>WEKY01035615.1:42118-141650 GCA_013390045.1 Picathartes gymnocephalus
GCAGCGCACCGGTCCTGCGCCGCCTCGGGCTCCCCGCGCCCGGCGCGCTCCGGAGGGAGGGAGGCAAGGCTGTCATCTGCAGCAGGCGGGGAGTCGGAGGGAAGTTAGGAAGTACACCAGGAATAAAGTGTAATTGTCCCTCATGAATTATTCATCGCATCTGGCTTGTCTTTAATTTTTGCATAATGGCTTCGCTAATCCCCGATCAATTAATGGAAAATGAAATTTGAATGATAATGAAAACTCCAGAGATGAAAGAAATTAAGTATTCTCGTGGCTTGTGACAGAAATTTAAACAATGGGACTTCTCTGAGGGTCTCCCTCAGTGCCTCCCTCCTCCTGCCGTTCCCTGCCGCCTCCCCGGCGAGCGCGGCCCGGCGGGCCGGGCGCCCGTGGTGCCCCCGGCCCCGGGAAATGCAGCACCACGGAGCGGGCACTCCAAGTGTCCAAGTCCCACCCGTAGAACACCTTGGTCAGATCCCTCTGGAATGCACCCTCATTTTACAAAAGAAACATTGTCCGGAGTGCCTCAATGCATAGCCATGCATTATTTTTCCTACAAGTGGAGTGACTAACTGCAAATATTATATAGCCTTCCTCTCATATATTAATAATTTAAAGCAATAATGCAGTCGGTTTGATATCTATTGACAGACGGGTCCTTGCTAGTTTTGGTTTTGGTCCTCTTGCACCCACCCAATGGTGCTTGGATGGATTTTGGGGCTGGAAGCACTGCAGGGTCAGCACATGGGACAGGTGTGTGTCCCTCTCCATGCTGCCACGTCTCTGAGTATTGAAGTGGGTGTGTTGCTGTTGCAGCACTGTATTGTAAACAATTCTGAAATATTTCTGGCCATCACAGGTATCACAAAAAAATACTGAAAGCATTCAGAGATTTAATTACATGACTTTGTGTTTTGAAAACGTACTGAAAATACATAGGGATTTATTCCAGAGGCTGGGTTTTCCTCTGCTTGAATTAATGAAAGATGCTTTCATTACAGGATCGGGGTCTCAAATTTTTGTAACCGGCCTAACAGTTTTTGTGCATTTTTTAAGACTAACAAATATTTTGTGTAACAATGAAATGAAATCAGAGCTTGACCTTATTACCTCGAATTTATACAACATTTTAATTTCTTTTCCCAGGCTGGAGTTTTGCAGAAGAAAAGGAAAAAAAATTACAAAAATATTTTTGTACCTGAAGAAGGTCTTGTTCTCCAAACACGTGTCTGCTTCGTAAATTATCAGTGGAGTTACTTACATGTGTTAATGGAATTACTTACATGCCTGTACTACAGCTCTTCCAGGGTTTAGGACGAAATAAACACCAACTTTTGAAGAGGCAGAGGTATTTCATAGAAAATTTCGAAGTGAATCTTTACAACTTTGAGCTGGGAAATAGTGTTTAGAGAGGGCTACATGGATTCCCAATGCTGCATTGTGTATTTTCACTGAAAATATCTAATTTAGGTTCAAATATATCAAGTGTCTAAATCCTGGTGGGCATTGAAGATAGTAGTATAGTAGTATACCAAAAGGAAAAGAAATCTGGTCAACTGCTAGGTGGATGGTTTTTCTTATTCATGGGAAAAGTACTGCGCATACAGCACTTTAACATTTACCGTCATGGGAGAAGTAACAAAATTCCACAGAAGTTAAGGGCCTATTAAGATATCAGTCAATCCAGGGCAGATTTCCTTTTTGTCAGCATATCAAAACTTGTTTTGATCTTGACTGGGGCACTTTTTAAATGGTTTTTTAAGAACTGTTACTTTATTTTCCACTTCATGCCTAAAGACCAAGTCATTAGAAGGAAGGGTCAGGAGATCTGGTGCTAGTCTATATCTTGCTGTACACACAGGTTGTGTAGTCTCTGGCAAATGGCTTTAGCTGATGTGCCTTTGTTTCCCTACACACAATAACTGCATAAGGTCCATCTTGCTTCACATCCTATCTTCAATATTAACAGTGACTGACCTTTCTTAAAAGTTTGCATTTCATCTTGGTCTGAGAGCAGTGATGTTGATTTCATTGTGAAGACTCCATTTCTAAATTTAAGTGTGTGTATAAATGTTCACAGGACTTCCTTACTGTGAGCCTGTTAACTACGGGCCCAGGCCTGCAGATCTTGTAATGCAACGATTTATGAGTAAGGACCGGTACCAACTGCTTTTAGAAAATGTTGAAATGTGGAATCATGTAGAGGTCACTTTAAAGCAGTTTTAAATTACCAAAACTTCAGACCTACACAATCCATAACTAACATATGGCTATTATTATAAAACAACTGAAGTTTAAACTTGATGAGCTTTCATTCTTAAATATCAACCTACTCTGTTATTCAGTAGAACAGAAGAAATAGTTTAAAGCAGTATCTTCAGAAAAACTTGGGTCAAATCTACTTATTACTGAAAAAGAAGAGTGTAGGGTGAAAATACAGCCCCAATGAATTTATGGGGTTTTGCCATTGATTCCAAAAGGACATGATTTGAGCATTTAGTGGAAAGAGCAAAAAGCCAATTCCAAGACATTTGATTTTTTTTCTCATTTATTTAAACATGTTATCAAAGTAATTTACCCTCAGTGTTTGTATAGAGGCATTGTTTAAGAGGACAACGAAGAGCAAACATTTTAAGTATCCGTGGGCTGTCTAGGAACTATGACTTGTCTATGAAATAAGAAGAAGCTCACCTAAATAAATTCTACACATTTATATAAAAGAGGGGGGTTTTTTTACACATATAAATTTGACCAGTCTATTCCACTTATTTGCATAGAAGAATTTTCTTTAATTCAGGAGGCGCCACACATAAAGTAGCTAATTATCCATATAAAGGAATGTATACCTATCCACAGGTTTTAACTAGCATTTGACTTCTGAAAGGCCATGGAAAAAACTATTGGCTTTGCCCATTTCATGAAATGAGCGTTTTTTTACACGTTGCCACAATTTCTGTGGTTGTCAGCTCCACTTAAAGGTACTTTCCTAGACAGTACTTTCAGCAGTACAGATGTGTGGTGATACCACACACTCTGCTGTCTCCACTTCTTTCTTTCTATGTGATTGTCCTCTATTCTAAAGAGGATAAGCCGAACACCATGCTTCTGGCTCTCACCATATTAACAACAGCCATGAGTTTTGTGCAGTATTGCAAGTTGATTCTAACTGATTTGGTTTTTCTGGGTTTTTCTAGGTGTGCAGCAAATATGACAGATTCATTAGTCCATAGCATAGAAACTTTCTCAACAAGGTGGTGTTGTTTGTTTAGGCTCAAGCTCAGGCTTTCAAGCACTTGGAAAGAGCAGAGCCAGAGTGATCCTGAGCAGAGTGTCTGTTCCTCTGTCTGGCCCTTGAACAAACCAGTGAATAGGAGGCAGGGATGAGATTATCTTCAAAGACCCTTCAAGCCAAACCACTCCATGATTCTATGAACTATTCTATGAACTATTCTATGAATAGTCTTTATTGATCAAAAAATCCCCCAAAACCACAACCTGCAAAATGGTGTCAAAGAAAGACATCTCTTTCAGCAGAGATAACACACAGGGAAGGTACAATCTTCTGTCTTTCTTTCAAGTGAGTGCTGCAGTATCACACTGACCAGATTATGTGAAAGAAACTGAGACAGGGCAAAGCTTGTGGAATTTCTGCATAGGATAGGATCTGAGCTTGTTCAGTGTTCTATAGGCCCAGTCTTCTCCATCTTGAAAGAGACCTCTTAATATTTTGCTGAAGCCAGGCTCATTGTTTCCCTTCTGACAGTGCTACTTAACCAGGCCAACTTAAAACATGCAGACAGTGTAGCAGAAACTAAAAGCTGCTGGGAATATGGAGGCAAATACTCTTCAAATTGGCTTTACTCTGGTCTTGACCTTTCCCCCTGCAATGGTGTCCTTCTTGGGACACCAGCAATTATCTGTTTGGAGTTACTTGTCCATACCTGTCCTCTGATTTGTATAAGGCTCTACTGCTCTTGCAAGCCTTCTGTCTTCATTTGTATGGAGTCAAAGAGGCCCTGGTTTTCATTCAGATTGACTGATCTCCACAGGAATTTTGCTAGTTCTGGATTACCATGTTTCTCTCAAATCTCTTTTCTAATAGTTACAATGATCTAGGATTATCCACTAGCTCCTACTTCGATACAATACTTGTGGAATTTGACTTAGTCCCTTTATCCTCCATTTTAAAAGTTATAGCATTCCCAGGAGCTCTTACTAGATGTCATAAATCAAACACACTTGTTACAGGTACATTCCTGATGGCTCAGCAAAGCCTGCCTGCATTCTCCATGAAGGGTATCATTATCCCACAGACCCCAGTACTACACAACTCACAACTTGTAGCCTGCTCCAGCTTTTCCAGGATTAATCAGACCTTCAAGGATGGCAATGGGAAAGGAAAAGGTGGATGTTCAGCTTTAGCTATGCAATGTCACAGGCTAACTGAGATACCCTGAACTGAGTTACATGAGTAAAAACTCCTTTACCTGCCTTAAAATACCTTCTGGGAGTCAGTTTCAGTGCTGGATTGCAGATGAGCCTCTGGGGCTTAAAGAACATTTCACTGGACTATGACCTATCTATATGGTGTGTCACCTCACTGTCAGATAACTACTAGGTTACTGGATCAAGTCTAAACTGACTTGACTGGCAAGATAACCAGGCTTAAGTTTTAGACTCAGAAGCAGCAGGGA
The DNA here is from genome assembly GCA_013390045.1 of Picathartes gymnocephalus. Classification (NCBI taxonomy): domain Eukaryota; kingdom Metazoa; phylum Chordata; class Aves; order Passeriformes; family Picathartidae; genus Picathartes; species Picathartes gymnocephalus. The sequence continues at coordinate 46,816 of WEKY01035615.1, forward strand.
GAAAGGAGTGTGGAAATGATCCCTACACTCTTCCTAACCCTTTTTTTAAAGTGCTGTAGTATTGTTACACTGATTGGGTTTTGGCATTCTAAAAGTTGCACACAGACAAGGCAGAAAACTGTTCGCTTTTAGAAATTATTGTTCTTGCAGAGATGCTAAAACTGTTGCTTTTCTTAATTATCAATAATAAAAGAAAGTCCGATTATTTTTGCATAAACATGTGGGAATTATTACAGATGGAGGAAGGGACAAGGGTAAGACTGAAAGGAAAGGGGCTATGAGAGCAGACCAAGTCTGGAGATAACCTGATGATTACATTTTTGTGGTTTCCTTCAAAGTCAAAGCACCACGAGTGAGTATAAAAGAAGGAAGCAAAGGAAAAAAGGTTTGATGATTGGCACAGGCGGTTTTAATGAGAACTGATCTTAATGTCTAATACTATGGCATGGAGAAAAAAATAAAAGAACTTGGAAAGTCAGACAGTACTTGTCTTTTAAAAGCATCAGAAATTCAAATAGCAGAGCTTTTGAAATCTGTGGAGATAGCCTGGAAGCTAGTTTTACTGACAGGTAAACTGCTTATTTGGTTAATCCTTCTTAATTCTTTAAGTACTCAGCAGAGGTGCAACACATTCTGGCTGTGCTGCTCTACTTCAAAAGTTCTCTTCTACCACACCTTTCCACTTACCCAATGGAAAAAGACCTTTTTGTTTTCTAAAGATAAAAAGCAGAAAGCATGGCATTCCTCTTCACCACTGCGTACTAGCTGAGGAACTGTTTTCAGTGAGTTTGATATAAATGTGCATTACTTGATGCCTACTGTAAATTTAAATTACTGCTTGCAGTGGATGAATTTTAAAAACATCAGAATGTATGTAAGGCAGACTGGCTTACAGTGTTCCCCAGCTCGATTTTGTCCCTAGTCCATTCTGGCCAGTCTGGTGTGTTCTTGTTTCTCCATTTTAGATCATTCAGTTTCATTCCTAATCTGTAGGCCCCCTTACTGCACACTTAAAGGAGTTGTGCCCATGGGTTTCCACTGTGTGAGGTTTAATGTTCTCTGCTTCATTCACCCACATCAAGCTGGAAGCAAGTCCAGACAGCAAAACTGGAAAAGCCTATACAGGTATCTGCCACTTGTTCTGTACTTCCTCAGACTGCTGAATTCATCGCTAAATGGCAGTCAAGTTTTCCACCTTTTATTTAAAACATGCTCTAAGCAGAACAACACTTCTTCCTAAACTACTAACTGTGCATTTTTGTCAAGAGACTTCTTTAGCAATACTATTGTTTTCTTTTGGAATTTCTACTTACTTCTAAAAATGGCTCTATTTCTTTTAAGAGGCTCAAAACACTGTAGAAAGTCTTACTGTCCTTGCCTAGCAAACTGATTCATAGTTTCTGTAGTTCATACTCCTGCCTTTATATTACTACATTCCTGGATTATTTTTCAGAGAAGCTCTTGAGAGACTTGCTGAGAAACATAAGCAAGGCATGTTGATAGAAGAATGACCAAATTCTGGTCAATGGAAACACAAAGAGAAACACTGAAGGGCAGATTTCTTCTTCTACCTCCAGTTTTCACTCCCTGTTTATATCCCACGTAGATGGGACAAGGAAGCAGAGCTGGAGAGTGAGTGGGATGATTTGGGAGAAGCTGTATTGGTGTGCTAGTGCTTTTCTGCCATGCAGGAGAGGCAGTGGCACGCACTCAGGTCCTGCACGTACCTCTTTGGGGTCAGTGGGACTGGTGTCCCTGCTTTGGCCTTCAAGTTGTTAAAGAGAGGTCGTTTAGCTCAAATTGCAAGGCGAGGAGAAGAGTGGGATAATGTAGCTGTGGTTTGGTTGTTTCCCACCCCTGTGATTCTGTTAGGAACATTCAGTATGAGGCCCCTGAAAATTCAATTTTTCTTTTTAATGGAAAGTGCTGCTTCATCGCAGGGTACCTGGCCCAGCATTGCGTTTGCACTCAGTGAATTGCCAGGCTTTCAAGTGACCCTGCTGCTGCAGTTCAGCTGCCAGGAAGCAGGAGCATGAGGAACATTGTAGGATGGCTGACACAGCCTGGTGTTACAGCACTCTCTGCTAAACAGTCAAGATTAGTATTTGTAGCTGCTGCCACCAGGATGGCCGCAGAGCTTTCATGGGTCAGCGAGCAATGATTCTGAGGCTAATTATTATTGAAGACGACTTCATCTTGTAGGACTTTGAACACAGTTCCTTTTTTTACTGATAACAAAAGTCTCTCACATGGCAGAGAAAGGATGGCTGCATGAAGCAGGTGGGAGAAAATTTCCATTAGGGAAGAAGTCCTGGGCTTTATATACTGATAATTGTCCTCAAATGTTTCACTATTGCATGCGAGCTTGATCATCCAGTGTAATTCTGCAACAGAACTGTCAGTGGGAGGTTTGCCTTTTGATTTCAGGGAAAAAAGGAATGATGACTTTGTTTTGTACAGATTATATAAGCTCCTGAAATCCAATTCGGCTTTCCATGTGCAAACAGAGCTTTCACTGCTTCAGCTGGATTTATATTAGGGTTTTCTGAAATACAGTTTAGCCCACTGAGTTTTTTAGAACTCAGTATTTTAGATGACTGTTTTATTTGTGTGTGTGCAATTTTTCACAAAATGTATTACGAAGAAGCACCATGTTTCATGTGAGTAAATCAAGTATGTTGGCCAGCTGATTAATATTTTCCTAACACTTATCAAATATGGCTACACAGAAAACTGATATCATGATAAGTATTTCAAGTGAAGAACTTGGGACTGATTTCAAGCCACCTGACTTCAGTTTGGTTTTGCTCTTTAAAATTACCTAGAAAATACTTTTTTTTTTTTAATACAGCTGGATGAGAGCCAGACCTCTGGCTCCAGAGGTAAAGGGCAAAACTTAAAAAAATCCTGTCTGAACAGGCAACTCCACCCTCTTCCCCAAGTCAGCTTGGCCTTTTGACAGAAAGTGAGCTCTGAAGCAAATTCATTCATTGCCTCGTTTTTGGACCAAACTCAAAATTCTGAACTCACACCACAGAGAGACCATTTCCATGAAATCCCAGCATGCTATTTTATCACCCTTTGTCATTCCCTATAATCAGATAAAATTAATGTTTGGACAGTCATTAATCAAATTAATCTTTTTAATTGCTTTTATCAAAGAGAAAAGAAGGAGCTTTGTGTGGTAATGCAGCAGTGAGGGAGACCACTCTATTCAGGTATCCAAAATAAGAGGAGTGAAATTGTCCCCTGAGATAGACATTTGAGCCCCACCAAAATCAGTCAGAGGGAGGAGTGATAAAGGATTCCACAGGAGTCTGGCTGCAAATCAAAGTGCATATGTATATGTGTGTGTGGTGTGGGATAAAGAGGCTGATTCCTTCCTGGTAGTGGTTTGGGAGAAGCCAGAATAAGAAGGCAGACTCAGGAGCTCAAAAGTGCTGACACGTCTGCCAGTTTAGATATGGCCTGAGGCTGTCCAGATGCAAGAACTACAGCAACTGATTATCTGCAGACTTGGGCTCCTGCATAGTCAGTGGCGGGCAGTAATGGTGGTCTCTCCAAGAGATGCCTAATGTATGCAGTACAGTTACTTCTTTCCAGTGGCTGCATAAGAAAGCAAAGTGTGAAAGCTCTATGTAATAAAAGGTCCAGGAGAATCCAACTTTATAGGAAGTCAGAGTCATCTAAAATGCCTTACATGGTGATATGAGAAGATATGGCCCAAAGGATTTAGGAAAGCTTAGAAAAAAACATGAAGAATTAACATGTTCAAGAGTGAAAGTAGTGATACTTTCTAAATTTCACTAAGTCTAGCTCTCATCTACACTCAAGTGTATGCAAGTTAAGGTACCTGAGTAACCTCTGCATTTCACCAGTCCCATTTTGGTGTTGGAGGTCTGTTTGATCCTGTTACAGACTGGAGAATAGGGCTGGCCCCAAGTGGACAGAACGGGTTTCATCAAGAAGTGTCAACACATTAAAACCAAAGCTTCAGCCTGAGAAGATCTTGCCATCAGTGAAACCAGAGTTGTTCACAGGCACAAGACAGAGCTCAGAGCAAAAAAGCAAGATCATCACTTTCTCCCGTTACAGAAGACGTGTTCCTGTCCTACTCAGGCAGACCTTTGGAGCACGGCTTGGTGCCCAAACCAGTGGCTTACAGGATACTCTTGTGGAGCTCCTACGCTCCTCATAAATAACTGCATATTCACTAGGATAGGAACACCTTCCATAAGGCAGGGAAATGGTGTATACCATTAACCACTAACATCAGTGTCCCTAACCTGTGATCCACTCTAACCACCAGCCACAGGACTTCACTAAATCAGGTCATTGACTCCAGCGTTTTCAGTTACAAAAAGTTTTCACGAGGAACAATTCACCAAGTTGTTGTAATAGTTCACTAAGTTTACTGTCCTTTCATCATGAGTACATGTTTGACTACATTTCTGCTTGGATCTTTAACTTCATACAATGCTAACTGAAACACAGGAGGCTCTCACCCATTTAAGGCAATTGAAATTGTAATAGGAAAAAATCTTAGCCAGTAACCAGATAACTTGAAAAATGGTATTTGTAATGTAAAAACCAGTAAGTTCTTAATCTCAAAAAATTACAAGCTGACCCTGCTATCTGGGTAAACTTTAAAAAATTGCCCACGAGTGCATGCATTTTATTGGTGACCATCAAGTAGTGCTCTGGTTCATTCTGCAACACCATTTTCCATCACAGTAAATTTGGTCTGTTAAGTGGATCTGATCAGATCCCATCAGCAAGGCTTCTGGGGAAGGACAGAGGTACCTGCCTGTAGTAACGCCACCACCACATGGGTCTGCATTTTTCTAGAGGTAGGCTTCAGCTTGACCTTGGAGGAGATGGTGTTCAACTCTAGGCCAAGTGAAAACCAGTGGAGACTGAAGTTACATGCTGGTAGAATAATTTGCTCCAAGAGACAGGAGGACTGGTTCATACCCAGGTTGTCAACAAGCACATGGGCATAAGATATTCAAGGTACAGAAATGTACATGAAGGCACATAGCATAGAAATGGGAATATTTGCTGTTTAAAACGTGGTTTCTCAAAAAAGCACAACAGACTGCAAACTGGAACAGCACAGCACACCAGAAGAGAAAAGCAGCATGTGAAGAGCATAAGGAAAAAAGACAAAGGAGAGGGACAAGGAAGGCACTACTACTGATGCATGTCCTAGTACAGCAAAACCGAGCACAGACACACAATGGGTAGTCTGTCACTGAGGGCACACATGACCTCTGGCTCCTTTAGACCCTGCTAATGGTTATGTGGTGGCCCTACTGCCAGTCTGCTCACCTCTGAGCCTCCTTCTGATTATGGCATTACCACTATTACTTAAACATTAGGCAGAGGGAGACAAGCATGGATGGGGATATAGCAACGTTGTTCCAGTTATTCCAATCTCTGCCCATCTGAGCATGACTTAGGCATAGGTGCAAGAAGAGAAAATTAAGTCATTAGCACCTCCCTTCAGTGGAAGGGTAAGAGCTAAAGAAGGCATGTGAAGGATGAAAAAACTAACAAAATCCAGCTCTCTGTCCAGACACTTATTAACTCCCTTAGCAGCAAACAAGCCATCTAGGCTTTAGCTGAAAGTAGCTTATGTTTTGCTATGTTTTAACAATTCCAAGACAGCTCCCATCTCTTGACACAGTATCAAAAAATTTGCTCTCCAAACAGCAATTGCGGTAATAATAACAATACTTACATTTCATTATTTAACCTCATGCTATTCATTCATGAGGATTAGTGTTTAATTAATTAACAACACTTAGCATTTCCACTTAGCACTTTACCTCTTCAAAGCATCGCACCGACACTACCTAATTAAGGGCAGAGCTCCACAGACACTTCACATCGGGACTTCCCTTTGATAGCTCTGCATCCAAGACTTGCTCACATGGTATGGCATGAATTCAAGTTGAAACCCTATTAACTTCATCAGGAACTAGGCAATGCCGTGGTTATCAAGCACTATCTTTTCAAGTTCTGTTTCTTTTCTGTTTCTTTTCCTGCTTCTGGTTGCTTGCTATTCACACAGGGATCTAATTTTTGGCTAATGTGACGGATCTTAATGTGAACCTTGTATTAGTGTTATCTACAAAACGCTCATTCATCCGCTAGTGAAAATCTTATTCCCAGTCACCTGATTGAACTGCCTTTAGCTAGAAAACGTGTTAACCACAAAAACATTATAAAATGTCAAGCGAGAGTTTTTAAGGGAGATGGTGCTTTCAATCCATCAGTCAAATGCCTGCCATGAAAGTGCCTTTCTTGTAAGCACCCCAGGATGCTACACAACATCAATAGACAATATAAACACAAAGCTTTTATGGTTCACTTTACAATTGGACATTGACTCTGAACCTGTGAAACAGAAAGGAATTGAATTTCATGACCAAAGAGGATAATGTGCTTAGGATTAAGTAGACAATGCTGGTAGAAGCAGGAAAGCAATACAGCTTTGGATGCTGATAGGGAGATTAAATTTACAAATAAGAAACTAAAGGAATAAACCAATTTTGACTAAAATCTCATTAGCCAGCAGAAGCACTCAATACTTCATATCAATCTACTATTTTTTTTTTCAGAGCCCACTGATTGACTGAGCCTTGACTATGAGAACTGAACAAAGAGAGCCTTCAATACGTAGTAGCTCTAGCCAAGAAAATTATTCAGACAATATGGAAATAAACTTCTGATGCAGTTGAATGGGGAGAAAAATTCACAATTCAAGAACTTGTCTAATGTCTCAGAGGATGTTTTCACAGGGCAGTGGCTGGCAGGGCAGCAGCCTGGGGCTGCTGCTGCTGCTCAAACCTGCTCCAGAAGAAAGCGAGTGATCCAAAACAGCAAAGCAACTTCCAGCTCTAAGCGGTGCTGTGGTGTGTCACATGCACATCACAGCTCACCCAGCTTGGTCAAACAGCTTTCTCAGGAAGCCCCTCTTGCCAGATGAGCCACAGCTTGATAGAGATCAGAAATTTAAATGGTTTGGTTCTTTGAAAACTGATTGTCTTCAACAAAATCAGACCCAACCTGGCACTGAAATATTCCACAAGGATATCTGTGTATTACTATCTGCAGTGTCTTTGTGCCCAAAATGTGCTGTGTTAGTGTTACTGCTAACTTCTAAAATCCCAAGAGTTTAAAATAAAAATCAGGCTTTATTACCCCTTAATACAATTTCATTTAAGCTGCAGATGAATGAGACCCTTATTGCCATATCCAACCTCAGGCTGACAGTTAAATACTCATCCAAGACTTTCGTGTACACGTGTGATTGGAATTCAACACTTGCCTTTCATCTTCCCTGCACTCCCCACAAATCCTCCTCCCCTTGCTCAGCTTCAGCTTCAACACTTCAGTATTCCCTTGCCCCGCGTCACCACTGCCCAGGACTCCCTTGTCTCACACACCAAATGGTCTATCTAGCCCCAGTGAGCCAACACCTAAACTGTCTATCCCTTGGCTATCCTGCAGCCCTTTCTAATGTTTACCATCTAGGAACCATCCCAGACCCATTCCAACCTTCCCATGTCCACTCCTCTGGACCACTTCTGCTGGGTCTAGTGATGTGTATAGTTACATGCATGTTAGGTAAATGATGCACATTTCTCATGAGTTTCCTAAAATGTAAGGCTCAAGACAAAACTATCAGCTGTGGTGACTACTGATAAGGAAAAGATACCTGTTAATTAGCACACACATGGGATCACGTCATTAACAAATGTATTGGGAAGTTACTATGGAAGCTGATTCAAGTTATCATCTAGGTAACTATGCTTCTTTTTTCAGCACAAGGCTGTCACATGAGCCCTTCTGATAACTTTCATATTTACATTTGCTGTACATCTGTTCTAGCATCTCCAAGCCCTGATGTGTTGGAGGAACACATGCTGAGATATTTCCTGGCTGGGGTCAGCTTCCAGTACTGGAACTCTGCTGGGTGCAGCACAAGATGTGAACCAAATGCAGGCATAAAACCAACTTGATCAAGACAAGAACCTGACATTTGGAAGGCACTTCTCTACTCTGGTGTATAAAAAAAAAATTTAGATGACTTATCTAATTAGGATTTTACCTCTCATTGTCCTGTTTTACTCAGCCTGTACAATAAACCAGGTTGGTCTGTTTAGTCTGTCCCATGGACTGTTGGGGTTTCAAAATTTCCCAGGACTGTGACATTTCTGCTGTTCTGCTGCTCTCTCTGAAAGAGGTCACAGGCAGATGACCACAGAGTAATCAGCAACAGGTCCCTGGTGGTCATGAATGTAAGTTCCAGCATGTACTTCCTCCCTGATCCCAGTGTCTAATGTCATTGGGACATTTTATACCTTTTGGCTATCACCGCCTCCTCCAGCAGTGAATTTCAGAAGTGATACTGATTGCACTACCTTGTATGTGCACTCCCCCTGTTGCTTCATCAGAGCAAAATGTTCCTTGCTACTGCACCACCATGGTGCATAGTATTAGCCTTGCAATTTAGCCTGCACAGGGAGTGCTGTATGGATTGTTTGATGGCTGGGAATACAAGGAATCCTCATCTCCTTGTCTCGTGAAACTGCTCAGCACTAGGGTTAATGCTGAAATGAAGGCCCACTCCAGGGCAAATATGACTGAGAGTTACACTAGCAATATATTTTATTTACATTTCTATCACCATGCCCATTCTAACTGCAGCCTTTCAATTAACTGATTCTTAGGACTTGATAGACAGTATTAAAATATTTCTGACAACAGCATTTTCACAAGTAGCATTACTTGTCCCAGCCCAACTCAGATTTCTTACCTTTGTGGTCCACAATTTCACTGTCCAGTCAAATGATGATGTGACAAAGAGATGGGAAAAGTCTATTGGACCCACTGCCATGTGACAATTGATTCCTGTGACAGGTCCTTGGTGGCCTTCAAAAATTTCACCAATGCCAGCTTTACTGCAGGAAGAAGAAAAATTTACATGCAGAGAGTGATTTACCACCTAGTGATTTAATATAATTTTTCTTTACTCTTAGGTTCCTGTTTCCTTTTAAAGTTCTATTTAACCTGTAAATCTCTCTCCTTTTGCTAAGGCCTTTGCCTGCAGAGGTTTACTCCAGTGGGCAAAATTAATGCTCAGAATCGAGCACAGGGAAAATGTCTCTTACTTCGGAAGACTTGCCTTACTCACTTCTAAATACACTGTCTACTCCTGTAGATTGAAATAACATTTATGCATAATTATAAAATAATTCCAAATTGTAATTATACTATAGCTTATGCCTCTGAGTAAGCCATTACCACAAGGAATAACCATTACAATAAAAATGCAGATATGTTAATGACTTATCATGGGCAATTCTTTTTCTCTTAAATATCTAAGCTAACTTATCATAGCAGTCAATCAAGTCACTAGGAAGCAAATGTTTCTTCACAAAAAGTGAAGGAACTGATCCTGTGATCAGGTATCATACAGTCATTACTTTGAACAAGGGGAGATGTGCATTTCATCAGCAAGAGGCTAGAATAGCTATTAGGAAGGAAAAGTACAATGTTGTGTAAGAGAGAATGTGCACAGTTTTCTTTTTCCTGGAAGCAAATTATGCCAGATCAGTTGTCAGTGCTGTCTCACAGTGTACACAGAAAAGGGAATCATGAAATTACCCTTTTAGCTAGATTATAGAAAAATTGTGAGTGGAAGAATATATATTAAAAATAGCCGCAGCTCTGATGAGCCTGTCAGCCTGGTGCCAGTGTTAATACAGTGCACTGAAAGGAGGTATGGAGCTGTACCAGAGGAAACTGGTCCCTCGTCCAGCTGCTCCAGTGTCCCCTCACCTCTCCTGTGTGGACAGTGTGGTCTCACTTAGGCTCCTCTGCCAGACCTCAGAGCTGGAGCAGGGGCTGAGTCCTGCAGTGCTGGATACAAAGGACACCTCTTATTTTATCCCAGCTCTCTGCCACATAGTCAGTGGGGTAAGGGGAGTTCTGGAGCACTGAGACCATCCTGGGTATCTGCTGTGCTTTGACACACCTTTTTCCAGATTAACATATGGCTCTTCCCTGTGCTGGGCTGACGGACACAGGAGCCTTTGGAAATAAACCAGAGATTATAACAAAAAGCTCCAGGAAAGGCAGGCAGGAGCAGAAGAGCTTTTGTCAGTGGCCAGTAGAAGGTTTCTAGAAAGGTGCATGTCCTAGGGTGACTTTATGATGCTTGTATCCCCAATTGTCTGTTCTGCTTATGTTGGATCCTCTAAAAAGAGGATCTGGCACCTTCCTCCTCTTGTGAGGAACAAACCAGGCAAGTCTGAAAGTTCAGAAGTTAAAAATGCCCTTGGGCATGCTTTATTCATCTTAGCAGCCTAAGACTCATTCAAACCATGAGCCGCCACACAGCCTATCAGTATATGCCTAAATAGACACAATTTTGCAACATGTCAGAGGTCAGGCTAAAATAAAAATACTTTACAACAAAAAACATTGAACAAAACATACGTATAACAGTATTTATAAAACATTAGGGATGTGTAATTGAAGCTTTACAATCTTAAACAACTGTATCGATGTCTTTTTGGTCAACATAAACTGAGAATATGATAAAATATGAATTCCAAGAACATTGCAAACTACTGGTGGGGATGAACTCTTAAGTCTGTCAGTAATAAAAGGTTTTTCTTTACAAAAGCCTTTCAAGTTCCCCAGAGATAAAACTACTACTGGAAGCTAACAGAGCACACTAGCATCCTGCAGGGTGCAAAACAAGGAACCTGCAGTATCAAACTACAGCCTGGGTTATGTTATGCATGACCACCATGTGTGAGAGAGCACAGGATTCTTTCGAACACTGTGGCTGCATCTGTGTTATTAAAGGAACCAGGCGCATGGTGGCTTTTCTCTGATTTATCCCTGTGGAGACTGAAGATGGAGCTGAGAATGGTAAAAAATAAAGCAGATTACCATATAATACTGGGTAAGGCCTGACTACCCTACAACAGAAATGTCTCCTAGGGCCTCATTTGACCTGTGCAGACATAGACACCTACATCTCAGCTAGGTGTATAAACCTGTATACAGCTGTGTAAACCATCTCATCTCATCTCATCTCATCTCATCTCATCTCATCTCATCTCATCTCATCTCATCTCATCTCATCTCATCTCATCTCATCTCATCTCATCTCATCTCATCTCATCTCATCTGTGACAAAGAGGCATTTCTGAGGGCCCAGCCATCTTCTCTTCAGGCACATGACTGAAAAAGGTAAAGGAAGTAAACCTAAGACTAATCACTGCTCCCCACCAACTGCACAGGGAGCCTGGGCTAACTGTCCCAGTATGACAGGATGTAGCACAGATGCTCAAAGTCAGGCATCTCCTCTGCTGGTCACAGAAACAGTACAGACATTGCTGATCCAGGAGAAAAAAAACATTGTACACTCTCCACACACACTTGGCTATCTCTCATTGACACCAATATAGAACGTTTTATAAGTACAAAAAGCTGAACTTCACCTTCCATGACGACAGGCTGTGTAGACTGTTCCCTCTTCACTGCCAACGACAAAGTTGTTGACATCTCCGGTTGGGAAAGCCATTCCTGTGACCGCCACTGGTTTCGACTTATTGTATACCAGCTCCATGCTCTCCTACCAAAATAGGTTCTTATTACTATGCTGTGATCCTCCTTTTGGTAGTCTGGATTGGGTTTTGTTTGTTTGTTTGGGGTTTTTTTGTTTTTTTTTTTTTTAATCACTGATTTCTAAATATTACATGGAATAGCAGGAGAGGAAGGTGAAATCATTTGACCCAGTCACAGGACTTTGGTTTCTACATAAGACGTTGTAAGAAGATGCAATGTCACAAACCAGGATGCTCCTGCCATCCCCAATGCTGTCTGTCACACATTTGAGACTGGCAGGAAGGCACTGGTCTTTTCTGCATCATCTTAAATCAGCCAGAGATGACAGGTGAGAATTTAAAATCTAATGGTGCAGAAACTAAAGGTAATACCTTAATGGTTACATTTGCCAGCCTCAGGCTTTAATAAATCATGCAATACTCTTCTACTTACCTTCTGGAAATCAATTGTCAGGAAGCACATGTAATATCAGGTGCATGTGAAGCATTTATTGCACTGTGTCATTTGTCCCCTTGTAGAACAAAATTTAAAAGTTGGGGTCCTGTCACTACCACCATTCTAAGCACTGCTTTTCAGAGATTTTCTGAGGTAACCATAAACATTCCCTCTAGACTCCACTATCAAGCTACAAACCAGCAGGAATCTTTTCTGTTTTCATTTGGTAGCTATATTTTAAACTAAGTCAGCATGCCCATTTTTGCAATTGCAAATACAATCACCATGCAAGTTTGTGGTTGTTGCAAGATGTGTATGGTTTGAGCAGATTTTGCACAACTTTTTGGTTTTTCAGCCTAAATGGTGTAACCCAAGAATCCACAAAAGGCCTGAACGATTTCACCATTTTCATTTTTAGCTATTTAAGTGGGTATATTCTCTATGTTTAAAAAGTCTATGCTGCTGTTCTTCTATAGGGTCAAAGCCTGTAGAGTTTTTCTCAAAAGGGCTTTTTTTTCTGTAAAGAAAGTGGGTATCCCTGTGAGAGGAAAGCAATGCAAATCCGCAGAGAAATACTTCTGTTTGGTTTATACTTTTCTTTGAAATAAATTTGGTTCTATTACAAAGGCAAAACAAGACACGGAAAATGCATTGGAAGATCACCCTATATTTCTGTAAACATGTGAGTGAGAGACAGAGAGAGAAAAATTCTGTTAATACAGGAGAGAGACCATATATTTTTGTGAAAATCTTCTGGGGTGAGATCATCATTTAGTGTCTCTGCAGAGACATGGCCAGAGACTGTGGTGGACTCTCTGCTCCCAGCACCCACATCATGGCTGTACACAAGTGCTCTGGATCTGTGTCTTTGGAAAGTTTCAGACTGACACACATCAGCAACACTTTACTCCTCCCAGTTTAAAGCTATGGCATGCAGCTTGACGTCAAGTCCTGTGCCTTTCTTTTCTACATCACCATGAGCCATGTGCCAAACTTCAGAGTAATGTGGGGTGTGTTCCCATCCTTGTTGAGAGCCCATTTTGGAGCAGGGAAATTCCATTTGAGTGATGAGGTACTGGAACTCAGATGTTCACAGATCTGTGCTTCAGACTTTAGTATGCCAGTAAGTGAATATGCAGGGGTGGGATTTATCTTCTTGATGTTTAGGTGAGAAACTGTGGAAGGGATTCAGATGCCTGAACAAAGACACCTGGGCCATTTTAGATGCCTCCATTTCTATTGCAGAAGAGTATTGGTTTCTTACAGTTTCAGGGCACAACTACCAGCCCCACACTGTTGCCTTACATGAGCAGCATGGTTGAACTTTGAAGTAGGGGAGTAGATGTGAATCACATCTTTCACCCTAAGATAGGACATTTCCATGTCCCAGCATGGGTATCTGAAATGGCTTTTCACACTTGGATGGGATGAATCATCCTTCAGAAGTACCAGCCTCTCTAACTCAACTGAACAGAAAACTTGAATTTCTAACTTAGACTTGACACATCAACTTTTAGATGCCTGAGGTTAGGATAGAGGGGTCCCACCTCTTGTGTCAACACTGAAAAGCAAATAATTCAATAGTAATTGCACGTTAGTGTATGATTAATGGAATCATTATTGGGAGTTTCTATGCAACATTTTGAAACAAGATCAGATCCCATGATACTTAGTAAGAATTATATTAAATTTTTTTCTAAGAAATTGTGTATAAAAATGAGTGATGTCTTGGAATAGAAAATGTACTTCTTCAGAAGATAACACTTAAAAGATGCTTTCTGTACACCTTTTTCAGCATCAGATTCTTTGTTTAGTTTCCATTATTATAATCACTAGTGGTTTGGGCAATTTTCCTGTGTTTCCTTTCATTTCTGATACAAAGGAGAGGAGTGGGGCGGAAAAGACAATAGTAGCAAACATTCCGGAGGGGGAGAATTAGTTCTAAAACTTTTGATTTGCATTGTTTGTTCCTTTGGCTACTGAAGGCTGCCAGCAAAGTAAGTTTCTGAGTTTCTGACTGTGTGCCTCGGAAACCTGCAGTGCCTAGGATGTGTTCAGCAGCAGTGCAATCTAGTCCATATTTGTTAAACAATGCTGTAGAAAAAGTGCAATTTTTACCACAGGCGACTTCTGTAATTACCGTGCTTTAAAATGGACTATTTCATTTTCACTTGAAACTGACCTACGTATTAACGTATTACAATAATTACATGATTTGTGGTAAAGGAAATGGGGTTTGGCTCTTAGCAGAGACTGCTGGAAGCAAGCTGTACTCTTTCAAGTGCATCCATTGGTTTTAGTTTGTATAGGATGCAAGATTTGGGTTTTTAGGAGCTATGTTCCACTACACAGGTATCCTGTTCTACCAAAGACACTTCTTCCCCCCATGCAGGTGAAAACAAACCCACCTGTGGAGTTGAGAGCATGTCCAGGCTCCAGGAGCACATTTTGCCATCCGTAGAGACAGTAATAAGATTGTGTGCATTCTGTGTTCCAACTACATTCACACAATACACAGGATGCTGAAAACACATAAAACTGGAACTCAGAGAGCCATTTTTACATTTTCACAAACAAATTTCTAATGTCCCATATGTTATTTTAAAGAATGATTTAAGTAGTCACACAATGCCTGGAAATATAAGACTCAGCTTTTGCCAGATAGGAATTGTTTTGGTTGGGTTTTTGTGTTTCTTTTTCATTTAAATTTTAAGAAGTACATTATGGAGGTGGAAATGTTTTCAAAGTTTCATTTTCTTCATAATAAAACAACCCAGCTGAGTAATGCTGTGAAAATACCAAATTATGTGGATGAGATTTCACCCACAGGGACATGTATCATTCTACTGATGGCTTTTGACACTGAAAATAACCAGCAGAAAGAGCAAAACTGTCCAAATGGAATAAAACGAAAACTTTATTCAAGAAAACAGCTGCATAAAACTTGAACTCTGTCAGAATTTGGCTTGCATGCTAAATATTTGCAAATGTACTCCAGTTGAAGAACATGAACAAGCCCATCAACGTTCTTCAGCATTGGCCAATACACCTTTTAAAATCTGTCATTATAAGTGGGGAGTGACTAAATTTAGGGTGTTACACCTGGTTCACCATAGTGCAGTCATTCCATGGAGGCTGAATTCCAGTTAGTATGCATAATGAAACTTGGCCTATTCCTTTTCCAAGGAACCTGGTAACATTTTGAGCCTAAAGCGTCATGTGATATCTGATGGTAACATATGAGGGATGGGTCAAGTTCAGCAATCTCCAGAGTGAAAAATCAGTCAAACTGAACAATAAGATTTAATTTCCTTTGACCAGTACAAGTTATACTGCTAAATTAAGCGTTAGACATATACAAAAGTCAAACAAAGAAAAATTTAATTTCTCTGCCGTGTTTACCAATAAATACCAATGCATCGCTAGAAAGAAAAAACATTTCTCTTTAATAATTTAATTAAAGAAAATTAGGACCAGCTTACAAGAGATCCCTAAGGAGCTTCTAAGCCAACTCCATGTAGTGTTAGGAATGTAGCATTTGGTCCTGCTGAAAGAATGGCAGAACTGCCACTTACATCAGACTACTTCAAGATCCAGCTGCAGGTCACCTACCCAGTCAGTGGGGAATGGCAGAAATTCTCAAAGCTCTGACTTGCTCTCAGGTTTGATACCTGAGTAGGCCCAGTAAATGTCCCCTCTATAAGAGCAAAAGGTGCAGCACTTGTTCAAACAGTGTTTGTGCCCACACTGAGATGGAATAAGCAGTTGCTACTGAAATAGTACCTTGTGCTTGGAGGCAGCCTGTACACACCAGTAAATCGCAAGGTCCATTTGATGCTGATTTTTCCCTTTCTCTCAAGATTGTCAGGCACCTGGTTTCTCCCAGATCATCAAACGGACCCCAACTGGTCCCTCACATGTGTCTCACATTATTACCCTCATACGTTGGACCTTCTTGCTGCTTAGTGTAAGCTAATGACTCCAGTGCTAAACATGATTACTACATCCTGATGTGTGAAATAAGCACAGACCTATTTTTTTCATGCGCTTTTGACCTCCAGTAGTCCAAACAGACAGAGTGGGTGGGAGGAAGCTACAGCAAGCAGTGGAATATCTAGAATCTTTAGTAGGGGGGAAAGAGTGAGCCGTGTCTTTCCAGCAGCACCTCAATGTGTCAGGCCTGGCTTTAATCAGGGCTACCAGCCATAAATTTCATGCACAATAAAACTCATGGTGAAATGAAAAGATGTAAGGAAAGCAGATGAAAAAGACAACCAACTGTATGTAACAGAAAGTCTAAACAGTCTCCTTCCTTTCAAAGAGCTGCTGCCAGCTTGCTTTTATTTATCTTGGAAATGAAATCATCATGCAAAAAGGTTTTGTCTTAATTAAAATTTCCTGTTGTCCCAAGTGCAGATGTGTGGTGGGTGTGAAAGGAAATTAGTGAGTAAGCTGTGGGTAGAATTCTCTTTCCTGGTGAATCCAGGCAGTAATCAGTGATACTAAATTTCAGGAAGGTTTACGTCAGGGAAAACAACACTATCTATCTGTTTCAAATAAACAAAGCAATAGAAAGAAAAGAGAAAAATCCTTGTTTCACATACAGCATGAGTTCAAATTAAGAAACGACTATTCAGCTCACATATCTAGCAGTACAAAAAGTAACATTGCTAAAGTAGAGTTGTCTTAATTTTTTTTTCTTGGCAGCAAGTATTCAAGCCAGCCTTTTGCAACCAAGACTCATTTACAGTTTATGTAAGTAATTCCTATGTACGAACATAAAGTAAGCAACTCTTATTGTAAAATCTGAGCACTCCTTAAAACATCATGCTTCTTCATGTTAGACTGTGTAAACACTTATTTATACCAATCCATGACAGCACATAAAGTGCCCATCCACAACTGAAAGTAATTTATTTATATTTTTCAAAAGCAAAACATTACATACTGTTCTATCGCAATGATAAAACTGTTTTAATATATAATTCCAGGAGGTACAATTTTGCCTTAAATTATTTTTGAGTGTAAACAAATTACTTCCCATTAATCTTTGCTTTTTCACTAGATTTTGTGTCCCAGCTGTTCAATTTTCAGTGACAGTCAGCTTCTTGCCACTAGTTTTCTGGTCTGCTACATCTCTAAATTGCACTTCCAGGAGAGACTTTCTTTTCATGCAGATTGAACAACATTACCGGCGGCAAAATGAGCAAAAACATTAGGGAAATGAAAAGCAGTGTTGAAGTTGCAACCCATGGCACAGATCATTAGATAATTACATCAACATTCATGATAGTGGAAATTTAGGGAACAATAGTTGTATTGCCTGGCCCACTAAGCATGTCTGCGCACACCTGTAATTTTTAATATAAGAGACTTGCAATTCATAATACTAGCCCCATACTGAATCTTTAGCAGTAATTCACATGGCATGGCTTCTGGAGTTGTCTTTTAACTCCAGGGATTATGTTGTCACAGTCAACTGAAAGCTGAACCTTGATCTGCAAATTCCAAACACTAGAATCACAGAATTGTAAAAGCTGGAGCTGTAAAAGTACTATCACTTTGTCTGATCCTTCATTCTGCTGGAACAAGATTATTATCTTATCTCTCAGAGTGCTTTGTGGAGTTCAGTTCCTTATGTTACAGAAAATCTGTGTTTTTCTGCAATCTTATATCATACTTTTACATTTTTCTGCTCCTTCCCACTTTCCACTCAGGCACTGCCCTAATCCCACTCCCAGGATGAACTACTCCCCCTCCCATCGCTCCTGAGGAGTCTGCCCAAGCCCAAGCTCTGGAGGAGGAGAGCTCAAGAATGCACAAGGCGTTTGTGCAGGATGGACTGGATGTCAGCGCCACAGCAGAGTGAGGACACTTTATCAGGCAACCCAGGCTTGTTCTCTTCCTCCAGCACAATATGAGTACTTTGCAATGTAAGAGAGTCTCCTATGCCAGACATCATCCTTGTATCACAGATGCAGTCTCTTCTTTCTCAGGCACTTTGTGTTACTGCTCTGCCCATTTATCTCCCAGACATCACTAGAGCCCATTGCCACCATCATTAATTATCTGCAAGTACCTGTGTGTGTCAGTAAAATGCTCTCCTGCATCATTCTATTGAAACAAATTCTCCCCCAGGGTGCAAACTCTGCCCTGTGGCCCTGTCTTGAGTGGAAGACCATGGCAGAGATTTACGTATTGCTCTATTAAAAAACAGAAGCAAATTGCCCCACTCTTTCCAAGGGCACCAGTGTCTACTTATAGGCATCCACTGTGAGATCCTCATAGGTGCCTAATCTGCTCCAAAGGAGAAATTTTTGTACGCCAAGATAACAATGACTCAAACTGCCTGCCATGTCAGACTGAGAGACATACAGCCTCCACAGTGGTCTGGCTCTCTTTACAGAGAATGGGGACAAGAATTACAGTGCCATTGTGCTGACACAGAGGTGCCTCACTCAAGTGTTGTACTCAATCCTGCCTTCTTCCTTGGATAGGAGAATAATGTCCTGATTTGATTGTACCAAGTGTGATGATTAAGCACTTGCAAGAGGTGGTTGTTCATCTCTCATACCTACTTTTTTCCCTTCAAGGGCCACACTTTCATCTGTGTGGCAACCAGCACTGTAGACACAACTAGGCAGCTGCCTTTCCCTGCTGACCATCTCCTGTAAGGAAAAGAGGAGGTGATTTTTATCCTTACCGTGTGAGCAGCAGCTGATAAGGGAGTTCTCTGAACTGGAGTGCGCCTGTGACTGCGATTATCCCACAAGACAATTTGGCCAGAGTATGTTCCACCGACGACCAGGTTTGGGTGAAAGCGGGCAAAACAGACTGACATCACGGAGGACTGGAGTAAAAGAGGTAGAGAAGAGAGGGGTTACATGGTCAGCCATCTTCAAATCTCTCCCTAGGGAAGCATTCTGTAATTAGCATTTTGCATTTTAGGAATCACTGTATGAACTCTTTTCATACACCTTGCACACCAGTAATTCTACTAAAGCCAACAGGACACACGTAAAGGACCAACTTTGACCTTAAAATGTGTTGCTCTATTGGTCCCAGAGAAAATATAGGAAGAGTCTAAGCATGATGCTAAAAACTCGAGATAACCTCTCCATGACAGTGATGGTAAAGTCCTTGATTTCATTTCCAGAAGTGAGAACTTCAACTAATCAGATGCCAACCAGAGATTGGCATCCTGGCTCATGATATCCCATCAAGGAGAGCTCTTCCCCTGTTTCTCCTAACTTTTAACTCAGGAAGTTTGAGGCAAGTCTAAGAAAGACCCTCCGAAGTTCACCTCAAGGTGTCTGCCTTGAGAGCATCAGCTGACAAGTTGTGTCTCACTGTTGGATCAATGACTGATTTCTCTGCTACCGAGGTCTTCTAAGAACAAAGCGAACCACACTTTCCTTTACACCGTTTAAGCAGAACTGAGTTTTTCTTCATCCTAATGGCAGCTGAGTTGTCTTTGTACGTTTTCTTTAGCTGGGGATGTTAAGGAGCCAGACTGGTGTGATGGATACCCTGGCTACCTGGAAGAGTTCCCCACAAGCCAGTACAGGAATGGTTATCTATCCCAACTACCACTTTTCAATGTCTTTAAAATAACATACAACAGCTGAAGTCCTCAAGGGAACAGTCCCCAGAACCTTCATGTGCTAACAAGCTAGAGCAAGCCATGAGCAGCCAAGAGCAAGAAGCAGTAACTCCTTCAAGCCTTCCATGCTCTTCTTAAATTATTTCCCATTATAATATAATTGGTCCTGGACATTATGTCTTTGTTTTATGCAAATCTTTTTTTATATTTTAATGACTGGATATTTTGAAGTGTTGGTGTTCCTATGTGGGAACACACTATACTCAATGACAAAGGGTTAACTAAATTACCGTATGTCATTTGCATAAAAAGCATGGCAGATATTTAAGTAAACTTTGTTGAATTAGGAACACTGGACGTGCCAAGCTGAACTAGACCCAGTGTCTACCTAGGTAGTGGCCCTGTCTCTGGCAGAAGTGGATGGAGTTGTAAAAACTCTGACATGGGCAGATGTGATACCTCCTTTTCTTACTGCTCCTTATGCTGATTTCTAGTGTATAGAGACTGATTTGAACTCACAGGAGAATTGAAACCCTGACAGGACTAGAATTAATTATGCTAACTCTTGATTCCTATAACTAGGTTAGTAAGAATAAAGCAAAATGGGAAATTTAAACAATTTTTATTGAATTCACGTGGCTGCCTGATATAAATTGTTTAAAGCCAGATTATATGCTACATGAACTTAACAGACATACTTATAGCATGCAGCAGTATATTTAGTACTGGGTTTTTTTGACCTAATAAGATAATCAAGACAATGAAAAAAGCTGCCATTACTTTTTTTCTTCCCCACTCTCTCTGGATCCTCATGGCTGTTCGCTTGACATCTTTGTATCTTCCCCTCTTGACTAACGCTTCTGCATACATTTCTCTGATGTTATATAGTCTACCACCTATTGACTAGATGATTAGTGTACATGAATTCCTATTTTAGTCCATATCTAAGTGCTTGAGCTTCCAAACACCATTTCCAAAGGACCTGGCTTTACAGAAAAGAAACCCCACCCCTAAGGAACAGGATGTAGTACTACTGAGAGGGGTTTAAAACTCAGCTACACTACAGCTGCCATCCAGTTTCCACAGACCCCCCCCCCAT
Source organism: Picathartes gymnocephalus (assembly GCA_013390045.1). NCBI lineage: Eukaryota > Metazoa > Chordata > Aves > Passeriformes > Picathartidae > Picathartes > Picathartes gymnocephalus. Next base: position 67,608 of record WEKY01035615.1, read on the forward strand.
TATAATTAAAATGACCCTACAGTACATGTTTTACATTTTATCTCTTTGTTTAATGGCTTCATGAGTTGTTTTAATCAACCCGTCTCACTCCTTATAACTAAGCTGACAGATATTCTTACGTGAAGTGAAATAGCCAGATGATTTTAAAATAGTACAGCTTCACCACTGTGTACACCCCACAGCAGCTACAAGGCTCCGCATGTATTTTAAGAAACCCCAATTTAAACAGTCATTCCACAACAAAGTTCCCAAGTTTGTCCCAAACAAACTTGGGAGACTCTGAAGCAGGGCAAAGAAGCCAAGTGGACAGTGTATTTTTAAATGTTCTGCTTTCATGGTTAGCATGTTTTTGCATTTAGAATGCCAGAATACAGCTGAATGGTCAGGATATAAACTGCTAAAGTGTGTTTTTCATAAAGTTCAAAAATAACCTACAGACATGACATGGGCTTGAGCTCTCTGCACTGCTTCTAGTTTTACATCTCCCTCCAAAGTAGCTTGCAGTCTTCAAAAGGTGAAATGTTCACATCCTTTTAATTATGTCAGCATTATTTTTCTATCCAATAAAAAATTCTGTCAAATATTAGAATTTAACAATTTAAGGACTCCATTCCATAGCACTTAATATAGTGATTATTTTCTTAAAATTAATGGCAGTACCCAGATGAGTAAGGGCTGCAAGATCAAGCCCATTCATTTAACAACTTGAAAAGCATTCATTTCTTAGTCTTAATGGGAGAAAGTGGCTGACAGGTCTCCAGTCTGTCTGAACAGCTATGTGCTCAAGGACAGCAGCAGAAACCATTCCCTGTAAGCCTCTTCTGCCCCCAGGCTGCCTCTTGTTTGCCTGTTCAAGTAGTCTTGCTCCTCTAAAACAGCTTTGCCACTGACTTCAAAGGGGGAGGAACCAGCACATGGTCAGGTTTTTAAAACAACAGCATATCCTTGGTTGCACTTCTACCACACCCTCCTAGGGAGATCTCACGGCATTTTCCAATTGCAATGGTAAAGCTTCCCAGTTTTTCACTTAGGGATATTTTATACTGCTTAGTTACCTGTTGCAGAGAACAGAAGCAGCTAGTTTCACAGGATATGGCAACAGCACATAAATAAATGTAGAAGGAATCATGTCAGAAGGCAATTCCACAGGGAGTTTGGTGTTCACAGTAGAAAACTAGCATTTAAGACTAGGAGATTCCCAGCATTATCTTTTTATGGGTGCCACAGATAATCTGTCTGGGACGCACAAGAGACAGGCAAAATTGCAGTGTCTGGTTATCTGCATTTCTCTGAATTGCACTGTGCAGTGAATAATTTCAGTATTTACTTTAGCTTAATGCTCAGGTGTTTTCTCCCTTTATGCAAATACAGCCTACTGTATTTCGCTTTTTCTGTCTCTCCTAAGCTTTCTCAGTGGCCTTACTGAAGTATTTCTGGTGCTTCTGGCTTTGTGATCTTTCACCCAGATGTTCTGCTCTTAGTTGGGCCACAATACTGGTGCTGCTGCCTCATCCCCTGTGCATGCTCTGCCTCTCTGTGGAGGCAGGCAGATCTCCAAGGGCCAGAGGAGCAAATCTGAGTTAGTTCCATGTGGGAGCACTGCCCAAGCATAAGAGAGAGCTCAGGCTGCTAAACCTGGGGATTTCACCCTGCAAGCAGGCAATCCTACTTCTCAAATGCTAAAGCTTCTGCTCCCAGCTACTGCAAGAACTGCGCTGAAAACATAATTAAGAAACAAAAAATGAGACGCCCATGCTCTTGTTACAGTAAAGAGAGGGCTGGGCCTCATAAACAGAAGTCTTGCCCAGCCCTTGGAGAGGTCTGGAGTTGGGGGGAGGATGGCAGCATCCTTTGTCCCCTGCCTTGGTGGGGAATCAGGTCACCTCAGCCTGTGGGGAGGAGCACTGTGGAGCCGCCTCTGCCTCCCTGCTCCTCCCCTCCCTCCCCACCAATGCACTGATCCAAACAAGCCCCCAGCCTTCTTCAAGTGGCTGGCAAAGCTGTTTTTTATTTTAGAAGCTTAATACAGCACAGATTTGGATTAATATCCCATCAGCCACAGGTACACGTGCTTGGGACAGATAGTCATTTAGCTTCTCCCTCCTGAGAAGCCTGACCTCAGTACCCACATCTGATGTGTGTAAGGCCCTGGAGACTCGGCTGGCTCTGCTCATGTCCATAAGCTCAGATGGCACTCTGCCCAGCCACCAGTTGAACAAGTTCACAAAGACCTGGGTGCTAAATAATAATAACTCTCAATAGGCAATGACTACTGCCTTCAGCCAGACCTCTTCTGCAGGAAACCACCCCCGGAGTCAGCACTGCCATAGTGGTGCCATATGCCTATGCCTGACACCAGATGTAGCTCAAAACAATACTTTGTCAGTGGGAAGAAGCAATCTGATGAGTTCACAGGCATTTCTAGGCTCCAGGGCACCAGGTTATATTGCAGCAGGCTCTCAGGAAGGTCCTGAGTGCATTTTCTAGCTGAGCACATGCATGTGAAAAAGCACTACCATCAGTGGCGTGCTGCTCTGGGTCACGCTGACACAGACAACTGCAGGCAATGAAATCAACTGCAGCTGAGATCACAGAACGAGAGAATCACAGAATATGCTGAGTTGGAAGGGACCCATCAGGATCATTGAGTCCAACTCCTGGCCCTGCACAGGACCCATTAAGAATCACTATGTGCTGAGAGCCTTGCCAAAATGCTTCTTGAACTGTCAGGCTTGGTGCTGTAACACTTTCCTGGGAAAGCTTGTTCTAGTGCTCAATCATCCCATGAGTGAAAAACCTTCTCCTCATATTCAACATAAATCCCTCCTGACTCAGCTTCATGCCATTTCCTTGAGTCCTGTCACAAAAGTGAAGAGATCAGTACCTGTCCCTCCTCTACCACTCATGAAGAAGTTGTAACTGCAATGAGGTCTCCCCTCAGTCTCCTCCAGGCTGAACAGACCAAGTGACCTGAGCCACTCCTCATACGGCTTCCCCTCCAGACCCTTCACCATCCTCATGGCCCTCCTTTGGACACTCTCTAACAATTTAATGTCTTTTCTATATTGTGGTACCCAAAACTGCACACATTATTCAAGCTGAGGCTGCCCCATTGCAGGGCAGAGCAGGACAATTCCCTTCCTTGCCTAGCTGGCAATGCTGTGCCTGATGCACCCGAGGACTCAGTTGGCCCTCTTGCTGAAGTGGCAGATCCTTTTCCATGCTCAAGGGACTGAGAGCAGAGGGACAAAGCTGTGGTACTGCTCCTTAGCTAAAGCCATAAAAAGGTGCCAAACTCATAGTCTTTCATCCATAGGAAGAACAGGGACTGAACCTCTGATCACTTATGTCTGAGGAATAAAGAGGAAGGCTGGAAGTACACATGCAACTTACTCATAGCCTTTTGTTCTCACTCCTGCTCATCAAGACCAGGATTTAAAGAGCCTAAGCACTCACAGTCCCTCTGAGAGCTGCCCAACCTTCTTCTGGCCAGGCAGTCAGGAGAACATTTCATTCCTGCATTGCTGTACACACATATATCTGACCCCATACATCAGACAGATGATATACTTCAACTGCAAAGGTGGATTAAAACCATCATCTAGAAATAAAACAGCAACTGAATTACTAAATAAAGCCCTTTTCGCCTGACTGGTCATGGACTGAGAATAATCATGGAAAGTAGCAGTATCAGATCTGAACACTGTTTCTCTGGTTTAGGGCCCTGTAACATCCTTTCTGCACCACAAAAGGTGCAAGATATCTTGAAAGAGGCAACTTTAGGGTGACTTTGCTCTGGCTACCGAGACACCTGGTATTGTACACTGAAATAGAGCCTGTGTTCCTTCCAAGAGTCCTGTTTATTTTTGGTATCTGCTATTGTGAATTTGGATATTTCTGTGTTTCATATAACTGTCTAAGTATAATTAGTAGTAATAAGAAAACAACAGAGAGACTAGAAACAGAATTACAGCTGGTTTTGAAATTAAAATTGAAAAGGAAGTTAAAAAATTATTTATGTGTACAAAAACCTTTACCAAAGAGGTTACCTCTTAATTGAAAAAGCTTAAAATTCCAAGACTTCTGTACTGCTCCTCTCCAACTGTCTTCCTATTAAACTATGAAATAACATCTGAAAGATTTTGTGCTAGAGATTATTTGTGGCATATAAAATTCGTCTCTACTAAAAATAAAATAAAAGCAGTTGACATCCTTCACATACTAAAAAAAATAAAACCAAACAAACACTTCTTCAAACCAAATGTCAGAACTCTGTTTAATTAAAAAAAGGAAGTTTATACTTGGTTATGGTGTGTGTCGACATCTACCCCTTTGATTTACAAGAGTATGGACGGGAAAGAACAGATTGCTTTATTCAAGAGAAAGAAAGGAGGGAGGGGGCCCAGTGTGACAGGAAAGAGTGTAGGCTGTATTAACTTCAGTGCTTGTTAAAACATGAAGGATTAATGGTAGAAAGGGAGGGAAGAATTGTGAATGTCTCCAGTTTAGGATCTTCAAAAATGTTTGGGGATTCTAAGAATGTCTCACCAGACCACATGAAAGCTGCACAGAGAGACTCAGCCACACGACTGCTCTAAATCCAAAGCTGGTATTGCTCCACTTATACCATCAAACCAATGGAGCTGAAATGTAGCCACAAATTAAATTTATTTTTATTGAAAAAGTACTAAGTCCTTAAAAAGAAGGAAAAGAGTATGTCAGGAAACACAGCCTTTCGTAGCTGAGTTTACTGGGTAGGTAACTCTGACATCTAACCTCAGTGCTGACATCTGAATATTGCAATAGAATCAGAGCACTCTGCCCAAGTCTGCCGAAAGGCAATATCCAGCCTTATGACTTCATTTTAAATAGAGCAGAAAGCTGGAGCTTTCTGCTTTCATCTCTTTAACTGCAGGTTCAGCCCATGTAACTACAAGAGAAAAATAATCAGGGAAAAAGTCCATAAGCTGCCTTTGCAAAAGGGAATCTACACTTCAGCCCCTCTGCAAAGTGCATTCGCTGTTATTATTAATTCAGCAGTGCCATGGTAACTCGGAAAAGCAGCAAGACTGCTTGCCGTATTCCAAATGCAGAAAATCCTGATACTTCTCGAATTTAATCCAGGGAGATCCTGCGTGCCTTTATCTATGACTGCAACAAGCAATCAATTCAGTAACCCTGAATTACTGCACACACATGCAAGCCTGAGAATACAGTTTTTGCTGAGCATCATACTGTCTTTGTTAGACTGACAATGAGATGATTAAACCCGGAGAAATAAGGAGTAATTTCATAACAACAGCATATCAAAATAAAGTTTTCTTTCCACCCAACTACTTGGATGCTAAGTACCCAAATATGTTTGTTTTCTCCGATTAGGACCTGGCTGCTTATCAGATCTCAGGGTCAAACAACTAATGCCAGTGTGCCTGCATGTTGGAGAAGCAAGCACTTGCTTGGTTTGTCTATTTTATTTAGGTCATGATACTCTACAGTTATTCACGAACACTCTTAATTGTTTTGATTAAATTATTGCTGAGCTTGAAGTGATGGGTCTACACCACCCTTTCAGACCTGGAGCCTGAGGGCATGTGTCTGTGGGTGGAGCACAGAGACCTTCTGCCTTCCCCGCTCATTCCACAGGCAGGCCACAATTTGGAGCAGATGGTAAGTGTCAGCTTGAGCATGGCAGTCTGGCATGCAGCTTGCATGCAGAAAGGCTCACTGGTTTCAGCTCAGCATTAGCCAAAGGCTTCTGGACCAGAGCTGCTATGCATGTAGGGTCATGGTGTCACTGCCTGCCACCACTGCTATCTATAGCTGCAAGTTTTGTGGCACAGAGACTACTTTGTTATGATGGGTTTGTAACAAAATCCCTACTAAAGCATCTCAGTCTGATGAAGGCCTCTAGAATTGAGCAAATAACAGCATTACCTGAAAAATTTACCTGGTGCAGTGGTCAGAAATGCCAGATGAGCATCTTATTTTAAGCACTGCCAATGAAATCAGATCTAGAGAAGCACATACTGAAAACATCATGCAAACGAAAGCCTTCTGTAAGTGTTGCAGTTAGCCAACTCCTAAAGCATCTCTGAAGGTGAAACCACTTCTATCTACCTGGGGAACCTGGCTGTGAGGGACAAATCCAGGGATTTGGGTCACTCTTCCTGAATTACTTCTGCATATTATCTCTCTGATATTATCTGATATAAAACACAGCTGTAGTCTTGGCAGTCAGCCCCACACTCATAAAGTGCCCCAGCCATTTGTCTAAGGACATAAGCTTCTTGTTGCTGCACACTTCTCCAGGCAGAATCTCCTTCTTGCTGGAACCAAGGCCAGGCCTCAGAAGTGAGGCTTAAGAGTCCCTATCCATAGGTGTTCCCATCTAACACCACGTAAAAGCAGAAGAGGTCCTCCAGAGACTGAGGTTAGGCTGGGATTTTGGTGTCCTGGATTCTTCTCACAGTGAAAGCACAACAGATAATCACTTGATGGCAAACTCTGGAAATACCAGAGTCAGACTTTAGAGAGCCCACAGAGATAGCAAATTCCAGACCTGGAGAACAGGAATAGAAACACAAGTTTTTCTCATGCTGTGGTGATGGTTTTGTGGTTCCTATGGCAGCAGTTCCTCAAACCAATGCATTTGATCAACCAAACTATGTGAAGCCGCAGATGAATTAGAAACCAGTACAGATGCTGCAAGAACAATCTCCAACTCTGCCTGTGAAGTTGGGTATATAGTCACAGCTGCTTGTAAGAGAGTCACAGATATATCTTAAGTGTAGCACTGAGTCCAAACCCCCACAAGAAATGCAAAGGCCATGAGAACTGAGGCACAGTCAGAAGATCGAACATATCACTTTAAAAAAACACTTTAAATCCCCAGATGAGGAAAGAACTAACTTAAGTCCATCTTTTCTCAGAAGTCCATCAACTTACTTGTAATTAATTCTTCTAAGTTCTCCATGATTTTAATGACTCAAAAGCCTGCTCACAGCCAAGCAAATCAGTAAGTGCTTTCCTACACAAGCAATTTTTAAATTCAGGCTTCTGAAAACAAATTACTTCCATTCTGTGAGGAAAGAAAGACACCCTGAAGTTCAGCTGGTCCTGGGAAGACTCCATAGACTTAGAGACAATCTCAGCCCAGCTGACTTCCACATCAAGATCAGAGACAGGGAAGGGAAAAGTAGTATGAGGTATCAGAGATACAGACATCTAGAGATGGTCTAGTCCAAGCCCTTGGTCAGAGCAGGATCAGCTGGAGCAGACTGTTGATGACTGTGTGTGGCTGGGTTTTGACTATCTCCATGGATGGAGACCCCACTGCCAGCTCATGTTGAGCATCTCATCAACCAACACCCCCAAGTCCTTCCCCACAGGGCTGCTCTCAGTCCCTTCTCAGTCCAGCCTGTATTTGTGCTTCTTGCCTCTATGCAGGTGCAGCACCTTGCACGTGGCCTTGCTGAACCTCACGAGACCAGCACAGACCCACCTCTCAAGCCCAGAAAGGTCCCTCTGGATGGCACCCCTTCCCTCCAGTGTGTCAGCTGAACCACACAGCTGGGTGTGGTCACTGAACACACTGAGGGTGCTCTCAATCCCACTGTCCACGTTGCTGACAAAGATGTTAAACAGCACTGATCCCAACCCTGATCCCTGGGGACACCACTCATTACTGGTCACCACTTGACCACTGAGCCATTGACCACAACTCTTTGAGTGCAACCATTCAGCCAATTCCTTACAGGACAGTGCAGGACAGCATGAAATGCTTTGCATAAATCCAGGTAGATCATGTCAGTCATCTGAAGACTAATAGGCTTTTATATTTGCCCAAATCCATCACTTTCACTGATGTACCTTTTATAAATAGTGTCACTATCTAATTGGAAATAATTGAAAATAATTGCAAATTAATTAAACGTTGCACATAGATGCAGAGATTGAGACTGAGAGGCATAAATAAACAGATATTTGGTGGAAACATAGAAGATACCACTGGCAAGTCTGTATTTAAGAATGAGGGTGGAAATATGTGTTTCTTTCACACTGTTCATGTCTCCTGCAGTAAATTACTGTAGAGATTCTAGTATCAGTAGCCTGACTGCACCCATAGAGCATTAGGATGCAGCTAAAATCACAGAGAAATAAATGAAACCCATCATAGACAATTTTTAATTCCCCTGTCTCCAAACAAACCTTAGTTTTCTGAAATTTCACATCCTACTTCATCACTTGCAAGGCTGTGCTGCTTGGTTTCTACATTTTTTTCCATAAGTAGTCTTGTAGAGGAGGAAGGATTGAGATAAGTGTTTTCCAGTCCCAGGGTCAAAGCCTTAGTAACAGAGGACCACATCTTGCTCAAAAAACAGCATCCCTGGGTCATTCATGCACACCAGTGATGAGATATTTCAGAATGCATCTTTATCCTGCCAGGAAGAATGGATTTATCCCAGAAAACTCATGTCAGCAGTTCTGCACAACTCAAGTCCTTGGCTTAGTCTATTTATTTACAGATGTAAACATGAAATACCAAAGGTTAAGCATGTTTTTCTCTCCATGAAATGACTGGTGATTTAGTGCATGTTGATGAACAATATAGAACTGAAGTGGGGTTGATATTTTTCTTAGCTACAAAAATACTAAATGGTGTTATAAGAGCAATCAAAATGAATTAATCACAGGTCCAAATGCACTCTGGCACAATTTGTTGTAGAAATAATGAAAACACTCTGATCTCTCCAATACGACAAATTTTAAAAAGCATATTGCTTCTTGTATGTAGGACATTTGCTTGTCATTTTATGCTAAAATAAATGTACTTTAGCTTTTCTTTCTCTTTGCCCCATGGGAAACATCTTCTAAGGATAATATCAGTATCTCAGCCACGTAGCACGTGCTTCTGCTTTCCCTTTGTGGGAAGCCAGCAGTGTTAATCATCACTAAATCAATGTTGTCCATATACAAAAGTTCTTTTTAAGGAAGTACTTGTCAGTCATCCAGCCACAGGGGCAGAGGGTGGAAAACTGTTGGTTTTAGACTTAAGGCAGTGGACAGTTGTATCCTGGGCTGTAATGATGGATTCCTTGGTTTCTGGGGCCTTTCATAGCAATTTAGAAGAGTAACTGTTTTATATTTTGTGCAAGGTAACACAGAAAGAGGCTTCACTCCTCACATAGAGCTCCCACAGAGACAAAAATCATGAGGTGAAATAATTTTCTTGAATTTGCACCAAATGCACTCTTCATTGCAAGTACTTTGCCCTGAGAACAGTTACATAACCCAAACAGAAAAGTCATGCCTATGGCTGTTTATCCATCATTTGCAGTGCAGCTAGGGAATTGCATGGTATTTTACATCCTTTATGGAAAAAAATCGGTGGAAGGATCTCAGTGACTTACTGATTTCACATCTGATCCTGCATTTCTTGTTCACCTAAAACCCTTTTAGCACTGGGAGTTTCAAATATACACAAAAAATATATATAATGTAATGTTCATATCAACAAAGAAAAATTGGGTTCTTTTTTCCCTTCCTTCCTTTTTACACTAGGTTTTGTTGAAATGTAACCAAATCAACAATTTCTAAACTATAAAACAACCCCAGGAACAATTGAAGGATTTGGTGATTTTTTTTCTCTGCAATTTTGGGATAGTGTGACAAATCTGCATTTTTTTATCAAGAGAGATTTTCAAAATTCTGAGTTGAACTAATAATGTCATATGTTTGTAAGTATCAATAATCTAAGCCATCTGCAAAGGAATGGTTTTGCAAAGGCATCTCTTTCAGGACATTGTGGATTTTATCACTGCTTGAGGTTTTGGCAAACCATCAATATCACTATAATTTTCTCTTATGAAATATAGTTTTTGACTGAGATTTTTTTTTTCCCTTAGCTAGCTAAAGTTTAAAAATACTGCATGTCTAACTTGGCAAATTCAATGTTAGGCTTTCTCCAAATTCCATATTAGATGCCAGTAATTCAGAAAGGTATAATGCAAGTTATCAGTGAAATAAAGAAACTTAAAAAAAAGAAATTGAATGCTCAGTGTATCAAGTAGCCAACATATTCTTTATATTTGGTCTGAAAGGAAGACTATGAAACAGGAAGAGAAATAGTATCTTTAAGTAAAGGTTCATTACAGATCTCTATTTTCACACTTGCAAAAAGCACAATGGTATTGCTAGTAGTGACAGCGTGTCATTTAAGTGTATGACATCTACCCCCTCCAAAAAAGGATTAGATGTGAGAACTGCCTGAAATTTTCTATCCAAAACAAGAAAAGTTGTTACTTCCTAATTCTTTGATTCTTTGATAATTGAAATCTCAATTTCAAATGAGGAAGATGATCTGTGTTAAGCCTTGCTCTAAGCAAAGGAGCATTCTGTTGCTAGCAGACTTTGTATGTATAAACACAGTCCTCAAATAATTCAGAATGCTAATTACTAATAGGGGAAGTGCACCCACCTTTTGTATTAGCAGTCATTTCACAGACTGACATGGCATACAATTATTTTGTTATACAAATTGGCTTTGATGGCTGTCGCTCTTCAGGGTTCTGTACAAGACAGCAAGAGATCCAAGTCACCATGGAAAAATCAGCTTTGCTAAGGGTTTGTATTCAAGGGAATGTATGCAACTTTGTGACACCTCTTTAGTCTAAATAATGATGCCTATTTGCTCTCTGATCTTGCCTGGAAGAAGGTTTCCATCTCCTGCTCTTGTTATGAAAAATATAATGATTTGAGTTTTGTGGAAATAAGTCAGGTTTAAGGGATTTTAGGACTGAAAGGTGAAGGGCTATGTGGAAAACATGGCATACTTTGTTTTGAACTGTAGATGTTTAGATCCTAGGCTAACAGCTGTGGCATTTCAGCAGTAAAGCAAGACTGGTGATTTCAGGACTGGCTAAGACATTGTGGCACCCGAACCAGAATTTTCACATTTTCAGTGCCTTTTCCTCCTCTCCCACCAATGTCTTTGACAGGAGACAGGACACTCCGTCCCTTGTACATGTCCTCTTTGTCCCTCTCTACAAATCTGCTGCATGCAGGTCTCTCCTCTCGCCTAAGACACCAAAAACCATTTTCCAAGTACTACACTTAGCCTTCGGATGTGTGAGTGTAACTTCTACTGACTCACACACAATCTCTCCACAAGTATTGGGGCACTAACCTTAGGCCAAGTGATAGTTATTTTGAATCATCAAAGGCTAGAAGTGATGTAGCCTCCAGTGGGAGGAGAAAAAATCACAACTGGTATCAGCTGAGAACAGAGGGAAGGATCTAAAACAAAAGCCTAAGAGACAAGACATGGGCTCTTGCTTACTGAAATCTTCATGGCACAAACTGTGCTCTGTATTTCCACATTCCAAACACAAACATGGCAGAAGACAAAAGTTTTGAAATAGGAACAGAATAAGTATGTCCTTCTATCGCAAGCTGTAGCTTAAACTCTTTTCCTCCCCGAGTCATATAGTTAGAATTAGAACTTCCCCAAAACTGTAATTCAAAATGGTACAACTATGCATCTGCATTAATTATTACAGTGTGCAGGTAATGACATAGGCACAAATGTAAGAGCAACAGAGTGTCCTAGAGAAAAGGCACAGCAGAGCTTTACACGGGTCCACAAAGATCATCCTACCAACGATGCACAGCAGGAAACAAAACTGAAATGAAAACAAAATGGCCCCATTATCTCTGAAGAAGCCCTCCTTGGTATGATTGGCAACATTTTGGTATGTGTTACAAAAGTTGCACACAAATTTGGGGCCCTGGGTGCTGAGGTATTCCCTCTATGACAGCTGTCTCAGTGTCTTCACAGGCAGACATTCAGAGGCCCATTTACCAGAGAACTACTATGAAATAAGGCAGAATCCGATTCGTGTTTAGGATCATAGGGCCAAGGGGAAACTCAGGCTGGAAAAAACTTTCTCTTCCAAAGAAGGGGTTTGTGGTTTTTTGGGAAAATTTGCAGTCAGCTCAGAACCACGTCTTCTTTGACATTCACAGCCCTTTAAAGACTGACCACAGGTACCCTCTCTCACTAGAAACTGAGGAATTAGATAAGTCAGCTCTGGAATTGGACATGCTGGTTCTTTGGATTGATTTTAGTTCGGCAATTCTGTGAAGCTTAGAGGGAGTTCAGGGTTTTTCATTTCTTTTATGTCTCTGAAGAGCTGAATCGTGTGTTTGTGGGAAAGCACCATTATAAGAGAAAATTTTCTTCATTTTTTAAGTATTCCAACTATTCTAAACTTCTTGTAGTGTTTCTTTTCTTTAGAAGGTCTGGAGGGACTGAGCTCTAGTCTGGCTTCCACAGAGAAGGAAACTCAAGGACAAGAGGAAAAGGAGGATATTAGTCATTCATGCTTTTATCTCAGCCTGTTCCACACACAAGTCTTGTGGATTTGGGTGCTCAGCACCTTTAGAAGGCAGGCTGCTGGAGCAAAAAGCACATGTGAAGGAATTTATGTTGATTTTGAAAGAGCAGACAACAACAAAGCAACCAAATCAGGAAAAAAATAAGGCTACTCTGGCCAATATCAGCCACTAAATATAGCCTTTCACTTACCTCAATGCATCTAATTCTAAGATATGCATTTACGACTCCATCCATTTAGTTGAAAAGGGAAAGACCACACCAGGATAAGCAATGAAGAGTGGTCATACACATAACTTAATGACAGTGTATGGAAGCCACTACAAAAAAGCTAGGGGAGAATGAAACATTTTGTGGTGCAGCTGAGTAGCTGATTTCTGTACCCAATCCACCAACATTTTCCAAGCACGGAGGGCTTTTCTTGAAATTAAAATAGAAAACACAAATACCCTTTCCCACAAAAAACCTGACAGTTTAGTAAAAAGATGGAACTAACCAAGTAAATCTGACTGCATGGCATTTTAGGAAAAGGACAGAAATAGCTGCAGCTATTGAAAGTGATATACTGCTGAAATACTTTTGTGATTATGCTAAAAGTCGATCTGACTCCTTGTAAGAACTCTTAAATGGTTACTGCTTCCTCAAATAAAAACTGCTTCATATGTGCTCTCTTTCTTTAAAAATACATTGAATATAGTTGCTTTTAAGTGTCAGATCTGTACTTCTCACTGTCCTTTTTAGACATTTGAAAAAGACATAGGTGACAAAGAGGAAATTAATAGATCAGGAAATAATCCGTAATAAATCAAAAGACAGTCAATGCAGTATTTTTTTTTGTTTCTGTTATCATTAGATTGGATGGAGTAAAGCAGAATTCTTTACTTTCCAGTCACAATGCAGAGTTCCTCCCAATCAGAAAGTAACATTCAATTTGGTTTATTTGCATGAAACTATCTTTAGGTGTCTTCCTCCTCCACCCCTCCTCTCCTGAAATGATGGATGGTTGAGGCTGAGATCCACATACCTCAAACAACTTTAATAATCCCTCTTTAGTTCCAGAAGAAAGGAAATGGTTTGTAATACCCTCAAGTCCCTTAGATACACTGATTATTTCTTTTCCTTGTGACTTCTGTCAAATGCAGATCAGCTCTAACCCAAAAGCTATGAGATCTGATAGAAGAGCAGTGCTGTATGCATGCTAACAGGCCCTGCTGAAAGAAGGGGTATAAAGCTCAGACTTTTATCTACTAGCCCATCTATTGCAAACACTGAGTTCTCATTTGCCTCACTTGACCAGGTATGTTGCTGCAAAGTTTCAGATACTTCTTCAGGTCGCTCTGGCTTAGAAAGCTTAGATCAAACCACCATGAAACAGAAACAATATCATGGGGAGAGATGATGAGTAGTACAAATAATCCTCATAATGAATGGATAATGTAGATTTTTATTTGTATGTTCAGGGAAAAAACACATTAAGAACATAAAAGCACTTTCTGAAAAAGACAGAAATATTGAGAAATATGGTTGCTGCTACTCTATCAATCAATGGTATGGGAATGTTCACAGACAAAGCTAGCCCTGTGCATTGTAGAAATCAATACAGGATTGAGCACATGTTAAGTCAGATCATCAATAACTGTGAGATACTATTTTTGTTTTCGTCACCCCCACCTAAACACAAACCAGCAGTAGCTGAGAGAAGCAGTGTGAACCACTGCTTAAAATTCTCCCAACTAAACCAAGGGAGAGTCAATGTGATTTCCATGTTGTTGCTGGAATTCATTCCATCTCTGGATACTGCCAAACCAACCCAACTAGGGATGACTCATCTGCAGGGTTTCATAAAGTACTTCTGAAAGGCGTGTGTTGCCTTTGGAATGCTCTGGATTACACCAATAGTATGTGATGCTCCAGCATGGGGGAAGAGGATATCCCTGACTCTTCCCTGCAAAGATATTCCCAGTCTGCACTCCACAGTACTAACTCCACTACCTCACTCACTACCTAAGGAAAGCATTAAGCATTCATTCCTTTGGCAAATGATATCACCCTCCCATTCCAGTCTTGCCTCTGAGACAATTTTTGCTTGCATAGGAAAACAAATGAACAAATTGCCCAATCCCTCATTCTTCCCTGTTTTCCTATTTCTAATCTTGCGGTAGAGAGATGTATGATGAGCTACAGAGGAAAAAATCTGGGAGTCACAGCTAAAATACTGTGAGCACATAAGGCAGAAATATAAAAACCCAAAGAAGGGCAAAAATAAAACACATAGAAGGAAAAAAAATTCCATAGGAGGTGAGAGTAGAAGCCATCAGGACTATTTTAGAAAGCATCTGATAGAGCACATGGCACTACATATGAGTTAATGAATGTCCACTTGGCTAACTGTCATTCTTCCTTTACTGCATATTAACTAGAATTGAACCCAGTATTTGTAGCACAACACATTGTAGAGGTATGAAATTTACTACTACTTAAATTGTATTACTGAGCCAACAACTTAATATGACTTTAAATTGGGTAAGAATTTCATATTTATAGAATATACGACCATCACATTTGAGGACTGAAATCAAATGTTTTGCTGACTGGAGTTAGGCAAACACATCCTTGCCAGTAGATTTTTATATCATTGTCTGTCATGGCTGATAGGCAACTTTAGTTGAAGCCCCTTGGTTCTGGCAACTTTCATCATTTCACATTCTCCTATGTAAGATTAAAAACAGTCTCAGAAAGAGGTAAAGAAAACGAAAAAATTCCATGGTACTCATCTGGATAATATATCAGGAAAGACAGGAAAACGTTAAGGATTCTAGCTTCAAGAATTTACCAAATGTGCACAATTGGTATCTGAAGTTCACCGTGCTGCACTCTAGCCAGTTCTTCAGCTGTCCAGAGATGCTTCACAGATCTATCACTATTGATGTTGCCAGAACTCCTGAGGTGAAATTTCTTAGAAGTTTCTCAGAAATGGCTTCATAAACCTATTTATTGATTTGGCTTCCAAGAAGGGGCTTGCTAAAGATCATTGATAGTCACACCTGAAGTGAGTTTCTACTTCCTTGTGTCTTGCTCTCTGAACTCCAAAAATTGAAAGGCAAAAGGTATATTAGTCAGCATCTTGTAGGATTTATTGAGACCACTTTTTATAGAAAGTCTCTGGGAAGGAAAATAAAGGCCTATTGGGGAAATACACTCAAAGTACTGTGTTTGTCATATCTGGGCAACCTAGCTATAACAATCAGATGTGTGTTCATCTCTAAGTGTTGGGCTGGACTGTTGTAAGGTCGTGTATTTTGTGAAACAAAATTGGGCCTCTCTCTCAGAAGGCCTAGAGAAATAACTGAATCAGGACTGAATAAGGGAATGTTTCTCTAGCAAAATGGTAATATAAATGATATGGGGCTGACTAATTATACAGTCTGTTTCCACTAATAGAAAAACATGATGATCTATAGAACTGAAATCCAGACTATGAGCTAAGATACTACTTTTTTCTTATTTTCCATCTGAGTCAGTTACAACAAAACCTGTGTTCAAGAGGTCAAGTTGCATATTTTTTGCTTCCTCATTTAATCACATGTGGGTATCCCCATCTGATCTGAAGATATGCAGAAGATATTCCACATCAAAAGCCCTATAATGGTGGTTCAAAGATAGATCCAACTCATAATGGACTTAAAATGCAAATCACCTATGGTCAGTTTGAAAAGAAAATATTTCCCATGGGCAGAACAGATGTCCTTTAGCTGAAAGGGGATGAATTCAGGATACATGTGCAAGCACAGTGTCATATGTGTCTCTCAATTCACAGGTTTTAAGATTCCAGTTCTAAAAGGGAGCACATCCAACAATGTCAGGATTAGACAGAAACTCAGCCATGCCAAACCCCTGGCCACCACCTTGTCCTATGTGTGTTTTTCTAATGGAGAGTGTTGCCTGTCTCATTGCTTTCAATGCAGTGAGTCATACCTCCCCTGTTTAAGCGTATCAAGATAGAACTTTAAATTAAAGGAACAAATTGTTATGTCTCTACGCAATCTTCCTCTGTGTACTCAGGAGGGCTACCCCGAATCTAGTCATTATCTTGCAAAATCAATTTAGTTTAAGGATTATCCTTCCTAGAAATGCCATCTCTTCTCTTAAAAATTTTGTTCAAAACATTAAGCTGCATGTACATCATAGAAGAATCTGAACATGGGATCTGAGCTTAAGCAGTCTGAAAGAACACACTGGCTGCTGAATATGAAATCCAGGAAAATACAAGTCCTCATTTCAAAGGTAATACACACACACACATACATATATATATATGTATGTAAATCTGTATGGCAAATTTGCAGGCCTAAACTCCTTGTGAAGTTGTTTTCCAGTGTAGCAAATTAGAAAAATATGCCCAGAATTAAAGGTTACTTAATCAGGTTGAAGCAGCAACTTCAATTCGAGCAACTCCCTCCCACTGTGTTACATCTGATAATGTACCCAAGTCCAAACATAAACTTAGTTCAAAAAGATGTTTGGTCCTCGAATGTAAAATGACACTTAGCTTACACAATTAGCCAGGTAATACATATCCTTCCAAGAGAAGCAATTTTTACCACAGAATTATCTGCATTTTACTAATCTCTGATTGTTAAGTTTTACTTGCTGAAACTTTTCCATATGGCTTTTTGAATACCACTGTCCTGTATTTAGTTACCACAGAGGGATATTAATGAAGAGGTTTGAAATTTGGCCCAAGGCCTCTTCCACAGTTTGGACAGTTTGATGGAGATAGAGCCAGTGAACTGAACACTTCTGCCAATACAAGGCTGTGTCATTTCACACACAAAAGCAGTGGCAAAAGAGGAGTAAATAGACATACAGAAATAAAACATTCAACTATTTTTGAATTGTCCATAAACTTCTAAACCAGCATAATTGTAAAGTAGCACTGAGTGAAGTGAAGCACTATTTTGCTGACCTAAAGGACAGTCAAACAGGAATTGGTGGAGTAGCTCTTGAAATCCAGACCATTTTGATCAAGCTGGAAGTCAGACACATCCAAAAATGCAAAGTTTACTACCTAATTTTAAAGACAAAACATGATATTGAGCAGCACCAAGGCAAGGGTAGGCAGCTTGAGTGCAGAGGATGCGAGGAAGTTAACGTGGGTGGGAAAGCATGTGTTACTGCCTGGATGAGGAAGTGGTACACCACAGTTACTTCACAAGTGCGAGGGATTTATGAACTAAATCTCCTAGGGACTGTTTTAAATAGACAAAGAATGACATGCAGCCCTGAGAGGCTTTTGTTTGAGAAGGCTGGTTGCCTTCTAAAAACACTAGACTGTCACTTGTACTTTTACTAAAAAAGCCTATTTTTAACCTTAACCTTTTCATATAAACAGTGGGGAGATGCACCATATAGTAAACTGTTTTGTCTAGCATAAAATCAATGGCTTCCTCAGCCTTACCTGACAATGGAACACATATTCTGGTGTGGTTTTCTTGAACTTCATGTTCCACACCAAGGCTACACCATCAGGCTCATGTGGAGCATCTTCATTATTGTTATAAGATGCAACCATCAGTTCAGGGTACTAGAAAGGAAAAGAAAATGCAAATGAAATAACATGGATGATGAAAAACCTATACAAAATCATTTGAGACAGAAATAATCTACTCTAAATGTGCAATATCTGGTTTTAATTATAACATATGCTAGTTCAATCATATTATTCTGCTTCATTTTTGTTTTACATTTTGCTCATGCCTAAAATCCTTAAAGCCCCTGATACGTGCTCTTTATCAGTTATTCTCAAATATCACAAAGGCAATGTTATTTTCTGCAGGTAATTCTTAAGAAAAGACAACTAGCAAAATATTTATAAGGGAAATGACAAGGAAGGAAAAGGAAAAATTTGAAAACTTGAATAATTTTAACCTATTTGCTTAACCATCTCTTCAGGCACAAGCTGCTGTCTTAATTTCTTTTGATAACAAAACACTATGACCATAGGGTTGACTTGCTTTTATTCTGAAATTCACATTTTCTTCAGCATTTCTGAAAACTATTCTTTCTTATTGCATTATACTCTCTTATTCACTTATGCACAGAATCAACTTGAAAACTCTTCTTGATGATTCAAATGGCAAACAAAACATTTTCTTCACAGAAGCTCAATTTTGCAAGATGCTGAGGTCATCTTATAAAGCACAGGGTGACCTTGAATTCCACTGACTCAGTAAGATTGGTGCAATGAGAACTCTAAAATCAGAGCCACACATTTTTGTATAGCCATTATCCACGGTTGTATAGATGTAGATTTGCAACACCCATATTTATTTGCTTTGTTTATATATACATATCTATATATACATAATACCATACATGAAAAATCAGAATTTCACACTGTCTTGATGACCTTGCATCATTTTAGAACACCATAAGAAGTAACAATTTATCCACAAAACATCAATTAATTTCTGTCTACATAATAACTCCCAGTTGTCTACTCATGTGTTTGACACTAGGCACCTCTGGTAACCTCTGTCCTTCCCTCTAAATACTTGCCTATTCAGAGGGATAAGGCAGTGGAGATTATGGCATGTCCAGAGAAGAGCATGTGACTTCTGCAGACCAACGAGTCAGCAGCTCAAGTTCTGCAAGACCTACACTCTCCTCTTGAAACTAGAAATTCTTTCCCTCAAAATTTCTCCGTATCTGCAAATTATTGTCACTTTTTGTCTTTTCTAGGTAAATTCCTGCCAAACCATCCATGACTTTAGAGGAGAACAGTGCATCTGGTAGATGCAAAGGAAGCAGGACAAGAAACTGCCATTTGGGAGCTGTGAATTTGGTCCAAAGGCACTTCAACAAAAAAAAAAACCAAAACCCAAACCACCACTCTTTATATCATTATTGGTGCTTGACCCTCTCTGCTCTAAAAATCCATTTGGAAGAAATAATGCACACAGCTGTAAACTTCTGCCATCAGCAGCAGTTGCTTCCCACTTTTTATACACTGCCATGGATATTGTATCAAAGAGCTGATGATTTTTCTCTTCAAGCTCATTGCTCCAAATGAGCTGGACCCATGTGTGGAAGAATCAGTAATGACACATGGCCACCATAGCCTCCCCTTTCCCATTTCAAAGAAGCTCTGACCTAGGACATAGATGCCTACATCCCTCCAGACCCTGGCTGCTGGCACGGCTTGTAAGGATGGTTTAGCCCTCCATTCACTTGCATGGGATTTAGAGGACGCAGTAGACCAACCACGTCTTCTCCCTCATCAAGACCCGAGGGAGACCTGATGGTGAATTAAACCCAGACCTGAGATACCACCTCTCTGGACACAGTTGTGCCAGCCCTGCCCTCAACTGCTCTCACCCATCTCACCCCTCTCCTCTCACTCCTGCAAAAGAGTTTACAACCACTTCTGAACAGCGAGTTCAGCTTCTCCTTTGAACCTTTTCATCCCACACTGGCCCATGTCCAAGTAAACAGAGTGTGCAGCAGGCTCTTGACAGGGCATCACGTTTTGGCTGAGCAGGTTGGGTACCATTCACACGAGTGGCTGAGCCTGCAGCATGAAGGAGCAGATACCTGGGCATGCAGAAGCAACAAGCCCTCCTGCCAGCATGACTACAACCAGCTAGGGTGTGTGAGCAGGTCCAAAGTACCAATTTTGAAGCACTTTGGGGCTGGTTCATGCTCCTGTGAAGTTTAGTGAGCATGGTTAGCAGCACGTCTGGCCATAAACAAACACTGACTCAAATCTTGCTGGTCTATTGGTAGGTTTTGCAATCAGTTTATGTATTTGACTGGAAGCACAGTTTAAAGTTTACACAGATGTTGGGGTCATACCTAGCTTGGTAACACCATTAAAAGGCTTTTTGACTCTTAAAAATCCAGAGCTAAGTGCAGCAACCTAAATCCTCTCTGGCACTGCACACTCCAATGCTCCACTCAATCTACTTCCATTTACACAGTGTCAGTCCTCAGCAGGTGTCCAGATGTCCTGCAACTGAAAACAACATGGAAATGGTGCTGTGCAAAATCTCAGTCAAGGCTGCTGCCTGAGAGTCAAGAAAGACACATTGCTATCCCCGAGATCATGGTTTTCTTGGCTTTAGGCAACCTAAGTTAGCTCCCATGGACAGAGTAAGATGCTATCATTCTTTGTGTTTACTCTCAGTCCGTTGGAGCTTTTCCTAAGATCCTTAAGCACCTAAGCCATTTTCCTGTTGCTCTGTGAAAGAATCAAGGGGCTAGAGGGTTAACTTGAACAGTATGAATGATCCCACATGTTTGAGACTGTATTCTACATGTGACTGGGAAGAGAATAACTTGTTTAATCAATGCATCAATGTCCTTTGTTTGATTAAGCTTCTATTTGCCTCCAGGCTGTTTTGCAGCAGCAGTTTTATCACAGAAAATTGAGCAATGTGTTCTGCAGTTCCCATGATTATTCAAGTTATTATTTGGCACAGTGGACACTGTCATGTCCTGGAGCATTTGTGAGCAGCAGAGCTAGTGGTTACGTGAAATACCTCTGTCTGGCTCCAGCTCCTGTCCCATGGATACAAGTCAAAGCAGGAAAGAGAGGAGGCAACTCCATACTCCCAGGCTACTGCAGGGCAGCATGCAGAAGACCCCCACACAGAGGAGCCCCTGCTGGGGTGCCAGGGAGCTGAGCATGAGGAGTTAACAAAGAGGAAGGCAGGAGGGGCCACCCTAGAACAAAGAGGTGGGAAGCAGAACACGCCTTCAAGCCGCAGGGGCTGAACAATTACATTTGGCAGTGCTCTTCTGAAGCGGCTTTTTTTCTTGCTGCCCTGGGAATACAGTAAGAGCTGCCTGTTAAGAAAATATCAGATAAGAATTCCATGTAATTTCCAGCCCCTGAACAAGTGAACAACCTAAGATAAGTGTTTCCTCAGGCTTATATTTGATTTCTGTGAAAATCCATATGTGCTTAAAGGCCACCCACATCACAATAGTGCATACCTGTTTCTAGGCTGATATTTTTTATGAAAGCAAAGGTATAAATCCTTCATTTCACACATGGGGTGCAAGCTGGCTATTACAAGAAGCCTCTCTGTAGCTGGCTGTTGTGCACCACAAGGACCTCCTCAGCCTACCAGTCATGCTCACTGGGACTCCTCTCTGCTGTCTCCATGTCCTCTGTGCAGTCAGCTGCCACCTTGCCTGAGAAGTACCCAGAGGAATGGAAGCAGCTCTGCTGCCATTTCAAGAGGAAAGAGAGAAGCATGGATTGAAAGTCCCTGTGCTCCTTATCCACTGCCTCTCTCCAGCCTGCACACACCATTTATGGACTTGACCTCGAGCATTTGCTCTGTTCATGTGCATATCTAATGTGGTGCAGAAAGAGCTGCTCCCTCTAAGATTAGGCAAAGCTTGTTCTTAAAACGGGGCTGAGCTACTTCTATAGCACCTTTGCTACCCACAGCAGGTGTCTGGAGACCTCGTGGCATGCCTGAGGCTGGGTTTGGGGCCAAGTAGCCAGACTGGCTTGTGCCTGCATTTTTGAACTCAATGTCCTCTTGGACCAGTTTTGTTGTATCTGTATTGTGGATTTAGGAACAGAGTCTCCTTGGTTCTCTCCCCAGGGAAACCAGATGCTTTGCTCCAGGCTGGAACCTAGGAACAGGCTAAGAACAATGAAATAGGACAAGGGTGGCTGGAGTAAAACCAGAACCAAATTCCTTTAACAGAACCTGTGAAGATGTCTGCTAATCCCAGCTCTCCAACAGAGTAATTTATTAAACTGGTTTCTGTACTTTGCTGATTGCATTGCATTGGTTTTGGAGAGCCTAAGCAGGTCTATCGTCAGTTTTATTTTGCATTGACAGTGCTTTGTAGTGCAGAGAAACCGGGTACATTCCAAGCATGTTGCTTTAGCGTGACCCAGAGCAGCTGCAGCCTCCTCTTCCATCCCTTGAAGAGAGGACCCAGCAGTGTCTGAAAGACCTCTTTTCAATCTTTTCAAATTGTTCAGATTCTTTCATATTTTTAGTTTTAGTATATTAGAAAAGTTAGTTTTATTTCTCACCATTATTTTTTTAGTTTTTATATACTACTATGTACAGTTATGCATATTTAGTAAATTAATTTTAGTTAGTTTAATTTTAAACCTTTTGTCCTAAATAAATTTCCATGGGCTGAAGTAGTTAAAGGGGGAGGAAAAGCAAAGACTTCATCTTGGTAGGTTTGTTAACCTAGGGTTTAAACACAACACCCTGATTTTGAAGACCAAGTAACATATACAAAAAAAATGACAGCTTCATTATTGTCCACTAATCTTCTTTACAGAGAAACGTGCTTTCACTCACATAGGGCCCTTCTGTTATCTAAAAAATAACATCCTACTCGGCATAAAGAAGAGCAAACAGAGGTTGCCCATAAGTTTTATAGAGAGAAGTGGAAGTGATATGGAAACATATCTCCCAACTTCACATCTTACCTGAAGAGACCAATCCATGCAGGTGACGACACGGTGCTTTGACCAGTGCTCATCATAAAATTGCCGGTTAAAGGAAAGGTTGGCTCCTGCTTGAACATCTCTGTGTGAATTCAAACAAAGTGACAAATTTTCAAGTACCAGGGGTCAAATACTGTGAAAAGCAGTGCAAAAGTTTTTGACTACTTCTCAAATCTCTGCTCAGCCTGGGAAGTCTGCCACCTTGATTTAACTGCTCTCACTGACTGTCTGGCTGAAAGTGATGCAACAAGAAACAAATTTTACATCTGTTTCACAAAACCACATTTCTTAATTTCTCACTGCCTGCCTGACTCTTCTGGGGCACCCTGGACCACCTCTGTCTCTCAGGATGAACCTGGCCCTGGCACTCAGCTCCCCCTTTTCTGAACCTTCACCTCCAAGCTATAACCAAACCTCTCTTAATTTTGACTCCTGAAATCTTGAAGGTACAGCACCTCCTCCCAGAGATGGAGACGGCAGAAGCTGTGTGACACTGTATGGACAGGCTGAAGCTCTGTGCTGGTCCAATACAGCCACACTGAGGCACTCAGCTGGTCCACAGGGATGCTGTTCTGGGTTAACCTCCAGTAACCTCAGTGCAATACAGCTACTGATTTGCCATGAGGCTTCAACAGATACACAGTTGTTGCAACCTAAATATTTCCTCTCCAACTAACACGTTTTACTGCTTTGCTCCCATATCAATTGAAAACAAAACTTGTCACTTCTCGTCTTAGCTGTTTAGATTGTAAATGCTTTGGGAGATCATTTTCATACCCACAATGCATGGTATAGTGGGATCCATTACAGACCTGAGGCAGTAGTAGAATATAAAAAACACCAGTTTGAATTTGTGAAAATATCACAAGCACACACATGTACACTGCTGGAATGTACACATTTACATGTACATGTGTATACGCACATTTATCTCTTTCAGTTATTTTTTCAGAATTTTCAATTTCATCCCAAAAATGAAACAAAAAATTAAACCAGCTGAAAAATATGTCAAATTAAAAAAACAAAACCAAAACCATAAAAAAAAAAAACAAAAACAAAAAAAAAAAAAAAAAAACCAACAAAAATCACGTTTAACAAAACCAAAACCCAGATCAGTAAAGCACAAAGCTATTTTACAATATCATTTCAGATGACAACGTGACCCAGGTCTTCATGGAGTGATTTTAAGCTTTTCTTAACTCTAAAAATGTTAAATTTTGTTTAAAATTAAGGCTTCCTGTTATTGGAGTTATCTGTATAACAAAACTTATTTTACAAAAGCAAAGAAAACCCCAAACTGACCCATCTTTCTCTTCTACATCTCTGCCACTATAGTCAAAGAAGATGTCTGAATCTTCAGCCAAAGCTCGCTCAATTACACGTATTGTGCGGTCAAAAAATATCAGGAATTCTTCTGAATGAAGAACTTGTTGCTTTTCTTCTTCTGTCAGTTCTCTAGGAGGAGCTTGGAAAATGAAAAGATGTAGTTAGGAGTATGACATTTCACCCCTTTCCCAATGAATCAACATCTTCAGTGGGTTTCTTTTGACATGAAAGCTTGCTGTAGCAATGTCAGGAGAAAAATCAAAGCTTTACTCTTAAAATCATGACTAAGAAGTTTTTAATATGTCTAAACATACTCCTGTATATTCCCAGAATGGGGCCTTTACACAGACGAGATCCTATGTCTTATGTATTTATTCTTCTGAAATGGAAAATACTTAAACTCCCCAAATTAAATAAACTCAGTGTTCCTATTTCAGGAAATGGCCACGACTGACATTTAGGCAATACCTAACTGGAAAAAGCAGAATACTTATGTAACAGAGGACCTGTCAGAGGAGCTGAAGATAAAATAATCTTCTTAACTTATACTGCAGTTCTTTATACGAAAAGGTCTCACATAATCTCTCCCTTCAATTCTTCCAATTTCTACTTGGTGTCACTGATAAATTCTGTCTTTGCTTCAGAGCTTTTGTGAAGTAATGAACTGAATAATCGAAGATATTCTCTGAGGCAGCAAAATTGAAAGCAACCAGCCAAACACCAGTTTCTTTAAGGCACTATTATTCCTTGCAGAGGAATCCTAAGACCCAGAGTAACAAATGTCACTGAGCTATAGGCAAAGCTGCTCTGGGAGGGGTAGAGGCTATCTTGGGCAGCTATAAGAATAGCAAGATGAAGTTGCTTCTTTGCAGGTACACAGAGATGCTAAACCTTTACTTTCAATATTTCCAGTTTGGCCCTTCATTTGAAAAGTACTATATTTAAAGGATGCACCAATGCAATGTCTCCATCAATTTAATGACCTGCTGGTAAATTATAACTCAAATGTGAGCATCAGGGGAATGGAAGTTGGGATGCTGCTGTTACTACAGTACAAAATTCTGTTCTCAATTACACTATCAGAGTCATATTGATATTGTGGCAATATTGTATATTGATTATACATTTGCCCACATGTGCTTTTGAATCCTCATTTTGGTTATATTTCAGAATTGTATTTCAAGAAATGACATTAATATCTTTATAGTTACCACAAACTAACCCTGCAACTAGCCTAAATTCCCAGCACGAAATGCTCTGTTGACAGAGAATTTTGTTCCAAATTTATAATTAGGAACACAAACAACATATCATAAACAGATTTACTGCAAAACTACAGATACTCCTACGTAGGAGTTTAACAGGCAATCAAAGGTCTCCTGCCTTTGGTTTTACACTACAGATTTGAGGTGTTTACCTGTGAAAATGACCTTGCAGTCTCCCTAGGCCATATTGGGTTAAAACACCAGGAGGCAAAAAAGGGAATTCAGCAGTTCAGAGAACACCCACCATACAGCAGAGTTTAACTCCCAGCCCTGTCATACATATCTCAATGTTTAATTAAACAATGAGTGACACAGTTTCAAGCTACAGCTCAAAATAATTTTATAGTTTCTGTGCCATGCCACACAGCTTCTTTGAGTGATCAGGGACATGTGGTCCTTGCTCTCCATCTGACTTTTCTGTGCTTCATATTGGATTCATGTGCTCCAATGCCCAATTGGATGGGGCACGATGCCACTAACAGCCCTGGGGCAGGAATGGATGGAATGGCACAGCAGTAGGCAGGAGGAGTGACCTGGTCATCACTCCTTGCAGCACTCAACTCCCCCTGTTTTCAGAATACCAGCTTGCAGAGTTCCTGTGGTTGGGAGAGGCTGCCATCACCACACTTTGCCTCAAGTGGTCAAACCCTTAGCTCTGAAAGACAAAAATCTGCATTGCACCTGAGCTAAACAGAGAGGGTAGGAGAAATGCAAAAGGTGGAAGAGCAATTTGGCCCTCAGGAGACAGAGCAGCTAGGAAGTTACAACCTTTAGCCTCTGATGATCTCCTATGGCCTTGGCCCTATGTCTCCTACCAGCAGGTTAGTGGTCCCTGTGGAGCTCCACACATCCAGGGAATATCTGCATCCCCTCACATGGTCCTCCTGTGTAGCAGAGCAACAACTACCAAGGCAGGAGCACAATTTGCCCCTAAGTGCTTTACACAGAAGCAAAGCCTGTGAAAGAAAAAGAATGACTAGCAAAAAGTACAGCTTGACCTACTGCAGCATCCACTGCTGAACAGTAATTGGCACTGAGGGAACTCATCTGGCAAGGAAGCCTGTAATGAGGCAATATCCCATCGTCACCACTAAAGCACTGCTTTTTGAGAATCAAAGACAACAAGCATGACAATGCAGCAAAATGGCATAAAGAGGGGGGAAATAACTGCAAAGGCAACTGGAAAACTCATTTTAAACTGCTCCAAATGGTAAAAATTATTTGCTAAATCAAATCCTCTCTACAGCTTGGAAATATAAATTTATTACTCAGCCTATAACTGCAAAGAAAATACAACCCAAAAACAATAGAAAGGGCAAAGGCAAAAAATAAACAACTTGGGAGCTGTGGAGTGCTCACAAGCAGTGGAGACAGACATGATTGTAGTTCTACCTCAGCAAAATCTCCCTTGCAGTTAGCAATGATCTGTGGGAGGCCAGCAGTCTATTAAACCATCAGGAACACCTTGGCTAAAGTTTTTAGGGCATAAATCATCTTACCTCATTCATCTGACTGACACACCAGATGCCCCCTGGCAATACTAAGCTTCATATTTTAGCCTTATTTTCTTCTTTCATTCGGCTGCCTCTGAAGTTTTATTTGAGGCAGTCTCTTCTTACAAGAATGTTAACATCACTACTTTTTCCAGTGTAAAACATTGCTATAACTACTGTAAATACATGAAGTAGAAGCAAAAAACCCCAAACAGACAGGTTAGTTCTTTCAAATATGGAGGTTTTCTAACCATTTATCTTTCAGAGCCATTTCCATTTTCTCCTTGTTCCTTCACCCTGTCTGTCCATTACCTCAAATAAAATAAAAAGAACCTATGTAATTTTCTGCAATTTTTCTTCCAATCTTGTTGCTTATAGTGACTTTGATCTCAGCTTTCAAGAAACACAGGCTCTCTTCAAGGAAAACTGAGAAACATAAGTAGCTGATCAAAGTGTTTTTTTGTTTTGTTTTGTCACAGAGACCTATGTGATGTGACAATATCTTCAGAAACTCCCTGTAAGAATATAGCATTTGTCTTCAAGTATCTGCTCTCTCTGGTATAAAATCCAAACCAACCACATCTAACCTTCTGTGTTGAACAAAGCCCAATGCAGTGTGTAGCTTACCACTGCTAAAAGTTACGTGTTTATTGCCTGAAGTGCCCTGCAAACTCCTGCAACGGAAGCTCCACAGTCTCTTGTTTCGACACCATAGCTTCCTAATGAACTGTTGTGCCTATGCTGGGATCCCACCCGGAGGAGCCGAACCCATCTGTGGCCCTGCACAGCTCATGGCAGGAGGGCCCACGGTGCAGCCACCGAGTCCTGCCTAACAGGAACACCAGGCATCCTGTCTGTCCACGAACCCCCCGAGACATGGATGGCACCCTGTGCCCACCAGCAGCCTGCTCTCCAGGAGGCTCTGCGGCTGTGATGTCAACAACATGCACCGAAGAAGCCCTGTGTTCATGCTAATGTATAATACTGTACAAAACAAAATGGAATTTACATTTAAAATTAAATTGCTGTACAGAGCAATATATGCACAGAGGACACCACAGGAAAAGAAATTGTGAGGTGTATCTGTAATGAAAGATATTATATACTTGTGCTTGAACAAGAAGGTCTACAATATGAAACAATAGTTCAACATGATGTGAAAACAACCGGTTTATTCAAGAATTATTTACAAAAAATAGGAACATCTTATAATTTCATGTGACAACATAATCCTCAGAAATACCGTATTTCAGATCAGGTCCTTTGTCCATAAATTTCTTTGGACAAAACAGAAAGAAACAAAAAATTATATTAAAATGTCTTCTTGAATCTTTAGGAACAAAGATAAAATTGCTACAGATTTGTTCTTCTTCAGCAGAAGCATGTTTGTAGTAAATATAACATAAATAGCTGGGATAACAGTGCAGGATCAAATTTACAAATATTCAAGTACCAGGATTTGAGTCTTCTCCCAAGGGAGTTAATAAACATAAAAACACCCACATTTAAATAAATGTAAAAAAGATTCTCCTGGAATCTCAGCAATTCTAAAAACCTGACAAGAGAATGAAAATGAAGTCCATTAAAAGAAAAAAAATACTAAACCAAAAGAAAAAGACCAAAAGGAGTAAGTGAATGAAAGAAAGTGCAAGCTAATAAAAACAGTAAAGCAGGAAGCAGCCCTGTTATCAACCCAGAGATATAATGAGAGACAGAAGGAGATTATTAAAACCCCTTTAAGAGCTGTATTATTTCTTTCAGCATCTATTTAAATCCATGTAAAACTTTAGATGTGCTGATGACTGAGGATGGCTGAAAGGTACAGGGTAAGAACTGCAAGGTGTGAAGGGGCTCTCAGCAGCTTTCAGTTCTTACCTTGTGATCCTCTTGTTTTTCTTGTGCTTTGCACTTTCATGTCAGGCTTGATATATGCCATATCCTACTTTGCTGTGTGCCATACCATGGTTTAATATATGTCATGTATTTGTTGTGCTGGCCAGCCCCTTCGTGGCATAACCACTGAATATAAAAAGGAAGATTTCAAGCTTTATTTAGGGATTTTTTTATTCTGGAGTAGCAAGTTGCAGAGCCTTAAATTTGAATCTGTGCCAGGCAAGGCTGTTCCCACTGCCTGCGCTTCTTCAGGGGCCAGTCTGGACATCATCCCTGAGAATGCCTGAGCTGTCTGTAAGGATGGGTTGGCACACCTGAGCTCACTGTGTTGTTGGTGGCAGTGAAACTGTGGCATTTCTGGCCATGACAAACCTCACCACAACCTGTCTTCCTTTTCCAATACTGATGCCTGAGCTGCTAAGAGTGAAACCATCCTCATCAGCCCAGCCTGCTCTGTGGGTCCCATGCACAGAGCCAGGGCAAGAGCAGGGCACAGCAGGTCTTTGGAGCTGCAGATGCCAGCCTTTCCCATCAGAACCTTTCATGCAAGTTTCTGTGGATATGCCCATGGCTTCAGATAAATGCAGGTTGAGGCCCACTTTCAAGACCTAGCCCATCCCGTTGTTCATGTGGTTTCTACTGACACAAAGAGGAGCCTTAGGTGGAGCTCCAGAGCTCTCTGGTGGTGGAAAACCCCATTCCACTTGATGCCACAGTTTGGGACCAGTCTCTTGTTTATGTGGTCAGGAAAGGCTGGGAACAGGCAGAGCCCAGCCCCATTCACCGTCAGGTATCTCACACTCAGTTCTTCCAAAAACAAGGGGGAGAACATGCACCCGAGACATGGGTGGCAACAGGCAGCCCCACGGAAGAAACGCAAGGTGCTCCCAAGGCTTCATACACTTCACATGGTCAACAATTAAGTTCTATATCTCCCACTCCACTTTGGGGGACCAGAGCTGTTCCTCTGCCCTTCGTGCCTCCATGGCAGTGAAGTTCTGCGGGGAAGTGCCGTGCCAGACAGGCTGCCCCAGTGCAGGTGCACTGTGGGCCTTACAGTGACGCTGAGACATGTTCAGAACCAGGGTCAGACCCTACAAACACCCCTAACTGCTGAATAATCCCACCAAACCCCATAGAGCAACTCTGGGGTGTGCAGAGGGAAGACGAGGAAATTAAACATGCAATAAATGTCTGAAGAATTAAACTGAACTACCTATAAGCCACACAGAAAAAAAAAAAAAAATCACGTTTCCTCTTAAAATACCATTATAAAATAGAGCACTCTTGTCCTGTTGGCTTGGAGAGAGGGAGATTGAACAGGCTGCATCCAAACTTTATTTTTTATCCTGACCTATTTTTGAGTTATATTCATGAAAAAATGGTCTGCCTTTCTCTCCCTGCACTCCTCTCTCCCATGGATTTTTTTAACACTCCTATAACTCAAAAAAGGCCATGCTGATTTTTTTTAATCTGTTAAAAAATGTGCTCCCTGAGCTGAAACCAAATTTCAGCCCAGAGCAAATTTTTATGGCTGGGTTATAAATCCCTGAAAAACAGGATTCATAATGGAAGTGCTGACACAGCCTTAACTACTATATAGCAGTGTGAATGGCGCCACTATAATGTCTATTAGAGATTCTTTAAAAAGTTTGCAAAATATTGTCTTGCCTTGCAGAGAAAAAGAAGCCAGAGTACTTAATGCCAACATAAACATGCTTTTAACCCATTATGTGCTAATTTGCAGAAAAGCTATTAATTCTGAGTAGGCACACGGAGTGCAGCACCGACAGGAAATGTTCTTCTAAACTCTTGTTTGACTTGTAACATGGTTTTAATCACTTCCATGAAATACAAACGATGGCTTCAAACTCTGAATGTTGCTCAGAACATGAGAAGGGTGATTACAACAGAGAGGAAAATGGGACTATGTAGGCAAAAGGGCTAAAGCCAACAGAGAGAATGACACCAAACACTAAAATATGGGACTCTGTTCCATGTCAGTTTGGGGACGATGGCTTCATTTGATTCACAGCATTTAATGCCTGTTGGCAGCACATCACTGTTTTATCCATCCTAACACGAACTACAGGTCAAGTTCACTTTCTATGAGGCAATGAGCATGTTCTCTTCTTCCTTGAACCCAGTCAAATGTTAGCACCTCACAAAGCCGGTTTTGCTAAAACAAGCTGTGCATTGCTTTTACAGGCTGCGGTGTGCCTGAGACCGGTGCTAAACCAGCCCAGATGATCTACTGCTCCTGGGGGTCTGCTAGGCACTGCCCTCTGACTAAAACACAGCAAAGAAATAAAAGATGTTGGCAGTGGTGGCTGGAGAGCAAACTACATAAAAGGCTAACTTGAAAGCCCATAAAAAAAGTGAAATAAATCTGTTCAGGGTTGTATTTTGATTTTTTTCTTCTTCTCTTCTTGCAGGATTTTGTGCTTTCTCCCCAGGTATAAGCATTAGCATCACTTTTCTGTGGGAATAAATGGATATGGGATAAGCTGTTAGTTGAATACTACAGGGACATTAAGCAACTCAGGACAGTGCTCATGCACGGGGTGCAGTGGTAGAAGTTTTTATGGCTTTCTGTTGCCATCAGTATAAGAGATAGGTCCAGTGACTGCAAAAACCCCTATGCAAGTTAACCTCCCAGTTTTGGAAAGAAGGGTAATTTTCATGAAAAATGAAGTTTTTCCATTTTGCCACATTTCTTGCTCATGTCCTCAGTTCTGCCTTTGCAAACTTGCCTGACTCCTGTTCCTGCTGTCCCCACTGCTCCCCTCTGCCCATAGCATCCTTGGCTGGGGCCAGTGGAAGAAGCAGAATGATGAGGAGCAGGAGGACTGAGTTTATCCCTCCACATTTCTACAAGGACATGAACGAGCAATGAACACTGCAGGATTTATGGCATGAGTGATTTCTGTGATGCTCTAAAGAGGGAAGAAAGATCAATTTATAGTCAAAATGGTATGGCTGGTACTGCAACGCACTTCAGTGGGTGAGGATAGCAAAGGTGGGCACCATGTACCAGATTCCTTTTTTTTTGGATACTGATGAAAAGATCCCGGTCTCCCCTGAATGAGAAATAATCATCTGCTAATCCAGATGGCAATAATCCAGTTCAAGATTTCATGGGCTTCCATGTAAAATGACTCCATATTTTTCCCCTAGTGAGATTATCTTGGGGAAAACCAAGCTTACAGAACTGTCCTGGCAATGATCAGCATTGCAAGAAATGATTAGGCCCTACCTGAAGAAGTAAACTACCTTTCAAGAGGCTAAACAGAATTTTGAGCAGTCCTGGCAATACAAAAGTAAGAAGTGATGTAGAAGACACCCATTTCCTTCCACCCTGGAGCTGCTGCTACTTCAGTTCTTTTTCCCTACTCAACACAGGGGTGAGCATTGACTGTTGAAGGCACTGACACACTAGAATAGCCAATACTCTCGTAAATTTCTAGATGAAGAAGACCAAATTTCACATCCTTCTAATTGGAAAGCTAGGACAGGTCCAAGGAAAGGAAAAGAGACATCAAGCGTATCTACCACATCCAGTGCTGACATGCATGACTTAAGCAAGTGTCTCTTGTCTGCACCAAAAGCAAGTAGCAACCCGAATTTTTGTCTCTTGTAACCGTGCAGAACACCTCAGTACAGAGTAATGGACAGAAGGGCTGGATCTGTCTGGCTTCAGGGGGGTTTTTTAAGCTCCTTGAGGCAGTTCTCACAAAACATTTTGATTTTGACAAGTAACATTTTTCAAGTGAAATTATTTTCTGCTGGAAGATTCCTGACTACCATTAGGTTTAAGTTTGTTCCTCTCAAGCAGGCTGACAGTTAGGTGCTCCAAGTATCTTTGAAGACCAACGAGCTTTATAGAGCTACTGGAATGCCTGGCATTCCCATTTTAAATCTTTCACGTAAGCAGGGTATTTGAGCCAGAGGACAAATTAGTACCAGTACTGGGATCCAAGAATCTCTACTTTGTTTTCAAATTATAAGGACATGTAGCTTCTTCTAAACAGCTTAAGTCTCATGCTTTTCACA
The DNA here is from genome assembly GCA_013390045.1 of Picathartes gymnocephalus. Lineage (NCBI taxonomy): Eukaryota > Metazoa > Chordata > Aves > Passeriformes > Picathartidae > Picathartes > Picathartes gymnocephalus. Next base: position 100,524 of record WEKY01035615.1, read on the forward strand.
TTTTTCTCAGGTCTACCAGCTGGGTCATTGGGATACAATTTTCTGCTTTTATGCTACCCATATCATTTTGAATCAATAAAAACTGGTGACTGTTTCAATTTCAGTGTTCTCAATAGTGGAAATTACTTATGAGAGTAACTACTGGCACAATCCAGTCCTTTAAACATCTAACATCACCCTTTTCATTTTTTAAAGTACCTTCTTTCACTTCCTGCTTCTGGTCTTGATTTTCTGTCTCTAAGTCATCCTGTGTTTTTGGCTCCACCATCTCTTCATCGTCTTCATCCTCTGGGGAAAAAAAAAAAAAAAAAAAAGAAAAGAAGAAGAAGATTTGTGAGATTCTCCTCTTTAAGGGACCTGGAAATTGTATGACTTCTTTACAATTATAAACTGGTAGTAAACCCAGGTAAAGCAAAGTACCCAATACATGGTACATCTGCATTTATGCTCAGAGTGACACTCTCAGACATTTCCCCCCTGACTGCAAGGTAATCTGCCCGCACAGGGCACCTGCCACTTCTGCTCCCCGTAACTCCCCATCTCAGATGTCAACTGAATATCTCCCTGACCTCGGATATGACTTCTTGGATGGCATGAGGACAGATACAAACATGTTTCAGCCTGGCAGCTATTTCACAGCTGGGACACCTGCTATCCAGATACCTCATTTCCAATTCAATTCTCACCAGATTAATTTGTCTTTTGACCTACAGGAATAGGTTAAACAGAAAGCTGACCTCAGGTCAGATGCCACTAGCAAGGAAACAAGCATGGCACAGTTCTGAAAAGTCATCACCATCAACTGGGAGAATACAGCAACCAAAAGTGGCATTTGGAGCTTAGGAACCATTCTTGCATTAATACGAATTTAATGAACACTAAAATTTGACACATGTCACTTACTACTGCCAGATGTTTTAATGACCTTTCCTGACCTATGCAAATACACCTCTCCCTCCCCCTCTCTCCCCACACTCACATGTTCTTATTTTATTCAGGAGGGCAAACCATTCATTCCTTTATGTTTTTCTGAAGTTACAAGGGTTCCGATTGTCCAGACCACAACATAATACAAGCAGAGCTGGAAAGACAGTGATGCACCAAAATGGCTCAAAGTCTACCTAGCCTTCATTACTTGTAACCAGCTACAGCAATGTGATCCGTTTTCCCTGTACCCAGGGTTGGCACCCAACCCACTTACATTCTTGAGAGGATAAAGACACACAGCTTTCTAGATTCTGTGAATTATGAGGACTGAAAATAGAGCTGGTCCTAAAAGTATTTAACAATTAGGATGAGTAAATCCATGGGCTATGGAGGAATTCATTTGCAGTTATTTTGGAGCTTGACACACCACCAAGGCATAGCAAAGATCACCGGTGCCCTGTATTGGTCCATGGCATTAGAGAGCACATATTGTCCCAGCCCTGGGGCATGCAGCCATCAGGAAAAACACTGCAGTGCCTCCGGGGCTTTCTGAGCAACCTGCTGTCACCATACAGTTCCTTGGGTCATGGTGTTTCTTCAGGCACACTTCCTGCTCTAACCTGCCATACTAATGGGGAAAACATATCATGCTTCTCCAGCTGGTTGGTTACTGGCACCTTCTGCTGTGAAGGCTGGCTGTAATCAGTCCTGGCTTCTTGCGAGATGGTGGTGCTGACAGGTTGCTTTCAACCAACAGGAACATGCAGCTGTATTTTGTTTTCAATAACATAATAGGCACCATACTATTCCCATCACATTTCCTACCCTAGGACTTCTCCCAGAAGCCCAGAGGGGACATGTTCCTAGCTGCCATATTAACTATTAACTTAAGAGTTGGACTCAGTGATCTTTGTGGGTCCCTTCCAACTCAGAATATTCTGTGACTCTGTGATTCTGTCGTATCTTGGCTGGAGATCATGGCTTGGCTACATTCTGTAAGGAAGTGTCTCAGCATGGACAGATATGCTTTTTCCTATTGGGTAAATGAGGAAATCTTGGCATAAAATCTGCCATCATTCCCCTTACTGCTAAGGACTGCAGTGGGGAGAAAGGGAAAGCTCATCTCCCCAGCCACCAGGGAAGAGGGATAACCATGTAATTCACAAGCTGGAAAGGGAGGAGGAATCCAGCATGGATGAGGTGGCATTTCCAGAATTAAAAGCACTACTAACGAATGCCACTCCTTTATCAGAGATTTGTCAGAACATGGAACTTGAAGTGGAAAAAAGGTAGGGTACTGACAATGCCTCCCTTTGGTGCCTACCTTTCCCTAGGTACCCTACACAGAAAGACTAATGAAGAACTTTTAGAGAGCGAGCCAGGGCGGTTCAGTTTGGCAGGGTAAATACACTGCTCTGTCCACTGGCTGAAAGACAGATAACATCCAACACAGTCAGCAGAGAGTCAGCAAGAAGAGCTCTCCTGCTGTACACACACAGGAAGGGTAAAAAAAGGTCCTTCTGCCATTGGTCTGTGGTGCTAGAGGAGATGGGGATGCACGAAAGAGAGAGGCACTCCCAGTTTCAAAGAACAGGTGAGAAGTGCAAGTGCCTGGTGCAGCAGGGAGTGAATACTCTGCTAACCTCAAGTACCATGCACACACAGATAGGATCACAATGCTGTACAGATATACACACACAGACAGAATTATGGCAGATACTAATAAAACCAGCTTCTACAAAAGTTTAGTGAGTCATGCATTAGAAGTTTTCATTCCCTAAAGCACCACCTCTTGGAACCAGCTGTTTACATATGGATTTCTGCTTCCATTTTTAACCTGTTTCTAACCTGCCAGCTTGTGCAGGGAAGTTTCAGAAGATGAAGGGTTTGAGAAAATTTTCAGGCAGCAAGCAAAAACTACACCAATACTCAACTGAAAATGTTTGGGTTTTTTAAGGCTTCTTGCAATGCTTTTTAATACTTCGCTTGCAATTTGGTAATGGATAGGGAGGATGTAGCAAATTTAGAACTTGAAATTTAGTAGAAGGTTTTCAGGTTGAAGTGAAGCAAATTCATCCATGTTTCTAGAAGTCCTTGATCCGCCTGATTTTGGGCATCAAATTATTTGCTTGCCTGTAGCCCTTTCCTGCTTCTAACGCAGAATAAGGATAAATGGAAGTAAGAAAGGTTATTAAAACACATGCCATGCCTTTTTCCAAGGACACAAACATCAATAAATTAGTTTTACTGAGACAGCAGTGCATGAGTTTTTAGCAGATTAGACACAGTTTAGATGTCCTTATTTATTTACAGAGAAATGTACAGACATACAGAGAGAAACTCAGCTAAAAGAATGATAGGGTTCTGAGCCAAATGCTAAAATGTTAGCAAATGCCAGAGTTTGGATTGCCTGGGCACGATTAGCTCCTTTCTCCTCCCCACATGTAGGCATGATGACATAATTCTGGAATTTCCTCCATCTTGAGTGGCTGGCTTCATTTTCTGGGTGCTCAGCAAGAGATACCTGGGGCCTGAAATACAGAAGTGCTGAGAGCTGAAGTCAACTGGCCCTGTGCTTTGAGTGGAGGAAGTCTAAGGGAAACTCTACACATGCAAAGGCTGTCACAGTTCCCTCTTTCAGCTTTCAATTAAAGTTGTCATTCTGACATTTTTGTCCTTTCTCCCCCTGTGCTTAAGTGCTTTTACAAGATGGCAATAATATTGTAAAAACAGTATAATTCTCACCCCGCGTAGATGTTTTGCAGAGATATGTTCATCAGGATTTATGGCATATTAAGATGCTGTTGGGGAAGCAACAGCAAAACTAAACCTTGCAAGTGGATTAATGTTTTTTCTGTGTTCAGTGTAATACTTTGATCATGTGTGTTAATATGAGATCTGAGGCCAGAGCACTGAATAGAATAAGATAAAAAGCAGAAAGGTTAAAAAAACTGCCCTCCTATTGACTGGCTGAAGCAAGAATCCGTTAAGGAAAAAAGCTTTATATGTGATCATGCAGTTAAAATTTTATCATCCTACATATTCAAGGGGGCTAATTAAGAATGCCCAAGAAATCTGCATTCTGGACTACACAATGCTGCTCTGCTCTGCAACCTAAATGTTTATTTGCCATAATTTATATATATATATCGCACACTATTTAATGCCAGTGTATGCATCCTTACACATGTTCATAGTACATACATCTGTTTTTGTGTTAGGTATGGTTATGCATTTGTACATTTGACTGCACATACACATACATTAGGAATAATGGGAAATGCTTCAGCATTTGTTTTCCTGTGTTTTATTTAAATGTGACAAAGATAGCATTTATCGTACATTTACTGGAGCATCTGTGAAGATCTACATAATTATTCATTTCCACATATGCCCACTCAGATTGCAGTAACTGCCCAGGGAGATGAAGAAATTTGTGTAGTTCCTGAACATACATAGCCTTTCCCTTTTAAGATCATATCTAATATTAGGAAGTTTAGAGAAATACCTTTTAAACTGCTTACATCACAGTAGTAGGAGTCTTCTAGTCACATTTGGCAAACACAGAGATGCTACCAGCACCAGTAGTAGTGTTACACCCCATTCAGAAGAGAACAGGGTGTATAACACTATCAGAACTCAAATGTCTATTAAAGGAACCACATGAAAAAGAGCTAATAATGAAGAAGTATATAGCTGCTGTGCAACAGTTCTCCTTTGTAGATATAAAAGGACTTTGCAAGGAGGCCAGTTTTGGTATGCCCATTGCCCACATAGAAGCTGACATATAGGCGCACTCACTGCACATCACTGAGTAGATCAGCAGCTTAGAGAAGCTAGAGCGGGCTTCAGAGCTTCAGCCTGGAGTCCAGCCCACTAAAGCCACCCTGCCTTTTACTGTAAATAAACAAATCCTCAATGGAAATGATCATTAAATGCTCGGATAATGATGTTTGTCTACTGAAGCTGGTGGAGCCATATGTGGGATTAATACAGACTGAGATAACTGGATGAAAAACCTTTTCTTCATAACTCAGAGCCTGATGATTCTCCAGGTTCTGGGAGGTGGCCAATCAGTCTGAACAGTGCTTGACAAAATAAAAGTAGAGCAATTGTTTACATCTTGGTCTTAGCTTGAACTCTCCTGCTTCTGTTCCAGACCAGAAGTCTAAAAGCTTGTCTGTTTTTCCATCTGAGTGTATATATTAATTTTCAAATGTTATCCAACTACTAGCTCTATTCCTGGTCTTTGCCTTGGCCACCACAACCACTTGCAATAGGTGGTACAGGGGAAAGCCCTGCGAATAGGTGGCCAACTCCCTGGCAACTGCAGAAGAAATGCCCAGATATGCTGAATTGGATGATATTCACAGAGAGCACAGATGATCTCAGAAAATCAGACCCTGCATTTCTGCAGTGCTGGACTATTTAATTCCTACTTGGACTTTCCAGGGTTTTAAACCACTATATTTATTTTTACAGCATATAAAAACATACCAGGCACATTCAAGACAAACTAGAATACTAGAATAAATAATTGCATCTGAGAGGACTGCACATGACATTGGCTTAGGGTTTTAATTTTTGAGACGAATACTGTTTTGCCATTTTTGGATTGCCAATTTTAGGCAGTCAGCACTGGCAGTGCTCAAATAGATTACTAATTTTTTTTAATTTTAGGGGGATTTATGTAGTTACAGGTCTTTGCTCTGCTAATACAAGTAGTACCAATTAAACAGCAGGCAGCATGTTGTGCATTCTTCTTGGGTGGAGGATTTACACCTCCTCAGACCTGTGCCTCTGAAGCTAGGAAGTTGCAGCTTCTGTGTATTGTTTATAATTGACAGCTGTACTGAATGAGACTGATAGCTCTGGTTTTAATTCTGGGTAGGTACAAACAATCCCTTTGTTAAAGACACAGCTTTAAAATCGCAATTTAATTAGCATCACAATCATATATTTTATTGACTGAGTCACTGATATATGAGAAGCCGGTGGATTTTTCTATGGGGTTTTATATCAGCATTGACATTTCTTCAGTGCGTGAGAAGGATCAGCCATGCATATGACACTTTCAATAAAATCAAGTGTCTTCATAAAAAGCAGACTCCATATTTGCAACTATGAAATACCAGAAACCACTCTATCAGTTTTATATTTACAACTGTTCAACAACTTTGACAACAACTTTGCTGCTCCTTTCACAAAAGAACTACAAACTGAACAAGGAAAAATGCATTGTATTTATTTTGGCATAAGCCTGGACCAAACAGGTTGAATACTGTTGGCATTATCCTAAGTAGGAGTAAAAACACTGTCTTTCCTTTATGAATATGTTCTTTCCATCACTAGCAAAATATGCATCAAGCAAGGGAAGACATCTTTTTTCAAATAGGACTGCCTGACATTCCACATTTTTGAAAATCTATGATTTGCAATCTGAATGCAAATAGGCTGAATGACCTATTTGTCACATAATGTCATTTTTTGAAATATGTCCAGTTTTTCACTTTCATCTTTTGACGGCTCTTTGAAGCAAGAAGAGAACTAATTCATCAGTGGATCTTGTTTGCAGAGTGGCATGTGAGACTGGACGCACGTCGGGCACATGTTAGTCATCCCAGATGTAAATATGCTTGCATTAGGGCTCTTCTTGGCAATAGGCAGCTGCCTTCTGAAATGTATTTCATTTAGCCAAAGCAAGGTACACTACCCAGACCTCAATACTGAGAAAAAAACCCCACAGGTGAAAGAACTTGCCCTAAGCTCCATGAAACAGGCAACAAATTTCAGATGAGAATTTTGTGTGAACTGGAGCTTGCAAGTATATTTGCAGCCAAGAATCATATGCATACAAGGTACTACTGCTCAGACCCAGAAAAATACTTAAATGTGCATTGGAGGAACATAAAAAAAGTTCCATGTCATCCCTGTTACAGAACACTCCCAACATACCATCTCATCCTTATGAACTAGCACAGTGAGTTGTGCTTTCCAATGGCCATCAGATGGAAAGAGAACATTAGAAAAAGAAAGGATAGAATTGATGAATGAATTTCTGTAACTATCTTATGGCCACAGCACCTATAAAACTTGAACAGAAGTGTATAATGTTCTTCCTTCACTTTCCACATAAATGGTTTAAATTCTGAAGAAAATGGTCTGTCTGTGTGTTACTTGACTGCAGTTCTGCAAGAGCAAGAAAAAATCACGGTGCTACAAGAACAGACTGCCTAGCATCTTCAAACTCCCTTGATTTTGTTATTTTTGTTATCTTTTGTCATGTTTTGTTATCAAAGTGCTGTGGTGCTCTTATGTGAAAGAGAAGCTTTGCATATTGATAAAATACAGGCTGTAGGAATCACACTATTTTTACCAGAGCCAAGTATATTGACTGAGTAATTTTAAAGAAAATATTGCTCTAAAATTTATGCATAAAATAATACAATGCTTGACACATATATCACTTTAATCCAGAAGACTGCAGGGCAGTTCTCCATGGGATTAACTTATTTAGCCTAACGTCTTCCACAATAAGTAGACTAGTAGTGATACATCAGTTTTAAAAGTGCAAGATTAAGGGAAAATTGTAATTTTCTTGATTCTTGTAAAGTACATCTCCCATGTCTAAGAAACGTTTTCTGATCTCATTCCTTATTCTGCAATGCAAATCTGCAAGACTTCACCCCTCATCCCATAAAGGGCAGGTGTTATTATCAGCCATTACAACCAGATCCCTAGAGTCCTCCTCTCAGGCTTCAGCCATCCTTGAACAAGCGCAATGAAGGAAATACATATTTCACCCCAAAAACAAACACTTAGCCTGGCTGACTGAGAGGAGTCATTTAGTTCAGAAAATTTATTTTGCCTACAGCATAGGCTGTGCCTGTGCTATTGCCACTTAAAAATTTGTCCAGAAATTTACTACACTTCCCTCTTAAAACAAGCACACCGTAAGTAATTTTTACTCAATATTTTTTCTCAAAGCTCTCCTTAACAATTACCACATTCAATTACTCCTGGGCAGGGGATTCTCAGGTCCCCAATATATGATTTCTCATAACCATCTCTTGATCTAGGGTTACATCACCAAGCTCCTGTCCCTATGCCTCTTCCTGACTTGTGTTTGAAGTCAGACTTCTTTTTGGTACATTATGAAGACAGATATTATTTTTCCATTTTGTGACAAATGATAGACTAACAGAACCAAATGGCAAGAAAATGTCACAGAAAAATTTGTTTTACTGTAGCATTTCAGAAAGCTCTTCATAGCCCTGACTGAAAACCTTTGCACTGGTTCAAATGTTAGGATCACTGCTTCAGAATACAATAATTTCTTTACCAATTAAAATGGAAAGCTGCTTCTGATTCTTCAGGGAAGCATTTCTCTAACCCAAGAAACTGATTTTCCAGTTCCTTGGCCTGAACACAGTTTTCAGTTGTGGTGAGAGTCTAAGAATTCAAAGTGTCCCTTGTTTTTAGTTTCTGGTCGGTCTAGACCAGACGTGGATTTTTCTCTCCTCTTTTGGACTGTTGCAACATCACACTGGTTGAAAGCATTTTTCAGTCCCCAGAGAAATAAACTGCGAAGTACCCCACTGGAGTCATCACCTCTTCTAGCTGACTCTCTTTTCTCCTCTCTTTCCCTCTCCAAAGCTCATGTTCAATTCTATTGTGCTTGAAAATATTCCAGTTGGAAGATGTAACACACAAAGAAAAGTACAGAAGTTTCCTTCCCTTGGCCATGATTGGACCTTCAAATAAAAATGCCAATATGAAATAACGTTTGAACAACAGAAGCCTTACAGTAGCATTTACAGACCTCTAGCTCCGAAACCAAATAGTATAAATTTAAAATACCCTGCTCCAGTATAACTGCAATTAACCTTGAAGAAGACAAAGATGGAGACCCTTTATTTCTGTGGATGAAGAAGGGATTGCTAAACCATGCAGATTTTCACAGCCTCTGAAACCTGTGAGGATTTATTCCTGTTGTGCTGCTGGAGGAAATCATGCCAGCAGTGTGAAATGACTCCTGCCCTGGGAAAGGGCACTGAGACACGTGGCAGATTTCTGGATAGGGCCTGCTCAAGTCATTTTCAAACACTCAGATCATGCAATAGTGTTAAATCACAAAAACTTAAGTATGTTAATGAAAACCAGTCCCCACAAGCTATGGCATGAGCAGCAATTGTAAAACAAAAGCTACTTTCACATTAAACACACACACACACACACACACCCCCCACACACACCCACACACCCCGATGAAGTATCTGGCACTTACACTGTGTCTGATACAGAGGTCAATTGTGGTTGCCTCAGCTGGGCACTTGGTACTTAAAACCTTAAGTACAATGTAGACCAAGTAAATTCTGTGGGATTGTTACTTCTGACATATAGGGGACTAGGACTTCATTCATAGATTCATTTATTCCAAGTGCAAATGACTTTAGACTCCACTGGCCACCTCTCCTATTTTCCACTGCGTTTTTGCATAAGCAAGATTACAAAATCTGGCTGTTGTAGAAGAAATTAATTCTCCACTTCCATACAGTATCTCTTCGCATGCAGCCATACTAATATGCCTTAGGTCAAATTCTCCAGCCTTGACTCTGGGTTTAACTTCTCCTTCAGGTATTAGCATGAGTTCTAGCCTTTCAGAGTTTCTTCTTTATTTTTGAACATGAAATAGAATTTCAGTCCAAGGACCAGAAATCAGCTGAATGGCCACACCATTTTTTGTATGATCATGGTTTAACTTTAAGTGCCATCTTTTCTCTGCATCTCCCCATCTCAGTTCTATGGCATTTTATGAATAAAACTCAAAACACATTTTATGGATAAACCAATGCTTAAGATGTAGCATGTGCTTTTGTAACTGAAATATCTGACAGCATGAATCTCTACATTTACATACAAACCTCAACTGACAAAAATGGAGACAAGACTCCTAATATATTAAAATTGGAAAGGATAATTGGAAAAAACAACTATATTCATAAACAATTACCACAGCAAATAGACAAAAACTCCCTCCCTTTGTCTCCTTGACACACACATGCACACATTCCTCTCAGCACTTTAAAAATAACCATTAGTCATATGGCAAATGTATTTTACATGAGCAAAGATTCATTTCAACATTTTTCTTAGGAAAAGGCGGGCAAAAAATACTTTATTAAAAAATTTTAAACTACAAAAGAAAAGCTGGGTCAGGGCTCGATGAGTGTATGCTTATTACCTTTATAGGCACTAAACAGACCCCACTTAATTCTGTTTCCCACTGACGCCACTTCACCTTAGTCACTGGTGTTAGCCATGATTTGCATCAGTGTATGTGAAAAAGGAATTCCCTCTGACAGTTTTGAACTTGCCATATTTTAATTTCATTTTCAATTTAAAGTTTTTGTTCTACCACACTGGAAGAGGAGAAGCTTCCAATTCTAGACACTCAGTTGTGGGGGTATCCAAGCGAGCAACACCTTTTGGTGGTAGAGAAACCAGGGCACAAGCACATCAGCTTCTTGCCGAAAGTCACTCCTGAAATAGCTGCAGATGACAGAATAAAATCCTGGTCCTCCTGATTCCTAAACCGATATTTCAGCCACTGCTTCCCCTGAGGCATGTGATCGGGGCTGCTTTGGAGGCTGCTCAGCGCTCATTATGTGAAACCAGCTGTTAAGAACACAGCCGGCTTCCCCCAGCTGCTTGTTGCAGCCTGTTGGGAGAGCACCCAGCCCCCGGCGCTGCTGTCCCCAGGGCTGGGAACCCCCTGCCCACACGCCCCCCGCCCTGACCCCTGCCTTCACCTCCCTGCCTCCGCAGCTCCTGCACCCCTCTGCCCACCCCGGCTGCCTCTCGCCTCTGCTCCCACCCTGCCCACCCCGGTTCTGCTCAGGGTCACACTTCAAAGGCTCCCGCGCCCCCGGCAAAGCCTCTTCCTTCCTCCTGGCCCCTCTCCAGCCTCCCTGGCATTTGGTCTTCCCAAAGCAGATAACAAAAATCCCCTACTTGCAATCTGGTGCTTTGTGCACGCCAAGAGCCCTACCCACTTGCAGATACCTGTTTGACACAGAAATGCCCTCTGATTTGGATTCTCTGATGAACTTCTAGGTTTTTCTGAGAAGTTGGGTTGTAAGACATTAATTTAAAAAAAAAAAAAAAAAAAAAAGAAAAGAAAAAAACCAACCCCCATCACCCAAGTTCACAATTGCTATGGTTAAAACCCAGTTTATCTCTTGCAGCTTGAAGGATCAGGTATGTTTTTCTGTGCTTAAGCTCAACAGACTTCAGTAGGTTCAGACATCTAAACAGGCAGACTCCACTTGCAGCTGGGGTACATGGGAAGATTAAACTGCACCACAACCACTCACTGGAATATGCTTCCTTTTTCCCACTTCACAGTTCAGACTCATCAGTAAAATCATTTCTGTGGCTGCTTTATATCTGTCCCTCTTTGGAAAATGGATGCTTTAAAGTGCCACACAGTGCCTGCCTGTGAATTAAAACCCTTCCTTTTCTCCCAAAACACTGCTAAGACCCTCTCCTCAGCAAGTTCTTGGAAGCTCTCAGCTACAGACAGGAGTGTTAAGTCAGGAGAACCATATGAAAGCAGATAAAATAAGCTGGGCTATGCTGCCTCATGATCCTTTACTTGAAGAAGCACCTCTGCATCAATTTTTTTTCTTTTTTTCTTGAGGAAAACAAAAGAAAGCAGTTGCTGGCTTCAGTTTCTGTGTCCTTTTGCTGTAACGCAGCTCACAGCTGTGAATTTACATGTGTTAACTTGGGATGCCACAAACCAGGCAGCAATGAGGTTGTCATCCTGATCTGAGGAAACACAACGTGCATACACGCCAATGACTTTACCGCAAGCGAAGCATTTTGCTGTGATAATTCAAAGCACATTATGCTTCATCAGTTGACTCTTCCATCTGTAGCCAGATCACTAAAGTCAGAAATGCTGGAGTCATATTCTGTCAAAAAGGTACAGCTCCATAAAATCTTGGTCTTTTGCAAAATGGTGCCACTTTCTCTGTGGAAGTGAGAAAATTAAAAAAAAAAAAAAACCAAGATCAAGAGGCAGTCCCGGTAGCATTAAAATATCTTGTTTTCACATTTTCTGAGTGAATTTTTGGGGGGCCTTCCATTAAAAGTACTTCTTGGTTTTTTTATTTTTAGACTATTTTACCTCCTATTTCAAAATAGGAGGTAAAGCAAAGTAAAATTAGTAAAATTGAAATATTTCAGTTTTTGTGAAAACATAGATGTTTTCAGTAACCAGACTGGAGAAAAAGGCAAAATTTTACCTAAGATGCAGTGTCAGTACATTAGAGTCTTCTTTCAAGCTGGTACAAAATCGTATTTGGAAATTTGAAATTTCATAGCACTGCATGAAGAAGAGATTCCTTCTGGGCCTGACTTTAAAGCAGTCACACTTGAGTGGCAATTTTAAAATCTGATATTAAAGCAACATAGAAGCACACACTAGGCTGGGGATAAGGATGTCTTTCATCACCATAATGACAAGATGTCTCTTCCTGTGATCTGAAATTCCCTCTCTTAAGATTTCAGGTTAATAATTTCTTTTAGATGGGACAAAATTCAAGTCCTGCTTTCAGCTCTGAGTGCCTGAAGGCAAATTTCATATCCATGTCCTGAGAACAAGATAACAGATCCTGGTTCCTGAGAATAAGATAACAGACAGTGGTAACAAACTTGGTGCACACCTGAAACACAGCCCAGTACATTGAACAGGAAATATGCAAACAGGTATTTATTGCTTTTGAAGCTTGATCCTGACTTTCTGTATTTGCATGCAGAACTCAAAATGGACAGGACAAATGCATTATGAAGCCGGCAAAGTGCTACCAATTTGTCTTGATGGCTCTTGCATGGAGAAAAATTGCACAAGCAAGTCTGACCAGCATCTTGGAAACCATTGTCCTAGCTGCCTGTTCAGTTACATGGCTGGATAAAATCACCTCAACAGAGGTGTTTGTTTTGGGGGTGGGTACTGGGGGTAGTGCTAAATTCAGCAGCCACAGCAGAACAAACAGAAATTGTGAGCTTTCCACTACATTAATGAAATTTCATTCACAAGGTGGAGTATAATGTTCTTCCAAGATGGATAATTCACATAAGCTGTGTGATTCAAACACTCCTGTCTCCACACCAGCTCCACACCACCTTGGGATTTATGTTTTATTTCAGTTTTCATCAGGCTGCTTATGAATGACTAATGACAAAAGAGTATGTGTGCATTTTTCTTTTTCACAGGTCCTGTTAATGAGGACTCTGTTGCATTAAGATAGTAAAGATTGTCTCTGGCAAAATGTGTTGAACCAAGGTGTTTGTGCCTGCATAAAATTAAGCCACAAGTAAAGCACTTACTTCTGACAGCAGATTTATAATAGGAAAATCCCAGCAGGAATGAAGAGTTACAAACCCCCGTTGTAGCCTTTTTCATAAACTTCACCTTGATTTAGTATTTCAAACAAGTAGCAGGAAAGGCTAACAGCAGAGGTAATCCTATCATCTCTTCTCCAACAGCACCATTCCATCTTTTTGACTTCCTCATGCTGCTAACATGAATTCAAATCATCTGTGTTTAAAGTTAAATACAGTGATTGACAGATCTTTGTAGTCTCAGTTCATACTGAAGATTATTCTAGATACCTATCAGTTATTACTACAAGCCCTGTCTGATATTCAATACCTACAGGGAAAATTGTTTTTAACAGTGTAATGTCTGATCTATTTTGAAAGCTATTTTAAAATAAGAAACTAACTATAACCAGGTGGCTAAAATCTAGACAGGTTTTTATATAGCTTGATTTTTGGGGAGAGAAGGTTGAAGATAACAGCAGAACTGTCTCATACTGCCGTAACAACCATGATTCAGAGCAAATCACAGGCAAAAAAAGCATTTTGTTTTGATTCCATGACATCAATTTCAGTAGAAACACCTTTTCCAGTTACACAGGACACAGAAAGGTTTAGGAGTTTACTCCTAGCTCTTAGAACAGACTCATGACAGTACACACTGCTACAAAGTAATTGCTTCCTTTTATAAACACAAGCTCAGTTGCTGTGCTAGAAAACTGGGATGCTGGAAGAAACTTCTGGATGCACTAAAAATCTTACTGTGGACACAAACGTGAAACAAAATAGCAAATGCAGTGGTCAGACCACTTGTGCTCAAGGACCTGTGATGCAGAAAGGCAGAATGTCCTCTTCAATGAACACCGGCTGAGCTCAGCTCTGCCAACCCCACTGCTGTGCTGAGCGATAGCCTTGCTGCTCCAGTTACAGCACTACAGAACATGCTGGCTTTGGGCACGGGAGCATCAGCCACTTGGGTGGGAAAGCACTCTGGTCAATACCCTATGCTCACAGGGAGGTAACGGGAAGCACTGCTCTCTTACATGGGCAGCTCAGCCAAGGTGGAAGAGGGAGTAGGGTGGCCGGGCAATGCCAGCTGGTGCCCATCACTGCTTCCATGATCTGATTGCTCCACTTCAAGGCAGGCTCTTCTCTGAGTCCCATTCTTCCCCACCACTCCATTTGCTGCTGAAAGATTTTGAGTAAGTTCTGGCCTCATCCTCTCAGTGCTTTCTTCCACAGAACTGAAATGTAATAGCAGGGAAAGAAGTACAGGAGAAGCAGCTTGGCACAAGCAGCAGGCAGGATGCTGCCCTCAAACTCCACCACTTTTCAGAGCTCCTACCAACATGACTGAGATCCCACACAGATCTTTGTGAAATTTGATGCACTTTGTGCTCATGGTTAAATGAATCTGAAACTGTTAGACAAGGGCTTAACAGTGCTGCTCAGTTCAGCAAAGTCTTTTCTGGTTTTGTGATTGGGATGTGAGGAGCAAGCACAGCTAGTGTGTTTTGGCTGTAAATCATGGTAGGAAAAGAATAAACAAAACTGGGGAACAGAGCTTGTGTGTCTTGGGTTGGTTGGGATGGTTCAGGCTGCTAAAAATTCCTAGTGGCTTTTTCAAGATTGAATCTACCCCTGGTTGTTATTCTGTGTGCTTAGCAATGAAAAAAGAAGTATAGAAGAAATGAAAATACAGACTTTATAAAGCCATACTCAGCCCCCTAAAATCCAAGGCAGTAATGGCATCAGTAAATGCATCAGTAGTTTGGCCAAATTGGAAAGTTACGAAGATGGGCAAATTCCATCAGCAGAATGACAGCTAAAAATAATCTTGCATGGAAATGTGCATGCAAGTTCATTTTTCATGCTCTGGGCAAATAAAATCCAATTGGTTTTTGCATTCTCAGTATTACCCCATTATGCTTCATGAGAGCTTGAAAGAAGATGATGATTTAAATAAAAAGATCCTCCCCTGTTTGTCAAGTTGTCATTTTTCCATCTGCAAATAATGAAACATAAACTACTCTGAAAGGGAGAGAGATGGAAGGGAATGTGTTCCATGGATCTGTGGAGAACCACATAGAAACATATACAGAAAAAGAAGCTGCAGCACAGAGCACTTCCTGGCCTCCTCTTGGCTACAAATCTAAAAGAAGTCTCCAAGGCAAGAAGCATGAAAGAGCTTAAACAAGAAACCCTTCAGAAGTACAGCTCTTTGCTGCATGAATACCACAACACAGGGAAAATCTGCTGTGTAGGAGTACAGTCCTCCCACTTGAAAAGAGCTGGTAATGCCATCATGT
Source organism: Picathartes gymnocephalus (assembly GCA_013390045.1). Classification (NCBI taxonomy): domain Eukaryota; kingdom Metazoa; phylum Chordata; class Aves; order Passeriformes; family Picathartidae; genus Picathartes; species Picathartes gymnocephalus. Next base: position 116,147 of record WEKY01035615.1, read on the forward strand.
CACGGAAAGATTTTCTCCATGGCTTTTGTGCATTGAAGGCATTAGCAAAGTGGGAAAAGTGTGAGCTGACAATTGTGCGAAGAGTTCCTTAATTACATTGTAAAGCATGTCTCATTTAAACATGCACCAGAAATAATATTAAAAATACATGTCTTCCCATATAAATAGATGTGAAATCAGTGCAGGTTAATCTAGCATATAGTGCACTCCAGAGCTCTTTACAAATGGTAAGAAGTTAAACTTCATCGACAGCACTTTAGTATTGCTACTACTCCAGCTTCCTCCTGCAGTGTTTGCTGCAGCAGGACTCAAAGTCCATGGCTGGGCCTTGATACAAGTCGGTCCATGCTTCAGCATTTGGCTAAATGCTTTGTCTGTCCTGCCTGTTGGTCATTTCTCAGTTCACAAACTCTCAGTTTGGGGTGTATTGACCCTTTCCTATTTAGCCATGTCTGGATGTCTGCTCATATCTCCTGTGCCATGTGGTTTCAACCAATTACACCCACCTTGCCGGTGGTGGTGACATTGGAGCTCAGCTCAGTTTCTGGATATGTTCCCACCCAACTGAGTTTCTCTACCTGGGGATCAGAGCTGGCTCCCAGGTGTAGCAGACTGCAAGCCAACAGCCAGGCAATATGGAGCATCAAGGCATTCAGCCTCAAGCAGAGGCTCAAACTGGGAACCCTCATGACAACAGAAAGAAATAGTCCAAATGTCAGGGACAAGAACTGAAACCAGGGCTCTGTGCTTGGGTCTTATACCTTACACAAAAGGCTGTCTGAGTGACTGAATCAAAGTCTTTAGCACCTGGAATGTGGCTAAGATCTGCTGGGTTTTGAACTAGGACCACTGCCTGAAGACCACACCAGGATGATGGGCTTTGCCACAAATGCCTGACTTCCTAGGTGTTGCTGGAAATGAACATGCTTACTCACACTATTTCCTTTTGTTATGTGTTGGTGAATAGCAGCCTCCATTTCTGTGCATGTCACTTTTCTCATTTCAGCTGGTATATCTGTCACTCTGCTGAGCCTGCCTAACACTGTAAGAACTGGAGAATATCCTACACAAATAAGTGATATGGACATTTTACAAAATTCTTACATTAAGTAAACGCCAGAGATACACTTCCCCGCCCCGTTCTGCTCATGGAATTCAGAATTAAAGGCAGACTTGCTTTCTTTCCCTACCTTTGGAAAACTCTAACTAGCATTATCCCCCTCCTGCCTGCTGATCCTTCAAATGGCATTTTCTTTCACTAGAATGCTTTTCAATTTGGGAAAGCCTTTTTTCCTTTCCTTCACTTGCCACTGTAGCATACCCAGAGCATGAGCTCTGGCTCTTGTGCTGTTTGCACAAGCTCACACATGCATGTGCAAACACACGGAGCCAATAGCACTCGTGCAGCTCAGCACCTTGCCCTGCTCTGGGCTACAATTTACACTTTCCTACAACAGGCACTGGGGCCTTGCAGTGTGGCAGCACCAAGCTGTTCCAAACATGCATTGTGTTTTGTCTCCAGAGGAGGTGTGGTGGTGGAAGCACAAGGGATACTTGATCATAAAATGCTGAATATTTAAGACCTATTCCCCTCCCACCACCCCATTTAAATCAGCAATGCAGTTGTAATGAAATACAACTCGGCTTTCAAACATTTTCTTTTTTAATTCAATTTACTACTAGATTGATAGCTAAACTCAAAACAGATTTTACCCCTTTTCTCCTGGATGAGGAAATAGAGATGACCAAGTTCCCTTTGAACTTGGTTTAGAATGTTTCTGTTTTTTCCTATTAACTAAAAACAAACAAGCAAAAGAAAGCAATCATTAAAGTGGTCTGCAGTCTATTTCCAGTACAGGATTCACTGACATGGGGTGAAGGACTGAGTCTCTCCAGGCCTAAGAGACAGGTGTTTCTAGTACTGACACATTGGGTGGCTGTCTCAAAAAAAGAACAAGATCTTGAATGAACTTTTTATTTTTAGAAGCAAGCTTTCTCTTCTTAAGGTGTGTTTTCTCTAAGTTACAGTGTGCTTTGGGTGGTAGGAACTGTGATTTTGGGGATAGGTAGCTCTAAGAGCCACCCATATATGTAAGGAGAAGCAGAGGTGTAGAATCACAAGAGATGAGGCTGAGAGAAGAATGTACTCAGTCATGTACATGTTGTCCTAGCTGACTTTCGGGAGAAATAATACCAAAGTAAGACTTGATCACCTGTTTTGGAAATGACACGAGTAAAGGGGAATGGAAATTGATAACAAAACCACAGTTTCCAGTGATGTAAATGCTGAAATTCACCAGGTAGAAATTTCTAACTCTCTAAACAGGGAACAGTGAGACTTTTTTGAGTGATCTTTCAGCAGAATGGAAGATGTAAAAGGTTGTGGACACAGGGCACACAGTTCACTTGAGGAAAAGCACTACCTCAGCCCAGCTTGGACTGAACTCATGCTGCCAACAGCTCTGTTCTTAAGCAGAGATGTTTGATATTCACAGATGTCAATTTTGCCTCTTTCATTCATTGCATATTAATACTCTTTTAAAATGGTTTTCTTTTTTCAAGTCTGGTTTTGGTGACTGTCCCAGAGTTCAGATATTTCTCCAAAGTCTGGGGGACTTCATTTCAACATCTGTTTTTTTCTGAATGTGCATTGGAAATACAAGAAAGTCTTTCTGCTCTCAAATCTCCACATCTTTAAGGTTTAACCCAGGGCCGCTTGCTCATGTTTTTGTTTCATGGGTTTGCTCAAGTGGAAAAGGTAATAGAGGAAAATGATCAGCAGATGATCTCCTGAGGTCCCTCTAACCTCAAGCCTCAAGTATTACTTGATTCTGTGAAAACTGACTAAAAATGACATTAACTGGGTCTTCAAACATATGAGCTGTTTAAATTTTGGACAGATGAGATTTTTTATTTGAACATTCCTATTGTCAGCATTTCGTAATAAAATTCTAAATTAATTTTATTAGTAAATGCATTTCTGAACAAACAAGTGCCTTCACAGGGTTTGTAGCTGAGGCCTCTGTTTAGCTCTTTTTGATATCCTGAGATCAATGTGCTCTCCCTGCAGTTGCAGTTACTTGCATCTAGTAGGAGAGTGGAAAGGGCTGTTCTTTCACTTCTGTAATTCTTCCAGAGCCTACAGTAATGAAACACATCTAGAACCTCCTTCTACATTTCATTTTCATTCAGAGGCCTATCTTACATACCCCAAGCACAGCTCTATTTCATGCCTCTCTCATTATTTCAGTGAGTGCAAGTCCAGGCACAAAGCCAGCCCTGCTTCTGAAGGACTCAGTCCTGCAATGTCTGTTCATGCTCAGTTCTGCTCTGATGTTTAAAAGCCTCCCTTCAGAAGTACTTTACAATTCAAAAGTCGGAGAGAACTGTTTTCTGTTTGGAAAACTACTCTGGCCCTGCTAGTAGACCCAGACTTTCCTCCGTGTGCACAGGAATGCAATAAACACACAAGGAGAAAAATATGTACGAAGAAAATAATTTAGAAATCAAAGAGTCATAATATACCACTTCATGTATTTTGTGGATTAAATTACTGAGTAATAATGAAAGATGAGAGATTAATGACAACCTGGTCCAAAGACCTCTATTTATACCCAGGCCAAACAAAATGGTAGGCAGGTGCAGTGTATCCCTGAATCCATAGAGGACTTCTGTCTGTCCCTCACTTTTCAATCCCATTAAAGTTATTATATGTACTTTTGTAAAAAGACAAAAAATATTTCCCAGAGTTAACAACAAATGTATTTTATCTTTTGTATTTACCTCTATCAATTACATTTTTTGGCAGTACTATAAAACAATGTGGGGCAAAAAAATCTCAATCCATTCTAAGTAAAAATCCCTCCAAAATTGCTTCTATCTTTGTTTAGAGGAAATCCAGACAGACTATTAAAATATTGTTTTTGTTGTTTTTTCTTTCTTCCTGGTGTGAACAATCATCTGAGATTTTTTTACTCTTTTGAGAATTTGAGAAATTTTTATTTTGTTCTCTGTTTTGCCACAGCAGTGTCATCACAAAATTGCCAGAAAGAAAACTTTAGCACAACAATGAATCCTTTCTAGAAAAATCCCCAACATTTATTTCCCGCCTCCACACAGTTTTTTAAATTTCATGTTAATGCCTGCTCTAGCTTCAGTTCCAAAAGAATGCCTGTTCTTCTATTCTTACACTGCTTGTTGCACTTTTGTACTTTGTTATGCTACTTGTTCTGTAACAAATAGAAAAGCCCTAACAAACCAATTTTCTGGCAACAAGTTTGCTCATTTATGAATTCTTTTAAAAATTGGGGGATTGGGGAGGGAGGGGGAAAAGATGCCCTATTAGAAACTTATGGCATCAAATACTTATTTTATTTCCCTTAAGTGAAAGTTCTTTGTGATAAAGAACCACACCAAATGCACCAACAAAGATCAGAAGACCGAACATAGTGGACTTTTCAAGCTAAATCATAAACAATGGCACATATATTGTAGTGTTCAAGTTAAAAGGAAGAGTAATGACTGGAGAAATGAGTGATACCAAGAAATGGTCTTGAGGACTTCTATGAATCAAGTTCTGTCTGATGGCAAGAAACAATTGCTACCTGAAAGCTGTTCACCAGAGTATACAAAGTATGACTATGGTGGTACAATGAAGGTGACTTTAGTCTAATTCCTAATAGAAAAACACCAAAAGCATACTCCAATTACATGCTGTACATCATAGCATGGTGAGCCAGGATAGACACAAAGAGTAGCAGACATGTAAGTAAAAACTGGTTTGTCAAAGAACTTTGATGAAATGAAGCTTTTGGTACAGAGGGGGGATCATCTTAATTGAATTTCCCTATCACATGATGGTTTTATAATTCTTACTTCATCTCAAAACTGCCATTGCTATGTAAGAGCTGAAAGGGCTGCAGAAGACACGGGTGTGCCAGATGTGACCTGGAGAAGTTGCAACTCCCCAGACCTGTCACTTGTCCACCAGACCACTCTTCCTACATGAATCCATGGTCTCAACACATCACCAGATCAGGGCCAGGTTCAAAATACTGGGTGCTGCTCACACAGCTTTTCTCAGAGGAGACCATCACCATTTTCCTAAGGACCACTGCTTTCTAAACAAATGCGTTGCTGAAGGAAGTCTTGAGGAGAAGGATGGAGAAAGGAACTGGGGTAGGGGGAGAAACCAAGATGAGGGGGATTGACTAAAACCAACCTAAGGAATATTTTTCTTATTCCAGCATGAAATGTTGACAGAATTAAATGTGGGATTAAAAAAACCAACCTTCTAACGCACAGTTTCATGTTACCTCCGCAAGAGTTTTGATTCCACTTATGAGACTTCCCAAATGAAAATGCTGGCTGTGTGCCTGTCTCAAAAATACATTTTTTCCTCAGCTGAGTGGGTTTGCCAGTTGTCAATGCCATTTCTTTGCTAGCCAGCAAAATATGTTCATACTCACAGCAGGCAATTACCATTCTTTCCTCTACTGGTAAGGGGCATGACTTCACTCCTAGGTTGAAGATCCCTGGATCCTTTCTGTATTGCACAGTCTAGTTAGCCAGTGTAGTTAACCCTTAAAGCAAATGGAATAATTATTTCCTTTCATTTTAAATCAAGTTTAAATGGTTTCATCTGAAACTGGTTTTACAAAGAGGCGAATCTGTTTTACACATCTGTGGCCTGTTCCAAGGGGCATCAGTTGCTGGGAACAGGAATGCCACTGGAGTGAGGGTGCCATGCACCACAGCTCGAAAACTACTGTTACAGGCAGCGCTCTGAAAACAAAAAAACACCAGTGATCAGATCCAAAACTTCTTGAAGTTAATGGGAGCCTTTAATTAGTTTCAGTGTCTTTGGGGAAAACCCTTAGAGCAAATACTCCTTTTTTAAACTTGTTCTCCAACTCGTGGGGCCGGGAGGTGGTATTTTTCATGCATACACAACAGTGCAGCAAATGCTCCCAAAGCGCTCTTATTACAAGCCCCAGACCATACCGGGAAAAGAAGGAAAAAACCCCCAGAGGTCTCTGGATTACAAGTCTGATCTGCTTTGTCTGATAAGAGCAATATTATTCCAGTGAAGAGTGAATGTGATAGCACTAACAGCTCTGGACACCACACTCACTCTGAGTCAATGTGGCAAATTACTTTCCGGGTGCTGCTCCATGTGAGTAAAGCATAGCACACTAACCATTGAAGGGGGCCACAGTTATATAATGAAGAAAGGTAAAAAGAAAAACTCAGGGTCCTTATAGGAAAGCAATTATGAATTCAGCTACAGAAACCAGCTGCTTAAAAATACCGGACAGAGAGATTTGCTACAGTCAGGCATATTTTCCATATCACAGCTGGGAAGTTTGGGGATCAAACAACTAGACATCCACATTAATTTACAGAACACATGGATTATATCTTTCCTTGTCAAGTAGAAGCACTATTTCTTATTTCTGCCACTGCATAGCACACACTCCGAAGCCAGCATTGTGCTACAGACAGAAAGACATACCTTAGTCACATTCCAAAATACATGTATCACAGCTCTTTGCTCAAAGGAACAAAGTTTTCAGCTTTACCCCATGTTTACACCACAAAAAATGGGATCAGGATCTGCACCACAGTACATGGGGTGCGACTTTCCAGACCAAATATGGTCCTGGAGTTATGCAGAACAACCTGTCTGTACCAGAAAATGCAGACAGCTTCTTAAGGGTTACATTTCCTTTTTACATACTTCTACATCAAAACCATATTGCAGCACAGCCCGGGATTCAAACACATCCTACAAAAACAGGCAGCATAACTCTGATATTGAACTCCAGCCCAGTTTTAATTGACTTCCAGCTCTCAGCCACTTCCTAAAGCTCCAGATAGCCAATACCAATGTAGTAATTTCTAAATGTGTGCTTCTCTCAGCTGGAGACAAACTCTAAGGGCTTCAGCTAGCTTTTTGAAATATAAACATGGTATCTTAACTCCCACATTGGAACCCCATTTCAACACCTTTCTGAAGGGGAAAAGTTTTAAGCAGAGCAGCAGGGAGTCAGTTGCTTATTAGGAGGATATCCTTGAAGTATAAACAACCCAGTATTTTCCTCATTCATTGACAAATAATTTACAGTGCTGCTGGTGAAATCCCTTAGAAAGCTCTTCAGGCACTGGCAAGAGAGTAGACTGCTAAGTATTTTTAATTAATGCCACTGTTCCATATACTTACGATGGTATTTTCATGCCAATCGTTAACAGCAAAATCATTTTCAGTGCATGCTACAGTTCCCAAAAGCATGAGTCTACAAAACTCAGAAGCAGCAGATTTGGGCAACAGAAATGTTTAATCATGGGAATTTAGGTGAACATTGCTACAGCGAGGACTGGCTGACAGCGCACAGACATTTTGTCCTAGCTAAGTGTCTAAGAGCATTTCTAGGCTTTCCATGCCAGTGAGAGTTTAGGGAGCAAGCCAGTTGATGAAGTAATTTGGAGGCTCTTGAGTCCCTTCCTTCTTCAAATGGTTATTCCCCATTTAGAATGTCCATATTTTTCCAATTCACACTTCCTCTGCAGAACCTTCTCAGGGTAATGGTCAATGACACTGCATTCCTTTCTTTCCAGTCAGATTAAGTCTTTAGGCGGAGACCAGGGACTAACACAGTAGCGCCAAGGTCTGGAGGTCTCTCAGTGTGCTAGCAGCAGCACACAACAAGAAGCAACACTAGTTTTCTTTATTTATAGGATTGTCTGAAAGGTTTCAAAAGTGCTGTGAAAAACATAACGTCACTTTCTGAAGCAGGCATAAAGACATATGAAAACATTTTCTGCAGCTAGCCAGAGAATGCGGTTTTGGTAGCAGCGAGGAAGCCACCTCTGTCACTCTGGGAAACATGTTTAAAAGAAAGCTGAGTTCCAGTCCTGGCTCCCAGTGTAAGGGGAGTGGTGATTTACTAATTATTTCTCTTGCTCATTATGGCATCTCATGCCTGCAAAGCTTGCAGAATATTGGCACTATCCCAAAATATCTCCAGTGCTGATAAGACATCACAAAGCACCAGAGTGTAATGATGCATCACCACCTCCCCACACAGCAACATGACATGAACATCACTGAAGAACAAGACAGTGACTTTATCACTGAGTAATTTAATTGATGACTTGAGCTCTAAATAGCCACTTCCCTTCACCTCCTCAGCTGCATCCCTACTTCTAAAGATGTCATCCACACTGAACTAGCACTTACTGTTGTGATACTGATTGATGCTTCATGGCAGCAAATAAAAGGAAAGAGCTCTAGTGGAACGTTCATTAACTTTAAGCTAATGCATTTCATGATAAACAACAAACTGAATCACTGGGGGAGGGAGAACAGCTTTGATTAACAGGAGATGATCTGTAAAACAGCAGGAATGACCAAAAGCCAGATGGAACAAAGAGTGACACAGAGGAAGATGGAGAAGCTAGAAGAATGGAAGAGAATAGTCTCTCAGCACAGGGCTGGCAACACAAAAAAACCAAGAGGTAGGTCCCTAAGTGTTTATTAGATAAAGTAGGATCTCTGTCTCAACAGATGCCTAGGGTGTTCATTTATTTTATTCCTTTCCAGAAAAAAAAAAAAAAAAACCAAAACAAAAAAAACCACAAAGAAGCTGAGGGGAGACCTGGATATGAAACCATGTCGGTTTGTTTCACATACTCTGACTTCCATGATCTTTTTGGTCAGCAGCAGTTTCAAGATAACTTGAGTGATCAAGTTTCTGCTTAGACTGAAGAGGAGCTGGGACCCCACCTCACAGTTACATCAAACTCCATGGCTGTATTTGTTTCTCCATGAGCACATACACTGATGGAGTTCGTTTGCCGTTCCCACCCAGTCTCTATGCCAAAACTGCTTTTTTCTCTTCTCATGCCTTGGACCCACTTTGTCCCTCTGTAATATCGTCTATATCATGCACTCAAATGCTTGGTCAAAAGACTCCCACGTGGTCCAGACCAAAACAAAACACATGACCCTCTCCATTTTTCTAGGTGTCATTGCATACCAAGACTGAGATCTCTTAAGTCTCCCAGACTTGGGGAATGCAGGCAAATTCTCACAGCTGAGCAACTCAGAATTGCACAGGCTTCTCAAATTCCTCCAAATTTCTTCATTCAGTCTCTAAACAGAATAGGGATGTGGAACATGTTGGTACTTGAAGCTTAGAACTACCTCTTGGTTAATTATACAGTTGATTATGTAGGACTCTGTTGGCTGACACATACAAAAGCTAGGGCATTCCAGTAAAAAAAAGTTTAAAAAGTAAAATAAATAGAAAGACCTACTGCCACAACGTGGCAGGAGCTAGGAATGATGAGAAACAAGGTCCTCTGGCTTCATGTGTGGCATTTACACTATGGAAAACTCAATGCCACACATGAAGTACAGTAAAAGTAACAGAAACAACAAAGTAGTTCTTGGTTTCCTTATTTAAACACTTCAACTACAGCTGGAAGCTCCCCTTCTGCAAAAGCAACTCAGTCAGCACGAGCCCTCTGAACTTTTTCACCCAACTTGCCTGGTAGAAAAAATATAGCTTCTTGCTTCTCTGTAACTGAATTTTTAAAAGTATGTGCGTATATTTAGTGAGGTTGTTGAATTATGGAAAACAGAGCTACACACAGCAGATACTTCTCAAAAAAAGAAAAGCCTTTTGTGCATTTTGATTGGAATGACTACTAAAAATACTCCAATGCAGCTGTTTAATTTGCTGTAGCTTGAATGCTAGTTTTACACTTTTAATTGCTACTATACAAAATTCTTTGATTGCATTTGATGAAATTAAGATTTCCAGTGTTTAGTGATTAAACCTGGGGAAGAAAGTGTAACCACATGCTAGTTAAAATGTAAATTGTCTGTGCTGGGAAACCTAGGTAAAAACCTATTCAGACTGTTGTCACAGCTCTAGTTATACCTAGCTTGATAAACTTCTCAAAAAATTATCATTCTACAGTCTCCTAAGGGTCAAAAAATGTAGCATGTGTCTCTTATTATAAAACCTAGATTACATGGCAGTCACATAATTTTGCACTTCTTTCTGAGAATAAAATGCCTCCCCGGAACAGCAAATGTCACATTTTCAAAGACACAAGATAGCCTGGTTTAGGTATAGGTAATTTTGTGGGTGCAGGCAAATCCTCAGGCATGCAAACACATGGACAAAACCTATACACTGGGAGTGCGCAAATGTCGTGTATAAATAAGAGAGATGTTTACAAGAACACACAGAGCTTAGTGGCTGAGGTGTTTTGCTATGCATACAGACACACAGGGCTTGAGCTCTCCTGGACCAATGCCGGAAGCCACCCACATTTAGCCACATGTTCTTTTGTGTGTCTTTGACCACCTCAAGGCACGAGACTGCTGGGGGAGAGCAGAGTTTCCACCTTAGGACATCAGAGTTCTCACTGTATGATGGCTGTTCACTACTTTTTACTTGTATAAGGATATACATGCATGCCACAGCCCTTCTCTCTAAAATGTGAAGTGCTCCAGATTGGTTAGTCTTACTGTAAGGATGCTGTAACAGTTGTGCACTTCATCTGATCTATTTCCTCTATGTGGCATAGGTGACTGTTGTGTCAATATCCAGGATAATGAGACTGGTGTTCAGATTATCCTCTGGGAACTCAAGTCTATCACCCCAGACAGTGTTACTCAAGCATAGCTCTGTCAACAAACTAAATATATGCTGTTCTTTCAAACAAGAGCAAGCCATGTGAAAGGGAAAGCTGAAGTGCCAAGGAAAAAATACAGTGGATGTTATTGGAAGCCTGTATCAGAGGAGCATTTGCTCTCACAACGTCTGTAAGAAATACAGCAACGACTATAGCATGCTGCTATCTATTGCAGAATTCAAATCTTCTTGTAAATGCACCCCAAGTACTGGACTTTGCTGCTGAATAAAAACCGTGCACCTATTTCACAAGCTGCACAGGGATACAAGGAATCTAACAGAAGTTTCTGCTCCTATGCATGCATGCAGTAGGCTGTACTTAATTCAGGCATGCCATTTTTTTTTTTATGCTGTTACATTTTTACCTAGTAATTATATTACAAAGGCACATGGGGAAAGGACAAGCACACAAAGCACACTCTTTCCATTTTCTTCCTCACTACAAAAATGCCAGAATTTGAGATGATCTCTCTGACTGAATCTTACAGCACTAAACTCTACTTTCTTTTAGGAATCTAGTATATTTTTGCACCATGGAATTTTACTTAATGAAAATATTTTACGTCAGGCACAGCTCCTGAGCACTATTGTCTAGTGTAATAAACTCCAGCCATACTTACATACAGCAATCTGCAAAAGCTTTATAAAGTCATTTCTTACAGTACCCCAAATGAAAGAAGCATGAAATCCTATCTTCATGTCAGTATGTCAGTTTTTCACCTCTCATGGATTACAGAAAAAGTGGCATGTACATCTGACTTTTTTTTGGTTGGTATTGGGTTTTTTGGTTTTTGTTTGGGGTGGGTATTTTTTCTTTTTTTTTCTTTTGTTTAGTTTGTAGGTTTTTTTGACATGGGGGTGGGAGAGGGGGTTTAGGATGGGCAACAAAGAAAAACATATTGCATGAATACTTGCAGAAAGAATTGAACTCATCTCCTAGCCTAGAAATCTGAAGGAGGTGCTGTGGCAAAGACTAAGTGCATGACTGGGGTTAAAACACATGTGTAAACTCTGTCTCTGGCAAGGAGTTGATCATAGTGTGCCTGTATGTCATATTACTAAGGGCAGGAAGGGGATAACTGTGGGACAAGAGTTCCCATATATGCTAAAATTCCCTGTGCAGCCACATGCTTGTGCATCATCCATGCTGCAACATGTGCTTCTGTATGACCCAAAACATGGAAGAGGTGAAGCCTGAGCTCCCTTAATCCTGTAACAGAGCATCCCTAGATATGTCCCAGGGTGCATACTACAAACAGTGGGAGCACAGGTCGGGAAGAGGGCTGTGCTGTATGACTTAGCCCCAGCCCCATGTGCCTACACACAGCATAGGTGTAGCCAGCATAATTTCAGAGAAGTCCCACACTTTCTTTGCATTGCTTTCCCTGCTATAGAGCACATAGGAAAAGCCTGACTTGTCTACTTTCTGAGTGTGTAGCCATGGCTGGAGTATTTTTAGGAAACCACACCAGAAGTATTTTCCCTCTATGTTAATAGAAATGGCACCTGTATTAAGCAGTAAAAACCCTCACATCGATTTTGCTACGTCCTCTGGCACTGATGCATTTAGGTCCTTAAAGGCTCATTATGACTTAAGTCAGTCCACTCCTATCCTGCTAAATATATGGTTGCAGAAGTTAAATAAATGTCATTAGGAAAGCTGTGATCTTCCCTCAGTCATCTCAGGCATTTGCTAAACCTGCCTTTTTCCATGGTGTTTTCTGTGATCATTTTGATGCCTGCAGCTCCAACAGAGGTAGTAACAACATGAGCACTTGTTTATACAAGCCATGAAGAGCTGTCTACATCAGAGTACTGTTCTCTTTTGATCTCACACACACTTACAGTTTTACCTATTGAGTCCATTTTTTTAACTGTGGCCACTTTACCCATCATTTCCAGAAATCTCAACTCATTAATGTTAAAATCAAATTTCTTCTGATAGACTGATTTTTTTTTTTTTGGTGCCAATAAATACAGAAAAAAATCATGTTTCCAGTTTCATGACATTAATTAAATAATTACGATTTTACTAATGGCACAGGCTTGTTATAATGACAAACAATATTTTCTGATACAAAACCAAAATAATAATCTGGAGAGAGCCTGTCTCATTAAATCTGAAAACAACTCAGACTCTGAAGTGTATGCTGTGGAACTTAGGATGATAAGGGGCAATCTTGCTGTTTATTGATTTTTACCAGAAATAAAGATTAAGAACTATTACAATGTTTTCTCCTAATCTTTGCATTGATGGTAGAATCTTATTGAAATTATAGTTAGCAGAAAAACTCAGGCACTCTGAGGCATGACTCATGTTTTCTTCTTTTGAACTCCCAGTCCAAAAGCAGCATGCGTGGTAGAAGGCATCGGTTCATTTGCCAACACATGACATTTTTCATGCTGTCACAACACATCTTGTGCCAGCTAATCTGCCAGCCAAGAGTAGCACCCACCAGCTGCAAAGGATGCTCATCACCTCCATTCCCAGTTGGTGGAAGATTGGACACATTGAGCAATGCTGTTTCTAATAAGTTATTTGTAAAAAAGCAAACAAAAAACAACCCCTTATGACAACACTGTAAAAGATAATATAGCAGTGACACAGAATCTTTTAGAAACAATTCATTAGAATATAAATATTTATAGCTTATATTTAAATATCCTTATTTAAATATAAATATTTGAATATTCTTATGCATACTCTGGCACAAAAAAATACTGCAAAGTCTGTATAACCGAAGAAAAAGGCAATGAAAGATCCTGTAAAACCTCAATTCCCCCTCCCTACCCCTCCCTCAAACACAGAAGTTACCAGGGTTGCACAGATGTTTTGAGATCATAACACAGGGTCAGAGGATAACTGGTAAGGTCAGCTGGAAAAGGGGGAATGTAAACACTCTTTTTGGACCTTCATGAATGGGACTCTCAAAATAGGAACTTCAGGCTGGAAGAAAAATGAGATAATCTGACTGCTCTCCTATACTGTACTTGTTTAGGGTTGTTAGCGTCTTCTACATAACTCAGATTTTGTGAGTGCCACTCCAGGAAAGGCAATGGTAAAGGGATTAAAAGTCTAACCTGGCAAGAATAATTTTACGTTAAGGAATAATAAATAAAAAGAAAATATATTCCGCAGGTTTTAAGCAAACCAACTAAGGATTTTCTTCTGTTCCATCATGAGAGAGCAGCACACTCTACTGGCTGTTTCCTTGCAGTTTTCTAAATAAAGCCCTGCACATTACTGTAAATCAGGATCTTTTACCGTTCCACTGATACAATCAGAGAAAATAGAGCGTAGTTGGAAAAAAGGAAAAGCAAAGGATATGGACAGCAAGTCCTGCCTCTGCCACCAACCAGTTCATGTTACTGAAGGTAAATGATTCAATTGCAGCATTGCAGTTTCCATGTTAATAGAGCAAGGAGAATGAAACCAACCACTGCAATGCACACTGACCTTCACAGTCTAAAAGCACAGACTAAGAAAATTAGTACTGTTGTTCCAATATTCACAGTGAAAACACAATGGTAGAGGTTTATGTTTCATCTTGCATACTAGCTCAGTTGTTCAAGATTCTTCAACGCTGTAGCACAGCACAGTTTCAGGAGAATGATGTCTGTATACTTATCGAGATATTTGTGGTTAAACTTCCTCTGTTCTTTCGTTTTGCGTCTCTGTGCAAATACACCATTTTTCCTGGGAAGTCTATAACTGATGAAACTGAAGACTACTATTTTGCTGATTTTGCATGGAGTACATTACAAAGAGACGTCATTCACTCCCATGAAAAGTCAGTCTCAAAGGCATTTGCCCTACATGCCAGGTTGTGTGTCAGACCACAAGAAACAGTTAAACTGGTGCTCCAGTGTTGTGTGACGTTTCTGCTGTTAGCACCCAGTACACAAAACCCAGTTTCATGTAACTGATGGGTTTAACGTGTTATTCCTTTCAAAATATACCAATTCAGTACATTGTTACAGTTAAAAAACCAGCTTGCATACTTAAACATCCTTCAGTATCACATACAGAGAACTACCTCTTCTTTCAGGTTGAAATAAACTAACCTATTAAAAAAAAAATCTCAGCTGCTAAAGCAAAAACATTGATTTCACAAACAATTATCAGTAGTCATTAGTATACAGCAAAAGTTTGAAACAAATATCTAACTTTGAATTTATGCAACTGTTTGTAGAATATCACTGCTACTAATATCTCTGCTTCCTTATGACAGATTACACTAACCTCGTTGTAATTCAAAAGAACACAGTTTCATTCCTCAACTACACCTTTGCATATGTACAGACTACTTAGAACACTATTTAAATAAACTTCCCAGCTGGAGATACAGAATTAAAACAGAAGAAAAAAAAGTAACAAAACCCCAGAGCCTACAAATTTTGTTCATATTTACATAGCAAATTTTTTATTAATAGCCTATTTCTTTCCTATAAATTCACCTAATGATTTTGCCTTTTTTTGATTGCAGATAAAGAAATACAATCAAACTCTTACAGAGTCTACAAAGAAGACAACATGATTGCAAGAGGCTTCCATCCTTTTATTCTACAGAGAAAGAAACAATTCCCTGGGGTGACTGAAAGTCAAACTGGTTCTTATGTGTAGCTTCAACTTTTAGTTTATATAAAACCAGATCAATATCATGTCCACAAAACTCTGACTCTTTCTAATACCACTAAGCTGAACTCCCCTTTATCAAATTCTCAGCAGAATTTCAAGTTTATTTTTCTAAGTTTAAAAGAGATCACATCAACTATTTACACCTATGAATAGAGTATCCAGCGCTTCTACCTGAAAAACTGGACAAGAGCTTTTTTTGTGAAACTGCTTCACTGTGTACAAAAGAATATGTGATCATGAACAGTATTACAGAAAAACAGTAAGATGGTTTTCAGAGAAATGTTCTTCCAGAGAAACGGGAAAACTGGCACTTTTCACACACTTCTTTCTGTCTCACAGCTAAGGAGGGATGAAATTTAACCCTGTAAGAGAAGCTAAATCCTTCTGGTATTATAATTCAACCAGTCAGACTTCAATTCCTTCGTCCTTAGGGCTTGATTCAAAACCTTTTGAAGTCAATAGAAAGACTTCCCCTGACTGCAGTAACTTTGGCTCAGGTCCTAAGCCATGATTCTATACCTTTCACTCACCCTTATACCTTCACACCCTCCCAAGCCTTGGAACCAATGTGCATGTTTCATGACTTAGAGCAGCCTCAGGGCTGCTCTAAATTATTTTAGCTAGTATTATCTCCCAAAGAACTAACTGGGGGGGATACAGCATCAATCTATTGTACCTTCCCCTCTGCTCTATCTCCATAATGGCCTCAGAAGAATGGTTGGCTTGAGACAGCTGAGATTTTTAGTGCGCCAGAAGAATTCATATCCAGAAACTAATTCAGCTGTTTTTATTTTAATGGCAGGAAATAATGCCAGATTCTGGCTGGAAACAACTACAATTCATCTCAGAAAACAACTTTCTCCCAGCCCTGCATTCCTTGCTGGCAAAGGGGACCTACTCAGAGCTGGGCTCTGGGGAGCCCTTCACTGCAGGAGAGTGCATGGCATAAGGCCCTCCACATCCCAATAGCATGGATTAACAGAACAGACACTTGTAATAGTAAGGGTCAGAGGCACAAGGACTGTCCTTTTTTATGGCCATTACAATCAGTGTAAATTTATAAAGGTAGCATTCACAGTACCCATTACATGTTTTTTAAGTGTCTCTAAATCTGGCTGAGTCCTAGCAGGATGCCATCTAGAACTGTGGGCTCCTCTTGGAGAGGTGCTGCCTTTCTCTTTTTTCCTCTATAATCTCCATCTCCATGGTATTCTAGGCAGCCATGCATTATTCAGCAGAGCATTGAGTAGTGTGAGTGACATTTGTGGGTCCTTTTTCCCTTCATGTTCTCATCAGAGGGAATTATATTTCATTGTTATCAGGCCCAAAGTAATGGTCAGATGGTATGGACTGTTGGCAGAGCCACTTGCCAGAAACAGCTCTCCCATTGTCACGTACATGTGTCAAAGCCATTTGCCCGCACAAGCATTTCCTGAAATCCCATTTTATCTCACTATTACTGAAATTAAGGTACATGCCATAGGTCTAAATGAGCAACACAAAGGAGCTGACTGCTGAACTCCATAAAAATGCAGTCAGTGCAATTATGATTGAGAGTCTAACAACAGCCAAACCAGAATAAAACAGAGGAAAAAGTTTACTGAGAATTGGGATAATTTGATATGGATCAATTGTGTTCAGTTTGTACATCTAGGTAAAAATTAATTAATAAAATGATGTCATTTCCAAATCCAGAAGAAGTGTGTAATTTTCTGGTAAAATAAGAAGTGCAGAACAGTTGAAATGCAGATTTTACATCTAGAGAAATGCAGATTTTACTGCAGAAAATATAATGTTGTCGTGGGTTGAAAAGTGATTTTTTACCTGTAAGGAACTTGACTGCTTCCTTCAGACCTGAGAAAACCAATTACCTGGCTAGTTCTAAGATGGACACTCTGTTTAGCCACTTAAGAAGCTGAGTACGCCTCTGTGATTCACATCTAAGAAAGGAAAAGCCCGGGAATCTCTCTCTTGCTTCCGGCTTCTGGACAGGTAACAGGGGGCCCGTGCAGCCCAGCAGGGCCGGCTGGGCCCAGGCCCACTCGGTCGGACCCTGCCTGTTCTGCAGGGCCAGGCCGGGCAAGGCCCACTCAGCCGGGCCGGGCATGGCTGAGATCCTGCCGCAGCTGAATCCTGGCCTGGCTGCTGAGATCCTGCCACAGCTGAATCCTGGCCTGGCTGCTGAGATCCTGCCGCAGCTGAATCCTGCCCTGGCTGCTGAGATCCTGCAAACCCTGCCTCCCCTATCTCTGGAAAAAGTCTGCAGCAGCTTCGGCCGCTGCCCAGCAGAGATCGTGTGACCAACAACAGAGCTTGGGAGAGATACTAATTCTTTCAGTACAGAGATGAAACTTACAGACATCAATCCTCTCTGGAGTAAGAGGAAAGGAAGGAGTGAAGACACGTAAAGAAACCAACATGGAGACCCTGAGGTCAGTGAAGAAGGAGCTGAAGCCCAGAGGGAGGAGAAAGAGGAGATGCTTTAAGCTGGATTTTTTTTGTAAGGCCATGGTGATGGACTATGATATATCAGACTATTCCTTGTAACTCATGAATGCAATTGAGGGGATGCAGCATTCTAACTGCAGCCTGAGCAAAGGCACCTGTGCTGAAGCAAGCAGATGCTGAAGTAGCTGTGGTCTAATGAGAAACTTGAACAGAGAGATATGGGGAACCTTGCCACAGAGATGGGAAAGATGAGAACCCTTGCCCCAGGGATAGACAGAAGAGAATCTTTGTTCTCAGAGATAGAAGAAGAAAACCCTTGCTCCAGGGATAGGAGAAACCTTGCTTCTAGAGAGAAGACCCTCTGCTTTTCTATCAAAACAGCTCATCCTTAAAATAGTCCTCGAAACCAGTTGCGGGAAGAGCTGTGTATCGAGAGAAGGGACTTTCACACTGTGAACAGATTTCCTTTTCCGGGCAGCTGATTCCCTGTGATATTGGAGCCATGAGAGAACTGTTTTGTTGTGGAAAAGTCTCCATGGCATGGCAGGAGAGACTCCTCTCCCTAACTGAACTGAAGAAAGACTATTTTAGAAGCGGTAAACTGACTGAAAGTCTCAGATTTTGTCTCTTTATGTTGTTGGTGGGAAAGAGAAAATGAGGTGGGGGGAGGAGAAATGTCTGAAAGTTTATTCTGGTTCTTATTATTTTCCTTTTAGTTCTGTTAATAAAACTGTCTTTATACCTTGTAAGGTTTTGAGCCTGCTTTGCATTTCTTCTAATCCTTATCTCACAGCAGAAAATGAGTAAATAAGTTTAGTGTGTGCACTGGTATTCGGCTCAACCCACTACATAACATGGTGCCCCGTGTGAGGATGGTAAACTAAAACGACTACAAATGTACAAAAATACCACTCTCCACAGAACCAAAAGTGTATTACACAGAAAATCAGTCTACAAAGCTACAGAACCACCATTACCTTTTTTCTTTTTTTTGCTAGTTCCTGTTCACTAATTTCCAACCTTTATTTTAAGTGCAATAATAATATTGAATGGGGGCATTTTATTTACTTACTTTCTTAAAGATAATGTCACAATCTACCAACCTGGCTGAATGCTCATACCTTCTCCATTTGAATTAATGAATTGCCTTAACCCCAGAAAAATGACAAGCTATGTTCACTCTGTACTGTTTGTACTTTCTACTATTTCTTCACTAAATGTGTTCAAATAAATTTTTGTGGAATCACTGACAGAAATTCCTGAATATGCACAGTCACAAATTAAAAAGGATGCCAATGTAGAGAAGAAATCTAATGATCACATCAGCTCATCATCAACAGACACAAACATATCCTTCTAAAATAGACTGAATTACATGTATTACATGTTAATGACCATCTAAACTGTGTGGAGTTATTTCTATCTTGTCACCCAGTATTTTTTGAAAGCCTGATGAAACAGAAACACAGCAAAAGAGAAATGTTGCTACAACCTGCAATTGCATTAAATAGGAAGTAATCACGGGTCTGCCCAGTTTTAGTTGCACCATCTAAATGTGGAAGACAACTTTGACCACTGGAAAGTGATTACTAAGCACACAGCCAGCTGCATGGATATGTTCTCTTTCCCAAAGAGCCTTTTCAACACTTTGCCTGCTGCAGAGCCTGCAAGACAACGTGTCATGCATGACTGTGTTCATGGGCCAATGACCCACTATGCTCTCCACAGCTGCTTCCTGCTGACACGGGTGGGTTTGCTCCTACCTGAATTCAATCCAGTTTAAGCAAGCTATTTGGGCTTTCCATGTGGTCAACAGGCTGAAACAGGCCCCTCCTAAAGGCAGCTCATTCCACTTTTGATTCTTATGTTGCTGCTCTCTAGAGATGTCCCTGACTACACAGGCAACTCCAGCAACCAACAGAAACAAGGAACTCCATAGTAAGCTGGGTAAGACAGATGCTGTGTTCAGGGATCAGGCTGCAGTTGAGGTCTTAGAAGGGTCTGGCTCAGACAGCGATAAACACAGCATCCACTGAAGTCTTTGCTAGGTGCTTCTGGTGAAATGTTAGGAGAGACCCCCTAAATAACCACTGGGCTGGTGAACAGTCCCTGCTGGGCATTAGCATTCTTACTCTATCCTTAACATGGTGGATTTTGTCTCTTCCTACTCTTACCTATGTGAATTTGATCCATTGGTGAATAAGAGAAAACCTTACAATATTTGGAGAGCCACCTTATTGTAAGGGCATGCTTCAGGTACTAGTGTATTTACAACAGAAAGCTGCTAAGCTGTAGCTTGAAATTCCTATTGCACTGTACAAGAACAAGAGAACAGTCTGTACAACTGAACAACAGCAAATTCAAACTTGAAAGGAGAAAACACTTTTCTTCTAACAAGGTGTATTTGGACCTTGGAGCTCATTATGACAGGATGTTACTGGGGTTATGGTCTTATGAGAGCGCAGGCATGTACTGAAACAGTAATATCCAGGCTTGTAACAGTTAATGCTTAAAGGAAGAGTATGGGAACAAAAATGAAACCTTATGCTTCAGGATTTAAAGCAATCTCAATTTACTGAGATCTTTTCTGAGTGTGATGAAAAGAGGGAGGAATTATCCACCTCTGCTTGCTCTGAGCTGCTGAAACATTTCTCTGAAATACCTCATTCTGGATGTTGTTGAAAATAAAAGTACTATACTGGATGGATCTCATATTTGATCCAGGCTGGCATTTATGTTACCAAATATCTCCTGTATATTGCACTGTTGATTGTATACTACAATACATTGCACTGTATGCAAGGTAGCTTTCTTTAAGGACAGAATATTCAGATACATTAACTACTTGTTTATTTGTTTACTTTAGTGTCAGAGATGTCTTTTCAAGCCACATATATATTCATTTCACATGAAGTGCATTTAGACTTTGGAACTCATAATCACACCATTCCCTGGGGTATATGTTAAGAAAAGATTTTGTATTTTTAGCTGTCTCTGAGGACCACAGAGATTACAGTTCAGGCAGTTTAGGCAAGGATATTCCTCTGCGAAAAATGGTAGGGTGTTAACAATTCCAACTGACACTGTCAGAGACAGTACATGCAAAACGATGGTACATGCAGCCCTAAGAAAATGCTAAGGGCAACAACGGAGGGTTGCACATACCTACAGAGGTTTCAGCCATATTAAAATAAGATGGGTTATTGTTAGTAGGAGGTGAGAAATTTTCCCCTAATCAATTAACAGAAGGCCTGAAATATAGAACATGCTGAGTTATGTATTTTGCTGGGGAAATAACTGGAAATATTTTCTAATTGAAAAGGAGACAAGTGGATTTAAAACATATCATGTTTTTAGTCTACTAAGTTTCCTCTGTATGGAAGAAGAGGTATAAATATTGCATTTGAAAAATGTCATGTTGATGAAAAAGCTACAGTTTCACCAATATAAAATATGAATATAAACAACATGTCTGTCAGACATGGCTATAACATACTGCTTAGCACTGCTAACTTATAATATGCACCTATAATTGTTAGTTCTCTTAATGAAAGAAAGACACTGCATAAATTCTTGAACACATGTTTCGCTTTTCCAGCTGCCTTGTGCTGTAGAACATCATGCTAACAAGAAGTGATGCTAACAAGAAGCTAAAACCAGTGTAGCAAATGGGGCATTTAAATATATATAAACATACAGACATTCATATATAAATAGAAACTAGCTATTTTGGGGAAATGAATGGATCCCTAGACAGACATATTTCAGTTTAATATTACCTATATTTTCCTACATGGTAACCATTACAGTCCTGCTTAATCAGAAAAAAAAAAAATTGTTATGCTCACTGCTAAAATGGAAAGTCAATATTCAGCTATCATCTCTTTTACATTCAATATGAAATTTTGTCCGTCAAGCACAGTGAGGAAAAAGTATATGACTTTTGACATTTTCCTTCAGTCACTTCAAATCGACACTTGACACTTATACGTGTTAGCAAAAGGTGTGGGTGTTCATGTTCAGATCAGTGCCATAAAGACTGCCAGCATGCAATGGCTAACAAGGTCAGAAACCCTAAATCTGTATTTTAGTAACTAATAAAAGAGTATATTTTAATACCATCTTCAAATGTATTGTACTTGCATTGTCTTGAAGAGGTTATTCTTTGTTCTTTCCTGTGCCAAAATCCACATTTTGTGTTGTGATTTTCAGTCTTGACTCAAGTACAAAGCATCAACATCATTATTTCCTGAGAACTGCAGCCCAATATTGCTGCAGGGTGGCATACTTCTATCTAACCAGCATATCATAAAAATGGTATTCTGTTTGCACCGTGCACTAAATACTGACTGCATGGTCATATGCAAGCATTAAGCTATCATCTTTCTTCTGAAACAGAAACAAAAAACTAAAAAAAACCAAAGGCACCTACATAAAACAGGTTGAGATGTTCAATACCTGATGATGATCACTAAGAAATCTGTAAGCTTGAGTACCTGATTAAACAGAGAGGGAAAAATGACCCTTTGAACTTATAACCTACTGGGGGTGGCTTCTACTGCAGTAACACCCCATTTAAACCCTATGGCTACAGTACATCTGCGGTTCACTGGCTATAATTACAGCTTTAATACTGTAAATGTAGCAAACAAGTCCCATGGTGTATTAGACTAAACACACCAGGCATTTTGTCCTCTTGACTACAGCCTGTTTAATGGCATTTCAGGCTCCAGCACATAAGTCTGCTCTTGGCCACGCACTCCCAAGCAGTTAAAGTTGGCCTGAACTAGTTCCAGAGGAACACCGATCCAGCCCAACTGGGCATTGGACAATTACTTGAGAATATCATTTAGGGTTGAAACTGATATTTATCTAGTGATTGAAATCAGTTGGGAACTCGGATACTGTTGTGTCAGCATTATGTCTTTCCTGGAGCCTTCGGCACTGTTGGTTTGGCTTCTTCCTACACTGGGCATTTACAGCTGGGCTGACGTGGCAGCTAAAGAAGCAGCACATGGAGTATATTTGTTTGTGTTTTTTATTATACTTCTCTCTTTATCCTGGCCTCTCTCCTGAGAAAAAAACAAACACAACCCACATGAGGAGAACTGAACTCACTTTGACTATCCTTTCCCTTCTTTTTCAGAAGTCTGCCCATGCTCCTCCCTTGCTGTGCACTGCAGGCAGGACTCCAGCCCAGAGCCAGGGATTCACTTTGAGCCTCTTTTGTTGGATATGTTGCAACGTGCAGCCTCATCTCTATAGCTTCCCAAAGAGAAACTGGTGTCTGCTTAGGGTAAGTGACCTGGGGAAACTCTTTAAATGTGATGTTTCCCTCCGCTTTGATCAGCTGTCCTGGCTTTACCTCTGCTGTTAAGGACTGGCCAGAGGAGCTCCTGCTGCCATGTCTCATGATCCATGTACGTAGATCCCTGTAATCCTCCCTTTACTGAGAGGTTTCATCCAGCCAGCCTTGTCCAGAGGACCAACTTTTAACATCTTGAGTCTTCCTTAAATTCTGCACTAAAATGAGTCATTAGCAGTCATACCCTTCTCCTGACCTTCAGAGTAAGAGCCAATTTTATTTTCCAAGTAGGATTTCACTTTTGCTTTCCTTCACTAAATCACCATTTTTCCAGTTTTGCGACTATATCATTTGGTCAGTGAAACCTCACAGTCTTGCCAATGCTCCTGCCTACCACAGCTGAACATTTCTCTTACAGACTTTTTATCTTTTTTATCTTCTTTCAAGCCCATTATTCAGTATTTTCTCCTACATATCATTTATTTAAATGCAGAGTGACCCTGAATACAAAGAAGAGCTGACATTTTGCCTGTGAGGTGGAAATAGACACCAGTCTTTAAAGCAAGGCCCTTCCTTTGCTTGCCCACCATCCATCCTTGAACCTCTGTACCCCACTCCCTTTCACAGCTCCTCCCTTTTAACTGTCCTCTCCCATCACCATAAAACACCCATATCCCCATCTCCATTTCTTCAGCTGGAAAGCCCAGGGACACTGTTCTATTCCCACAGGCACTGCAGAGGCTTGAAGGGGGGACGCCGTTTATTTGTCTGTGTGTTAAGTAAAAAGTCCAAGTTCCTGACCACAAAGAAAACATGGTGAAAATAAGGCAA
Organism: Picathartes gymnocephalus; assembly: GCA_013390045.1. Taxonomy (NCBI): domain Eukaryota; kingdom Metazoa; phylum Chordata; class Aves; order Passeriformes; family Picathartidae; genus Picathartes; species Picathartes gymnocephalus. The sequence goes on from WEKY01035615.1 coordinate 140,079, forward strand.
GTATATTCTTAGGGCAACTATTTGGAAAAAAGTTTTGTTTGGGTTTCTTTGTTTGTTTGTTGTTTGTTTGTTTTTGTTTGTTTGTTTTTTAAATTGGCTTTTATGTAGGAGAAACAGTAGACTTCATAAATATGCAACAGTAGCTTACACCACAACCAGGGTCTGGTGAGAGCTGTTCCCACCAGCTGCAGGTAGAGTGTGAATCAAAGATGGCCACGTATGGCCTCATACCACAACTACGAGCCAAAGCAGTCACAGGCAGTTCCTTAAATATTGGAAGTGTACTTGCACTCAGTCTGGTCAAGGGAAAGAGCCTGCACATGAGTATTTAGATGCCCATTATATATCCTCAAAATAATGTAGGTTAGAACTTTAAAAATAATAATATTGCCTCTAATAATAATCGTAGTAGTTCACAGGACTGTAAGTACCTTTCAACCTAGGTTATCAAAACACTTTACAAAGGCAGTTAAGTAAGTATCATTATATCTATTCTACTCTGAGGTGACAATGACTTTGTGTCAGCTATAACTGAAGAACAATCCAATACTTACCCATTATTCAGCTTCCCAAAATAACCTGCAATTCTCTGAGCAGCTCTAACAGGAAAACGAAGTTACAAATGGGGCAACTTAATGATTCAGCCAACAGTGAATTTAACAGTTTATTTTCCTAATGGACAGAGCTACCACCTCATTGCACTCACGCTGCAAATAATGACAACTTGTGTCAACACAGAATCTTTCACCCTGGATGTTCGCAAAGCCCCGCACAAACTCTGCAGTAACATCTGAGAACTGCCCACACGGCAGCACAACACAGCCACCTCCAGGAAGGAATGCAAGCAGCATACTGAAGCAGAAAAGTAAAGAAAAAACCCACAAAAACATTAGCTTTTTCTAAAGGAAATATGAAAAGGAGCATAAATTTTCAGTGTAGAAATACAGCAGAGCTCTTTTTGGTAGGTAACATGAAAGTTACAGTGAGACAATCAGTTGAAGAACTTGGAGGTTTCCTAAATAAACACAAAAGCCAGGGCCCCAGCAGGTGGCCAAGTTTGATATTCAAATCTAACATTTTACATGTGGAGTTTTCATTAGGACAAGGTTACCACATGATGGACAATCTGTATATACTTGCAGATGTGGCACACAGGAAAGTCAAACCTGGGCAAGGAGCATAATTCACAGCAATCTCTCTGCCTGAGAATAGCTGAAGGCAATGTCCAATCAAAGTACTGTCAGTGCAGTGCTCGGCGAATAAATGAGTTGCTTTGACAGGAAATTCCAACAGCAATTTTAATTCTGATCAGGCTTCAGGAAGTGGAAAGAATAAAAACACATCAATTATAGTGACAGGAAGTTTTAAATCACATGGCAAGCAGCTGCTGCCAAAGGACATGTCTGCCAGCTTTGTTAAGAAGTATGGTATTTTGGTGTGACCAAAATTTTACACCAAAGTTTTACAGGCTGACATCAGTCTCTAATTGCATGTTATCCCACTACAAGGGTAAGGGAAATAACACAGTGCAGACAGCACACCATCATTACAACAAATCAGAGAGACCACTTT
>WEKY01035615.1:141682-167091 GCA_013390045.1 Picathartes gymnocephalus
AAATCCTGACCCAAAATAAGCATATTTATAACAACTCCAGAACACACCACCAGTAATGATATGGAGCACATGCGCATCTACCTGAGTAAAGCAGCAGATCCCAGCAGCAAGGCAAAGGGACCAGCCTGAAGTTTGCTACCAAGCCTGCCATTTGTTGATGTTCTTACTCTGTGTTGCAGGCTCAGAGTATCAAAGAGCTTCCTTCAGTTAGATGGGTGCTTTTCCATGTTCCCTGTGCAGTACCATGCAACACAAATTCTAGGGTAGATTTCTCATCACAGAACCACAGGGACAGAATACTGAGGGTTGGAAGGGACCTCTAGAGACCATCCAACCCAACTTTCCTGCCAAGGCAGGGACACCTAGAGCAGGATACACAGGAATGCAGCCAGGCAGAACCCAATTAAGCTGGCCTGGGAATGGGATGGGGGGCCTTGTGTGGAGAGCGGGCAGAGATCTCAGGCTACATTGCTGATTTGCCTCTATGGTATCATGCTTCAGATGGCTACCACTTCAGGGAAAGTCACTCAAATGTATGCAAATTGTTCTGGCCTCACTTTCAGGTACACTGAAACTGTCTTATACAGCACTGTGATGGAGAAGGGCATTAAAGCTAATGTAAATGCGATTTATAGTCCATCACAATGCTGTAAAGCAGCCCAGCTATACAGAGGACTTAGAACGATGAAATAGTATCTTGATCTCAGTTTTATCAACAGATATTTTGTAATTGGCTTCAGCAAGTATTTCTCTGCTAGAGTCCAAAACGGAATTGTTATTGCTGCCTCCACGACACACATCTACAGAAGGTTAGTAGGACGTGGCAAGTGACCAAAGAAGTGTGTTGACCAGACAAGCACTGATTGACTCATATCCAATGTGAATAACTGATTTATATCCCTCACAAGTGAATTATATCCTCCGCTGTACAGCTTCCTGGCTCAAATAAGTCCTGCTGTCCCTTCACTGAAATTACCAAGAGGGTCAAAGGGTGCAGAGCTGAAGACTGTTTCAGGGTCGGCAAGTATAGGACAGAAAAGTTTGCCCTCAGAAAAGGAAATTTTCATGAGTTTTGCTATTCACATGGACACAGCACAGTACTTTCTAAAGTACTTTCTAAACTGCAGAAAGAAATAATCAAAAGTGACAGAAATATTTATGCAGATTTAGCAAAGGTCACCTACAAATGTGTCATTTTGATAATACTGGCAAGCTTTGTATAAAGTTTTGTTTTTCAAAGAGAATACTTTTCAGTATAAAGACTACTGGAGGAAAGATTTAAACTACCTCCACATAAAATTTTTCATTATGCCTTTGGAAGCAGTGTGAATATTGGATTCCAAAACAAAGAAAAAAAACCTGTCAAGATAAGACATGATACATCTTTTTATTTCACTTTAACTTCTACTTGAATAGTAAAAGAAGCTAAAACATGAAAGTGCTCATAGCTTCCTGCATAATTATCCACATTCAGATTTCTCCTCAGGAGAGATTCTGTGGGCTTTGATCCAGGGATTTTGATGCATTTAAGGGAAATATAGGCACCAAATCTCATATTTCTTCTGAAGAAAATATGGTATAATTTGATTATGATTTTAAGGATGTTCCACACGTGAACAATCTGGCCTGAAGCCAGAGACAAGGAAAAATATGGGCAGACTTATTAAATGTCCATCATTTTTCTATGTCTGTTTCTATTATTTTTTAACTTTATAAGATTCTACTTATATTCTGACAGAATCAGTGTTTCCAATCCAAAGAACACTTAAAGCATATCTATAGCATATCTTACTAATTGTCCATATTTTTCATCAAAAAGACCCTATTTCATCCTAAAATGACATCAACCTATGTACACACAGATTAATAGTGAACATGGTGGTGTTACAGGGTTGACAGTTAGACTTGATGATTCTAGAGAGCTTTTCCAACCTTAACAAATCCATGATTCTATGATTTCTTTATACAGACAGGTAAGTACAATACCTCCTAATGACCACTCTGGCTCAAAATCATTTTGTGCTTCAACAACTACCTAAAACAGGCAAAATAGTAAGTGGCACAGATTTCCTGTTTCTGTTCTCCACTACTGTCCTGCCAACAGTTAGGAATGTATGTGTACAGACCTGCTTCCAAAATCCAGCAATGGCCTTAATCATCCAGAAGTTTCCCACTTAGGTCACCTAGAAGTGTACCTGGAAGAAGAAGTGTCCTATGGCACACCCTTGGATGTGTGCTTGGCTACCCTGACTTCCCTCAAAATGCTCTTAGCAGCACCATTTTCCACAACGTCCTTGTTCTGCATAAGGGCTGGGGCAGGCAGCATTGCACTTCAGCTGAACTGAGAAAGGCCCCCTTTTTCACACTAAGATCATTCTTCAAGCCTCTTTCTGTGGCAGTTTCATGTACCAATAAAACCTGCTACAAATCAGATCCTCACGCATCTTCTTCCTTTGTTAATTTGCCACTTTGTGCAACATATCTACAAACCATGGAAAAAAATCTTTGGTTTCAGTCATCTGACTTCTTTCCTGCTTCATTTCTTTTCTGTTTTTTAATAGTAAGACTACAACCAGCATCTGGACTCCTACACTTTCTTAGGGCCCTGCCTTTCTGCTTCAAAGGACCCACTGGTTCATGTCAGACTGTCGGTGTTCACAGGCTGATGAAACACTAACAGTGTGTCATGGGTGCAAGCAACTGAAACTCAGCCCCTGTAGTCCCAAGCTTTAGTCCCTCTCAGGTTTCTTTTACTTTGTTCCCAAAACTCCTTGTCAAAAGTAACTCCAGGAACAAAGGGTACTAGCTAAACATAATGTTGTTTTAGAGCTGCAGACCACAGCAGTATAGACCAATGCCTAAAAGCTTGACCACTTGACACCATAAACCAAAGGTAAAGAGCAGCACTGACTGCCCAGGAGGCGAGTTACAGAGCCTTTGACGTCCTGACTGGCACTGCGTACTGAAGTGCATACTCCCATGATGTATGACAAAATTATTACGTTTTCACAGCTGTGTGATCTTCTCTTCATGTGGCTCTGCCTGTGTCCAGAGAAACTTCCACACCACAACGCATAGGGTGGCAGCTCTCAGGTTGCCACCTTCACACTCACAGTAAATAGAAGTTGCTCTGGTTTACACTGCACAGAATCTAGTCCACCAGCTGACAACCAAGGCCAGAACATGACAGTCAACTGCTGGTACATTTAGTCCAAGAGCTCCCTGTGTTAAATGACAGAAGCTCTACCTTCCCTGAAGGGGACATTGCAGCTTATCCGAACAAGTTTATTTGATTTGCTCTAATAAGCAAAGCTTCATTGGAGACTGCAGTCAGAGCATCTGGAATCAGGAGCAATGCAATGAGACAACTCATTAGTCTGTGGTCAGATTTTTCCCATGTAGGACAGTCAGCTCCTCATATCCTTTCCTTCTGTTACCTCCAGGAGCATCCTGTTAATTTCTGAGGAAAATACCAATGTATCTTTGTGGTTTTAAGGACTTCCTCCACTTTCTTCCAATTATTTCTTCATTTAATTCCTTTTCATTTCATCATTCTTTACAATCTAGTATTTATCCACCTTCTTTTTCTCTTCATCATGCTTTCTTTTTCATGCCTATCACCAGGAGATTTTCTTCAGCTTTTGATGCTCCTTCATCTCTTCAGCTCTTTGTCATTCTACCAAGGACCAATTGTCATATTTTTCAGCATTTTCTCCAAAGACTTTTTCTAATTTAGCTTGTGACTGGTCCTCCCCGGTATCATTTTGTTTCTTCATCAGCTGGGGAGAAACATATGTGGTGATTTACTGTTGGTATTACTGTTGGCTAAACCTTAGAAAACTGTGTTGAAGATCACAGGTGGATTCAACACTGAAATCCCCCTCCCAAGGGGAGATAAGAACAGTCTTATCTCCAGGTAACCACCGACTATTTGTTTTCCAGCTGATACACTGATACTCCTGAAAAGCCTCTTCTTTTAGTCACCTTCCAATGAGATCATATAAAAGGCTCTCCCAGCCTCAGTGAGTTGACCAATGATATAAAAAGGTGATGCTGGTACAGGGTGATTTGTATCCTATTATTTGTATCCTATTGTATCCTGAATAGTTTCCTATTCAACTCCTCACAACTATTAGAACAAGACAAATTATTTATGAAGATGCCTTTCAACATTCATCTCAGTTTTCCAGGCTCTGCAAAACCACTGGAAGTCTGTAGCCTCCACTGCAAACACTTCTCCAGGGATCACGCTACTCCCTGTAGAGATGTGAGTTGCTCCTAAGTCCTATTCCTCTGGTCCAAGACATCTTGCTTCATTCATTCCTTCCCTGAGGAACTTGCTCAAGGTTCTTGCACAACTGAGATCCCACCATCCAAAGAACCACAAAAATACAGCTCTGTATTTCAGTCTGGCCACACCCAGACTCAAGATTTTGAAAAGAAAGTGCTTAAAACAAATGAAGAGCCTACCTCTTTTAGCAAGAGCTTACTTCTTGACAGAAGAAATACTGATTGACAGCTTGCAGGAAAAGGACACAGGTCACTGCCCTTTTTTAGAGACCCTGAGTGAAAGCCCTAACACACAAGAGATTCAGAAGACTACAATTCCACTAACTCTAACCAACCATGGGAATGACCCAGCTTGTTGCACTGTCTCAGCATGTCTCATAAAATGCACTGAAACATTTGCTAACGAGGCTAGCTGCATGTTATTGTTCATTTTTATTACAGCAGCACTAGGAGTGCCCATCAATATCAGGACCCAGGGCCTGGTACAGATGTCAGTGTGTTAACCAAAGGAGAACACATCCTTCAACTTTCTACCCCCAACAGAAGCAGTCCAATAACAAGACCCTTTCATGTCAGTGTGCCATTTGTACACACAAATGCTCAGCAGCAGGGATCATAAAAGCTAGCCCACAAGGACTGTTTCGAGGGGGAAAAAGATTCTTAAATTTATTTTCAGATTCATATCTATGTATCCATGTCTGTGCATTTAACCGTATAAATAATTCACTGAAGTATAAGAGACCTGCTTTTAAATACTTCACCACTGTGTCATACCATGGAAACTACCTCAGGGCTACTAGGAAGGGGGTTCAAACATCCCTCTTATAAAACACATCATTATGCATTAGAGGAAACTTCATTCAACAGAGAAGAATGGCACACCAGCTGGAGGTGAACACCATAAACCACATAAAGTTTTAATTAAATTCATTAAAAATTCTTTGTCTCTCACTGTGTTTGGAGGCAGATAGAACCCTTTAACAATGGCCAGCACACAATCAGGTTTGTCAAAACCAATAATAATACAAAATCATTTGCTTACCTTGGGACATTTTGAAAAAGTTTGAGTAACTGTATTATTTTTAATATGAGACATTTATAAATTATTGCAAGATGTGGCCGGTATTGGAGCAGAGTTGTTTCTACTGTTCATTGGATTGATAAAAGGTGTTAATAATAAAATGCACATTTTTAGCAGTTGTCAAAGTATCAGCCTGGCATACAGGAAAAAAGTATATTTTCCTCTTAAAATGCATGTACATATATATATATTTTTTTAAAACATATATTTAGTAAGGCCTGTTGCAATAAAACAACGGGCAATGGCTTTAAACTAAAAAATATAAGGAAAAGTTTTTTCACAACAAGAGTGGTAAAACACTAGTGCAGGTTGCCCAGAGAGGTGGCAGATGCTGCATCACTGGAACTATCAAGATCAGGTTGCACAGGTTCTAAGCACCCTGATCTAGTTGAAGATAATCCATTGCGAGGGGATTGGATTAAATGACACTTAAAGGTCCCTTCCAACCCAAACTATTCTATGATATATCAATGCATTTTCTCATGATCAGTATTTCTTCACAGCACGTTTTCTATATTCTGTACCAATAAGTATGAAAAACAAACACATTTCCTGCCCTTCAGGGCTTGCAGTCCATCACCAAACAAGATACAACAAAGGAATGTTACAGCACCAGATCCCCTCTTGCAAACACATACATGCCTGATATTAGACAATCAAATGTGTCAGGGGACTAATGATGAGCACAGAATATGCATAAATATTTGCAGGATTAAGCCTGCTAACCAGGGTAAAGGAGGATAGATATTTGGTTGCCTGGCTCTTATGTAAATAACTTTGTTTTTCAAAGCTGGAAAGCCTAGCAAAATACTTTTGTATTTAATCAAATACAAATAAAATGATTCTTCAGTGTACTGAAGAGATTCACATGATGAGTCAGTGACAATGTCAGCTATTTAGGCTCATGGCAAGCACTTAATTTGGTCCCAGTCCAGGTCTCATTCTAGTCAGTGGGAGTCTTTTCCCTGATTGCAACATGAGCCTTTGTTACTAAATTATCTCAAGCTGATGAACTGTGAAACAGAAAAGGTACTTTTACTAACCTTTTCAAATCTAGATACATCAAGGATAATCATAAACTAGTACTAACTAATTCAGTAATTAGATCTGAAAACATTCTTGCTGCATAGCTAATACCTAAGCGTCGGGTGTTCATTTTTTATACTTCATCAAGACACTCTACTACCAGAACTATGACAGGTCAAATGAACAGTCCCACAACCTATGTGATATGGTTGAAAGTGATAAAAGAATAGATGCAGGCATGTATTTCCCATCCTACACCTCAGTAAACAAAGTCGTGGTTTTGTCCATTTCACAGTCATGGTGCTATAATTTCTAGATCTAGATATGCACCTGCTTGATGCTCAGCACTCTTTGGGGCAAGGATTTTGATGGGCTTTACTGTACAGTATATGCCTTGAGGAAAATGAACAGAAACATGCATTTGAGGAACTACACGACACACACACTAGACTGATGTATCAAATTAAATGTTAGCACATGAAGTGTAGTATTGAGTCTACACAATAAAGTCCTCTGAATAGTACGAAAACACTACTTAATTGAAGATATAAAAGAGCAAAAAAATTTTTCTATTTTTTCTCTGTCCTATTGCCTTTATCAGCTGGGAAAGTGCTGCCCTCAATTACATAGGTTTCAGAAGAAAATAAGATGCCTGCTTTTTCACTTTTCTTTCACAGAGGCCCAAGAAGCAACTTCAAAGGGGAATAGCTAAGAGATGAAGGAGCTGAAGAAAAGAAATAGCAGTAACAGTAGTTCCAAAACTGTTTCAGGGGATGACAGTAAGACACTTCATAATGCACTTGCCCATATTCCCATCACAAAACAGTGAGAATTATCTAAACTCAATTATCTAAAAATGAAGGTTATAATTTGAATGTAATGGCTAAGTCCTGTAAGCAATGGAGAAAGGCACAAATAGAAGATAATTTTTCCACTGTTATGATAAATACTGTAGATAGGGTAAATTGCTTTCCGGGAGGTTCTGTCTCACTCTTTGGAGTATAGAAAGGTTACACAAACAGGTTGGGCCACTCAAGGTAGAGCTATTGCATGTGATTATACTGAAGTATCTCAACAAGGATGCAGCTAGTTAGCTTGGGTACTAGCACTAGTCATGCTGCCAGATCAGATAGTTCGATGACAGTTAAAAATCCTACTAAATTAGGCTGTTGTGAGTTCACTTAGTTCACGTTTAAGCTTTTAGTGGTCTCTGCTAAGGAGAAATGAAGAGATGGACCTATGTCTCTGCATTGATTGTAACTCAGTTTCTGACTTGCTCTGAATTACACATACAGACTGTAACTAAGATAAGACTCCTGAGTCACACCATTGCTCTGAGCCCAAGGGTATCACTTGCAGGCAGTGAGATCTTGTAGTGGTCAACTTTATGTAAGTATCTACAAGTATCTGTAAATCTACAGATATAATATAGGTAGGTAATACATTATGTAAACATTGTATCTATAGTTGTACCTATAAGCAAATACTTAAATAACTATATATCTGCAACTTTTTAACATATCTCTGTCCCTAGACTAGAGAGACAATAAGAGGAAAGAGAGACCAGATTCATCTCCTCTTCACACTCTGCCTCCATCCATCCCGTTACAACCTAGGAATGGCAGCAGAGATGTTTCCCAAGCACACAATGTCATGGGTGCACTTGTGCCTGCAAATTCCACCCTAACTGTCCAATGCTTTCTTGAAAATGGAAGCTCACTGTTCACTAGACACCTTTTCATGACTGCACAAATGAGAGCCAGATGTAAATTTGTTATATCTTTGCTTAAACAGCAGCTCTTATATCCCTAAAATGTATGTAAACATGCCTAACTCTTAGGAACCCTGCCTACTTGGAAATCCTGAATCCAAGCTTTCTGCAACACTTGATCTAGCAAAGAGGAAAAGGCAGATTATAAGAGATGATTATTCCTAATCATTATGAGCTGTGAGCATGTTACGGCATACCCAGTTCACATCTGGACCAAATTAACTAGTTGCACCGGTCTGGAAACTTGGGCACAGACTGAAGGACAGTCTGGGCTAGGGTCCATATCCCCCTCACAAGACTCTGCTGGGTTCAGCTCTTTTGGCCTCGATTATCCCCCCATGTGAATCCCAGCACGTCTATGTCACAGGTAAGAAGTCTGTGAAACACATGCAGAAGGAGTTTGTGCATGTGGGGATGACAGGATAGCTAGCACAGGATGCTGTGAGCCTGACAAGAAGCAATATGGGTACAGCTGACCGCTCCAAGAGATTGTGGGGTTTTAAAACAGGAGCTGAGATGACCCAACCCATACCATTTGGCACAGGCATCATGGACTTTTCTCTGGGATCACCACCAGAAAGACATACCCTGTGTAGCCGACCTGACAAGAACCAAGCTCCTACCTCTGGTCTAGGCAAGCATCTACCACTTCTCAGAATCTTCAGCAATGGATCTCCTCCAGGGTAAGGTATCTATCACTAGATTTTCTACCACCAGAAAACACAAGAGGGACTCAAATTAACCAGTAACTTCAAAACACTGCATAAGATCCATAGATGCCAAGGTGAAAACAGGATGGCTGCTCTAGATACCCAGAAATAAATTAGTCCTATGTCATGATGGTAATGAACATTCAGCTGGATTGCCAAACACTATGCTTCTGGTTCCTGGTCCAACAAATAGCTCATCCCAGATCACCCAAGACTTTACTGGTAAAAGCATTTGCTTATTAGGCAAGCTGAAGACTTGATCCCAGACACGTCATACAAGAAACATGTGAATTTTGGCTAATTAGCTACCAATTTTTCTAAATATGGGTGTAAGCAACAAGGTTTTGGTAGCGGGGGGAGGGTCTGCAGGGGTGACTTCAATGAAAAGAGATTAGGAGCTACCCCGTGCCAGACACACAGTTCATACCACACCCACCACAGGACACAGCTGAGCTACCTGCCACGCTGCTGGCACCTCTGGGAAAACGTATTCAAGAAAAAGCAAAGCACCACATGGTAAAGAGAGAAATGTGGAAAAATAAGGGTGAGAAGCAGCCCTGTGAGCATCAAGGTGAGAGAAGAAGGGAGAAGGGAGGTGCTCCAGTGGCCAGTGCAGATATTCTCCTGCAGCCAATGGAAAGGACGATACCAGAGCAGACACCCACACTGCAGCCCATGGAGGAACCCACACTGGGGCATGTGGATATTTTATGAAGGAACAGTTGTTTATGGAGAGCCCATGCTGGAACAGGTTTGTCCTGAAGAACTGCAGGCCATGGGGAAAACCCACAATGAAGCAGGAGGAGCTGCTACGGACTCAACACAACTCCCCAGACCCATCCCTCTGTGTAACTTGCACTGGAGCGGAGATAGAGGAGCCAGGAATCAAAGAATGAAGTTGAGCCTAGGAAAAAGGAGAGCTAAAAGGTGTTTATATTTTGTCTATGTTTTTCACCATCCAAATGTATTTCAATTGGCAATAAACTAAATTAATTTCCCCCTGGGCAAGTTTGTTTAGCCCATGATGATTAGCGACAAGTCATCCCCACCAAACCATGAGCTCCTCTGTCTTACTTTCTCCCTCATCCTGTTCAGTAAGGGAGAGTAAGAGAGAGGCTGGATCGACAACCAAAGTCAACCCAACATAAAGTATACATCCCCCAGTGTTCTCTTTTTAAGGTAACAAGTCACAGCAATTTTGCGACTCCACTCTTGAACACTGGTTTAAGCTGTGTTTTCAACCTGCACATTATCTGTGATGCAATACCAGCACACAAAGAATTCTTCATGCAGTCACAAATGAGATCTTCAGTGCTTTCTGTGTTTCATAGAAGACGAGTGGCTGTTTCAAGCATGTTGTTGCTGAGTAACTGGTGCCTAGGAAAGGAAGAGTGAACATCTGAGGGGAGACGACAAGAAAGAAAATACGAAACAACCATGATTAAGGGCTAAGATTTCAAAAATTCTCCAGTTGTGCAGCTGGGGCAAGCCCTTCAAAGAAGTTCAGCTCCAAACCAAGCAGCGAATTCTGAGAGAGTCCTCAAAACCCAGCAGCCACTACTGAGATCAGTGAGTCTATTCATAAGTGCAGGGATCTGCTTGTGCCAGTCACAGAGGAGCTGAACCCATACTGAGCTTGGATGTAGCAAACTTTACAAGACAATTGGGGTGAGGAAAAAAAGGGAGTATCCACAGCAGCAACACACAATTATAGACTTAAAATAAGTGTGAAGCTTCATGGCTCAAGTTCAACATATTTCAGAAAAATAATGATTATGTTTTCACTTCCCGCGAGCTTTAGTAGGGTATTAGCTTGCAGGAAGAGAGAGTGCTGGTTTGGAGGTTTATGGCTAGGACATACATCTGAAGTAACTGTGGCTCAGAGTGAATACATGCTAAGTTTATTTTAAATAAGATAGATGGGCAAGTGACAGCCAGGGTCTGGTTGAAAAGTGGCATTATTTGTGGAGACAGTCTATTGTATTGCAGCAGAAGAGAATTCAATCTTCCATTAATAGTGGCCCGTGGGAATTCATGCTGAGACTTTTACTTTACTGATATATCCATTGCATTGAAAGTTTCTTCATCCAGATCCTTTCTTCAGTTTTCAGAGTAATTCTTGGTGTGTGCGAGCGAGCAAAAGGGTTCTCTGGAAAGGATCCAGCTACTACTGATTTTGAGCAGGGATTCTCAAGTATTTCATACAGATGAGATCTACAGTTTGCCATTATACTAAATTTAGCATGGCTTTACATGACCTTGGAGCAGCTGTTGGGAGGGAGAAGGGGGGCCTGGGGTGCCACTGGAGGGCTCTGCCCAGGTCAGAATGTGAGGACACACCTGGTGAACAAAGAGCCAGCTTGGGGTGCATCCCCATTCATCTTCAAGGCAGGCAGCAACGTAAGATGTGCCAAATTCTTCGCTCTACCCAGCCCAGCCCCTCGGCTCCCTCTCCAGTTAGTCTGAGGGCAAGCAGCTGACACTGCTCTATCCAAGGCAGGTGGCCTCTCCTATGGAAATGAGCCAATTAAAGGAGACTGCAGAGGGGCACAATTAGCCAGCTTCTTAGGCTGGGGCTCAGCTATAGAACTGAGGATGGAGAGGTGCTGAACAGGAGAATTTCAGTTGTGTAATTTTTGACCCAGTACATTAGCACTGTGGGTTAAAACAGAGGAGGGGATTTTGGCATGTGAATCTTTTTCATTTCTTACAGTCCAAGTGCCAAGGATCAAATTGAGAAGCGTGAAGTAACCAAGCAGTTTTCTGTACATCTTTTTAACACCACTAATGAAGGCCTTTCCACATTATGGCCTGTGTCTATTTCAGCCCTGATTTTGTATCTACTTACAGGATTAGAAAGATTAAGTGCTAATTAGAGCACTGAGGATTAATAACTACTACTTCTGCAATGCACATTTTTCTTAATCTTGTCTTATATTCTAATGGAGATTGGTCCATGTTACAAAGCCAGAATTTGCCAAAGGTTACTAAACACATAATAGTGCTGGGTATTAGTTTTCTTGTATATACTGAATAGGCATCACCCATTAGTCTAAAGAAGGAATTACAGGAATGGAAGGAAAAAGCATGCTTTGTTTCTGAAGAAAACAAAAAGGCATGTCTTCATTGTTCTGTTGGAAGCCCTGTTAACCCAAATTTCACCCTTTTCACGTTTTCAGGTCTGAACCTTCTCAACTGAGCATTGAAATATGTACACACATTGCTAATTCAAAGCATATTCAAACACTGCTGAAATTATACATAAAGTGATAACTAGGAACATGTGAAAACAGCAAATAGAGAAAAATTGGCCACTGTCATTCCACTGAACGTTGACTGGGGAAATCATGGTGCTGGTGGTTCATTAGTGGGACAATTTCCTTGTTCTCATGTTAAAGCTAAGTTGCAACATACTAATAGTCGCATATTTGCAAATAAGTTTAGAACTATTTTGTTGCTTGAGGGGAACATTTTACAAATCAGCTCAATACAGTTGTTCATGTGTAAAACATAGCCAGGATCTTTTCCAGAGAAGAAAGACTTAGAGGAAGGTTTTCATTTCCAGCCAACAAAGAATTCAATTTGCATACAGGTGTTACAGGGCTTCTCTCTGAATTCATGGATCACTGCTAGTTTCATATGTCAGGACACAGAGATGGGTCAAAGGCACTGTGAGATGACTTGCAGCTAGTTAAAAGAGTCTGAGGTCAGGGCTCTTAACATCAGCTCTCTTGTTTTCCATCAAGCGACACCAGATGTACCAGAATATCATTCGATTACATTATTTCCCACTGCAACTAAAAGAGCAGGTTGGTTTCTGCACAGGGAGACCAACTACGATGCTTTTGGGGTTATTCTAGGAGAGAACAGCTTCCCATCTCTTGGGTGGAGGATGGGATCCACTTGCTTAAAAGCACAGAGCAAGGATCACACATTAGGATTGAGAAGGTGCCAGGAGGGGTGGTACAGCATGGTCCTTCTCCATGATGGCTGCAAAGGCTCTGAAGCAGTATTGTTCCCATGCACAGAACAAAACTGCACAACAGTCCCCTCCAAGGCAGCACAGGCCAAAAACTAGTTCCTTGTTTCATCAGAAGGCAGTTAAGCTTTGGTTTGTTCCTCATCTTTTGTTGCCTGAATGGTTTAGAGAAGGCATAGTTTAGCTGTGACAAGTCTGTTGTTCTCTCCCCACCCTCATAAGGAATTACTAGGAAATACTTTCTTGGCTTTCGTTTAATGCAGAGGTACCTTGTGCAAAAGAAACCAGAGCCTGCAGAAGGTCAGGGACACTTTGGAGCAGGAAACTCCTATGTGTATGTGCCTGCTTTTCAGGAGACCTGCCCAAAATTTTGTTAGGATTGTGGAAGAGCTGCAAAGAGTCAAGTTATTTGATCCCTGTGTAATGAAATGATCAGGGAAAAAGTGTAAGATCTCTAAAGAGTTTTCCTTTTTCAGACCGTCAGCTGTGTGTGACCAGAGGCAATCTTCTTTCTGTTAAACCAGTTCTTAGTAGATAATTCCCTGAGAATTACTGTTGCTTAATAAATTGTCAGATCAGCTTGTTCAAAGCAGTTTAGCATTAAAAAGGCTCTCTGCATAAGACTATTTGAAATCCATATTGAGTGTAAGAAAGGCCATTCTCCAGAAATCTTCAGAGGAAACCTGGAAGGAGAAACAGGGAATGGGAGCAAATACTGAAGCAATGATTGCTGATTAATATACTGTTAGGGCTGATGAATATACTGTTAGGCCACCTTTTAGAAATGGACCGGGACTGTCTTGCAGAAATCCTGTTTGAGCCCAAGCCTGTTACATATTTTAGGAGATCAGTTATTTGATATCCCTTTCTGCACTGAAACACCAAAGTATCCATGACCAGACTGTGGCCTCTTAATTTTTCCTCCATGAAGAAATCCTTGCAAGTGTCAAATATATTCTTCTGCACAACAAAATCCAGAGAAACTCACTTCTAAAGCCAAGTTCTTGTTTTAATTCTGTATCACATAAAATGATCATGATCCAGCTGGTGAAGAAAGACTTCAGAGGCACACACCCAATGTCTGTAGCTTGCCAGGAGTGGAATACAGATCCACCACACCTGGTAACTGCCTGTTCTGGAATATATGTATTTTAACCAATTGTACTTTACTAATTGTACGTCAAGAAGGGATTGGCAATAACAAGAGATTGCACCAGATTTCACTTGTGTATTATTGCCTAGATGCCTATGACTTGATTTTCTAAAGCTTTTTAACATTCCTAAATAATGTATTTTTTCCCCCTCAATTTCTGTGTAATGCCTTGGTCTCTTCTCATCCTTCTTTCATCAGCATTTGCATTCATACATCTCAGTCATACAACTCAAACACCTTCTGTTAAGTATAATTCTTGCCTCAGACAAAAGCTCAGGCGAGTGTTTTCTGCAGGTCACTCTAGCATCCCTTCATCCCTCCTTGCCGGCATCCCTGCATCCCTCCTTGCCTGTATCCCTCCCTGCCCGCATCCCTGCATCCCTCCCTGCCTGGCATCCCTGCATCCCTCCGTGCCGACATCCCTGAGGCGCAGTGCTTCAACGCTTCAGCACCAGAGGGCGCTGCCTGAATGCCTTTGAAAGATTTTTATGTCAAATTTAAATAAAATTAAAAAAAAAAAAATCCCACCTTGAAAACCTTATTATTTAGAAAAGATGATGCAGTTGTGACAGGGAAAAAGAGGAATTACTGAAAGACTGCTATACAATGCAATGCCTCAAATCTTTGCACCGCTTCATTCTAGTCTCATCCAGTCTGGTACAACAGTACAAATTAAGCTTTGTTGATTTAATTTAACTATTGAGATCCACGGTACAACTCTGATGGACTGCAGTTTGAGAAGAAAAGGCAAACTGGATTTTTATAGCTAAGTAAGAACACCTAGTGATACATGACACCGCTTAGGATGGAGCATAATATTTCACAAAAATTACAAAAAATTATTACAAAATTAGTGTCCATTAGTACAAATCCTAAGGCTCTGTCTCTTTAAAAACATAACTTCTGCTTTAACACTGATTCATCTTTAGGTTATCTTCTCTCTTTAATTGTGATTTCTATCCTAGTTTTGCTTTTCAGCACCTTCTTTTGTTTACAACAGAAGGTCCTCTCTTTCCCCCTAGTTATGTCCAATACCTTTCCATCACATATTATCATGTATCCTGACACATATGTTGCATGTATGGTAATGCACAAACGTGCATCTGCATTTCCCATTAAATGAGGCATTCAAAGGTATTCCTGGGTTCAGACTTGTCCTTTTCAGACTGGAGCTGAGCTTAAAATTCTCTGGGAGGGAAAAGCCAAACTAAGCTCTTTAACTTAAACCCCAGCTTCTGATCCACGAGCTCTAGCCAGACTGGCCATGGGAAAGTTCAAGCATGATCTCAGTTCTGGGACTGGCTTTTCCAAAGTACAGCGTTCATTCACAAAGCTAGAGCTGAGTTACAGTCAGGCACAGTGAGGCACAGTAGGACTGGGGCCCCTGCTGGGCTAGAGGTCTGCTGCACAGTATCCTAAAGCATGAACAGAGACAGATCTCCACGCTGATTAAACATGGAAATCTCAGACCTTGACAATCAAATTATAAAGTTTATAAATTTATTTTAAGTTTATCTATGGACTTTACCACAGAAACAATAAAATTCCAGAGGCCTTTCACAGCACTGGGGATTGTCAGTCCCAGCCACAGATAACTTCCCATCCAATTACCAAAACTCAAATAGGACACAGGCCTCACACGATGCCAATGTATCACTCCTTTTGACATATGCACTATACTCAATAATGAGAAACCTAAATTAATATGGCTTTATGAAGTGCTCTCTTACCAAGTTTGTCAGTGAAGAACTAGTCAATGCAATCAGTGGCACCTAGAGAATTTTGGTTCACCCTACAGTAGGCACCTAACATTTGGTATCACACACAGATACCTGAACTCATGTGTCTCATGAGCCTGACTGTGAGCAGAATTCTCCCCTGTTCCCTCACTGCTTTAAAAAGGGTAACTTCCAAGAACCTTAGTTCAGAGAATTACACTGTCAGACACATGCAGAACCCAACTCAGCCTCTGGTGCTCCACCTCCATTTTGCCACTTCATTCCAGCCTACTTCCAGATGGAGTAGAGAGCTTATTTTATTTTTTTCCCTAATAGTCAGAATACCCTTAGTATTTGAAAACAGCAGACAAACAGATGGATCACACATCTCAGTTGTGTTCTTTGCCAGAACTGGGCTACATTTGCGACACAGGGTGAGGTTACCCTGCTCAGGAGGTGAGTATGGCACATCTTTTGTTTTCCCCACATGAACAAACATCTGTTGAAGATGATAAACTGATGAAGTGTGAATGACCTCCATTGTTCTAGAAAGTCAGATCTTCTCTTGTATACAGGACCTACTCTTTCAGGAATGCATTTCTGACTAACCTATTTGCAGTGACAGTCTGTCAAGCCAGAATGTGAGAACATCTCATTTTGCTGATGAAGTAGTTTCTGCTTCACAAAAGAGGAATAACAACACTCCTGACACTGGACAGCAAAGCCAGAAAGCTCAGAGACTTTCTCCTTCTTGCAGGTCTCAGTTTCTGCGGGGACCCAGATCAGAGGAGTATCTCCCTTCTCTGAGATTTTACCTCCTGGCCCATTAAAGAGCAGAACAGTAAGCTGGAGAGGATGCAGCCATCTAGCAGAGCCTGAACATGCAGACTGTTTTCCTGTCTGAAAAGGTGGATTTCAGGCAGTCATACAAAGCTCCTTCCACTGCTGCACAGCATGAGGGATCCACCCTGGACAAAGGCCAGGCCATGGCTTTTCTGTTTTCACCTAGGCGCACCTTTAGCAAACAGCAGGTCTGCAGTGCTTTGGAGGATCCAGGCATCAAAGGCTACATGGGGCTACCACTCCTCAGGTGATGTGAGAGTCTCTGCACAATGAAGGAAGTGTCCCAGAGACCTCTCAAAAAATATTTGGCATGGTCTGGGTCTTAATCAACTCCAGAATGGAAAAAGCAGCACAAGTAAAATGCCTCTGCCTACAAATACCTAAATTCAAGTTCAATTACAGCAGAAGGAGGGGGAAAGTAAAGAGCACTTTTTTTTTCTCATCCTCCAGAGCCAAGATCTGTATGTTTTTGAAGTCATCCTGCAAGGAAGAAAAGAAAAGGCTGAAGCTGACTGTGACCTAAATAAAGCAAAAGAATTATGTACTTGTGATCAAAGGATTGAATGATGCATATACACATTTCCCTGAATAATAGAGTTGGTGGGGGAAATGACATGTCATTATTCCTCTGAAATAAAGCGAATTACCTGTTCTGAAAAGAGGAGTTGATCTGTTTTTTATACAGTGAAGAATAATGCCACGCTATTTCTTCTAAAATTAGCAGCTGACAAGCTGAAACTTCAGTGCACATAGCATCTGGCTCTCTGGCATGACATGGACTTACCAGAGTGAACCCTTCCTTTTCCAGTTTTATTAGGTTTGGTGGGCAATAGCCATTACCACAAAGAACATCCCACTGAGCTCCAGAACAGCAGTAGGTTTAAAGTACCTCAGAGTTTCTTTCTTGCTCTTCAGAGAAGAAAATGTGGAAAACCTGATAAGGGTATTTCGAAAAAGCTGAAGAACTTTGAATGGACTCAAAGTCCTCTTTTCACTCATCTTCATTAGTTGTCTTCCAAACAAGAAGGAAGCATGGGACAATCTCATCCTAAAATTCTGCATTTTGACATTTCCAGTATTTAAGGCAGGCAGTGAAAAGTGAATTCCAAACACTGAAGTCAGACTCATCCAAGTAAATAAGAGGTTTCTTGTTTTCTATTCTCAAACTCAAAGGTTTCAGATGCTAAATAACTGAGCCCATAACCATAGTAATGGCTGAACAATTTATTTTGAAAAGATAATGGCTATATTTTATCACAGGAGTGCAAGAAACAGTGTAGAGACTTCTCTAAGCTGCTCTCCTGAGAATTTCTCTCCTGTGTTCATGTTTAGAGTGACAGTATGAAGGGCTCAGCATTCACAAAGAGGCTTGGGAGATTGAAAACCTGAGAATTCATTTCCATCAGGCCTGGGAGTCCAAAATCACAGTGCTTATTTACCCTCTAGAGAATTTCCAATTAAATAGCCTCTCAATGGAATAACCAAACTTTCCTGCATCTCTTTTACTGATGCACACTCATAATCATATCCAAGTTATACGCAGAGAACTCCCCAGCAACAGACTGGAAAGGAAATTTAAGTTACACTTTCTCTCCCTCACACATCTGAAGGAAGAGACTGGGTGATATTTTCTCTGTGTTTAAATAAGTGAAATACCACTATTGTTGATGTTTTTTTCCTTGGCTTTGATGACAAAGAATAAGAAAGGTAACAAATCCAGTCACCACACCCACATATTTGACCTCCTCCATCACAGTTTTGGCCCAGGCAGTTTGAAGTGTCTGACATTTTATGTTTGCACTTATCTTTTTCCACACAAATGAGGAACAAGTGACATTCCTCTGTGCTGGGAGGACCAATTCAAACCACACTGCCTCTCTGCTCATGGTCCTGACTGCCAGGCTCCATGGCATCACACTGTTGTGTTTTTTTTTTCCTTGAAGGGTAGGAGATTGTCCTCTTGTCTAGCAAGAAAAGGATTTTGTAATAGTTGAAAAGGTCCTTGGGACAAAAGCAAGAAGATGTTACCGAAAGAAGATGCTTCCTCAAGTGAGGCTGTCCTGTTCAGAAAGGCAGGTCAGCTGATGAGAGCTGGAGTCACAGGTCTGAGGGAGGCAAACACAAAGACATGTCCTAAATTCCCCATATCCGTAGGTTCTCGCATTGGATAAAGGCCATGTGTCTGAGAGGAAGGACACCCTCTTCATCTGATCTAGCAATGAATTCATGATAATGCTCCAGGGTTGAGCATCAACAGGTCTTAAGCAAGGAAGACAAGGACTCAGAGGAAAAACCCATTTTCTCGAGGCTTCAGCAGCCCGAAGAGACACAAGCAGAGATGAGCTGGATGGACCCAGGGAGGCTTCTGAGACAGTTTCTCCCTATGGGCAGGCAAATCTCTCTGGACACGCTGCTCAAGGAGCATCATCCAAGCAAAAGGGCTGTCTGTGTTTGAAGGTACAACTTCAATCCACAGAAGACCAGGGTAAATTTGTGCACAGGAAAGCAGAATCTGAGCATCTAGCTCAGTGGTTTCTATTTCTGGTACCTAAGGCAGCTGCCTTCCTAAGGCAGACCTGGTAACCCAGTTGCAAAAAAAAAACCCAACAACAAAAAATCAAAGCTGGATATGTTTACCACTCTATTTTCCCTGACAGTAACCTTATATTTAGACAGATTTACCACCACCATCACCTTTTGAACCTGCTTGAGTATTTTTGTTCTCTGAATGAAGCCTGGTAAAGTTCTACACTATCTTCTGCAGAAAATTACTCAGTTGTTGACTTTTCCTTGATCTTTCACTGTTAACAGCAAAAATTATGGTCAAGACTGATGTAAGTTTTTCCTCTTCTATCCACTTTTTTCTAGTGCATAGGTAACATCAGGCTAATGTGCAGTTTTGTATTCAGTTTAAATGGTGCCACTGACCTGCAATCAGCATTCTGTAGTACAATACTGGCAGATCAGCATCCCCCTGCCACTCTGTGTATTTACTTATCAACAAGAGAGCCAAACAGCCAACAAACAGCTCCATGAGTACAGATGCCAGCATGATGTCAGCAGAGAGAAAGAAAGACTGTCCACATCAAAGTACGCAAACCTCCTTTTTCAGTACATGGAGCTAAGCTGCAACTTGTCCCTAAGCTTCACCTACAGCAGGGGGACACAATTACACTGACCAAACAACTGAAGGCAACTTTCCAACACTGCCTCTTTACAAAGTAAAGAATTTATAACTTCCTTGAGAAGGGAAAAAAAACCTGAAGCACCATTTTAATTATATTCATAATGATTTATTTTTAAAAATGTTCCCATTAAACTGCTATCTAAGCACTACCCATTGTAAGTCAGTAGTTTGGTTCCACCTGCATTTAAAGTGATTTTTATAATTATTCTCATCAGAACAGCCATTAATCACATAAACAATACCTGGCTTGCAGAAAGTACATGATAAGCAGCTATGTTATGACTTACTATTATTTTTATTACATTCTTTAACTCAAATGCAAATTTCCTATTAAAAGGTTTCTTTAAAAAAAAAAACATCAATCTTACCTTCAGATTGATGCGTGGCCAAAGGTGTCTGTGTCTCCTTGGAGTATGATACCACCTCCCGAGGTAAGAAATCAACCTGGGTAATCTTTGACACCCCTAGTTTGTGCAGTCTGCGTCTAAGGTGGAATACATGACATCAAAAGGTTAGTCATGTTAAATGTAAATCAGCAGCAGGAAAAAATGTTTGCTGTTATGACCAGGATAAAAATACTTCAGTGCTTGTTAAGATGAAACACAACAGAGTATGCATGAGAAGTACCTCACTGCAGTGAAGAAAATTAAACTGGGAACCATTTGCTGTAATAAAGTACAGTTGTTGAACCTCTAGATCATGCTGCTGAGAAGGACTGTAAATGGGAGACAGAAATGGCCTGCTTATGCCCCTCTTAACATGCAACAAAATTCTCCTTCATACCATCATTACTATGATGTTCTGCCTCAAAGGAGTTCATCCTCAGCCTGGGATACATAGTTGTGGAAAGGGTACAGTGGGTTTAAACCAGGATGGATTAGGACTGCCAAATGCTCAGCTGTGAGCAATAACAAGAGTTTTTTACTGCCAAGGTGGGTAATTTCCATAAAGAAGGAGATTCTCCCTTCCACAGGAGTTGTTAATAATGGCACTGATGTAGGTTTATCATTAGTGGAGTCCCAATGCAAGGACTGGAGGAGGGCTAAAACACAACTGGGGCAGGGCAAGTATAGCCTTCTATTTTGTCTACTTCCCTTACTTTAAATAAACTATATCAAATAAATTAGTGAAGCAAACTAACAGTAAGTGGGAAAGGGAAAAAGAAGAGAGGCAGCTGAGCATGGTCATGAACAGTTTTAGTTGTGCACAGTTCACTCAGCAGAGGGGGAAAAAATCAGTTTATTTCCTGAATATAATTTGACCGTCTGCAGAGAGTGAAGAATACACAAATGGTTACTTGGAACTGTTTTACTGGAAAAAATGCCAACTTTCAGCAGAGAAAAGAATGCAAACATAATAAACAAATGGACTAAATAAGGCCAGTTACCTAAATCAACAAGTGTGAGCATGCTTGTGCATTTATGGGGAAATAAACTCCTGGACACAATGTTTCTCAACTTGTCAAGTTACTGAAGAGAACAATTTGGGAAAGCAGAAAATTCTTACACATTATCCATATTCTCTTCATCTTCCAGATTATCAGAAGAGCAAAAGTCAAAGGGATTTTGATCTAATTAATTTACAGTGGTTTAGATATTCAATTAAGATGGATGTCTGAAACAAAATGGGAGTCTCAAAAGGAAACTGTCATCATTGGATAACACCTACTGAACTTTTCAGCTGGTTAATGCTACATCAGCTATATTTTTTTCTTATCTATTTTACTGCCTGAGTTGTTATTAAGCTGACTGCAATTAGATTCAGCAAGTAATCAGTACAAATCACTGTATTGTGTAACAAACCACTAGAGCACAAGCAGTTGCCGTAGCTCTGAGTCTTTCCTCTTTCAAAGAAGAAAAATTAACAAGTCTCCCTCCTCACAACCATCTCTGACTTTGCCAATATGAACAAAATCTACAATTGTCAAAAAACTCTACAGAAAAACTTCTACCTCGTTACTTACTGAGGGGGCAGAAAAGTTCCTTCAGCTAGTAGTTTTACATTCTGTAGCTGCTTTAATTTACGGTCTGTGTGAATTCTATCTTTATTAAATATCTCACCCCAGCAAACTCTCATGTGTTTTTCCCTGCCTCAGCACCAGATGTGCAATCTCTGTTGTCTACTTGGTCAGCCTGACTTCCCTATGTAACCAATCCCCTGCTGCCTCAGGCTACTCTTTCCCTTTACTGAGGTTCCTAAGCCTTTGCATTGGAAGAGTCTCTAGACAGTGGTCTTGGTTAAGTATAATCTCTAATTAATTATGTGTCTAATCTGGACCTAATTAGAACCTCACCTAATTCTGAAACAGTTTCACATGAGGTCACCCCGTATCCCTTGGACTGCTGAGGATGGCGAACGTGACCCTGAACGAGAGCTGGATTTAACTGCTGGTTGGGTGGACTGAACCTCTTTGCACACCGTGTCCCAGAGAGAACTACTTCCCACAGCACTGTCCTGAGAGAAGGCATGGAATTCTTCATCTAAAACACTTCCAATCAGTAATTGCTGGTGCCTGTACAAATGCCTTGTGCCACCCATATTCTGTAATTACTGGTGAAGACTGGGAGGTCCTTCTTCATCTGAAGGACTGTGATCTACTGATTGCTTTTTGCCCGTGTCAAGCCACCTCTAATTGTTCTCATGTTACTAAAAGTTGTCCTAGCTTTTGGTCCCAAGCACTTAGGGACAACTGGAGCATCCTTTCAATATCTGGGCGCTGTAATGTTCTAGGCTCTAGCTCTTTTTAGGGCAACAGTAAATGGTGTATTGTTTTCCCATCCCAATTTTTCATCTGAGGTGCTCATAACTGTCATAAATTCAATGAATATTCATCTTAGAGAGCACATAAGCTTTGAACGACTCCTTTCCAAACTGCCAGTGGGATGTCAGTAGGAGGATAGTGACTAAAACCCACGCATTAAAATTGATTCTTCTGTCCATAGGTATTATAAGAAAGATGTATCTGCTAGAAGTGTTTTGCTACACACATCATTAAATTGCTGACTGCAGGATTTCTTTTGCATTGGTTTTGTTGGTCTGTTTTTTTCACTCTAGTCTCAGGACACCAGAAGGACGTTTAACTCTGCCTTGGGTTTGAAGACAGTTTTCTTTCAAAACGGGCAGTACTTCCATTAAAATGCATACCTGTGGATTTGCTCTTTGACATTGTTCTTTTCTGTCTTCTACTGACAGCTCATAAATGATTCAAGTCTTGTAGCTACATAGTTATCTTTTCATGAGTCAGATAAAGGAACTTGCCTTGCACAGCTGTTTGAGAAACGTTGCTCCTAGGAGTCCTCATCTTTTAATCAAAACTTCTGTAAAAAAAGTAGCTGGGATTTCTAAAAGGTTTCTGTAGGTTAAAATTGCTGAAAAAACTCTACCTTTTTGGTACAGTCCAGATAAAATTATAGAAGCATGACCTATTTGAAGTCACACTCATGTGTAACCTAAAAACAATACTAGGAGTTCTGGATATGGAGAAATATTTCTGTTTAGAAATATCTCTGGATACTTTCCTTTTGATCTTTCCTGGTGAATAGACCTAACATACCTAACTGCAGCTGGGAGCACTGTCAGTCAGCAGCTAAAGGGAAGCTGTTTTTCTTACAGAATGGTGTATGAAGTAGTACATGAACAAGTAAAAGCACGAGACACTTGCCTGGAGACTCAAAAGAGGCAACCCTGTAAGTTCATTGGTAGAGCAAGTTTTTCAGCCTAATGATTTGGTTTTGCCAATGACTCATGCTCTGAAGAACTAGAGGTACTGCCACCCATCCTTTTAGAGGAACAGGTTATCCTAAATACCTCTGCAGGCAAGCATTTCTACATTATTTAAATTAAGCAATTTTTTTTAAATTGTATGGGGTAAAGAAGTTCCATCCCAAACTATAAAATATTAATTTTTGCTCTATTACTATTTTGAAAAAGCTTGATAGGCCTGAATTCAACTAAGATGGCTATTATTCTTGGTCTATGTTCATACTTAAGTGCACAATTTTAAACAAATACACGGCTCCTAAGGGAAAAGGGGACATTATTGCTGCATGTGGAAACAGCGTAACTATAGCAGGCAGAAAGGAGGGGGAAAGTATCTTGCAAACGATTCAGAGAAAACAGTCTGAATCAACAGGTACAAACAAGATCAATGTAACTATACATGCACATATGTGCCACAATAATAACATTTCATCTGAAATGAAATAGTTATTTGTATTGTGTTTCAGGCAACAGAAATAGCAATTTGTCTTTTCATAAGCTTGTTTAAATAGCTGGGGTTTTTTTCCACAAAGATGACTGCTGAAGCTTCTTCCTTATGAAACTAAAAAAAAGAGGAAACTTAAATTATGATCTTTTTAAGTCAAAAAAGCAAATGAAAATCACATACAACCAGCTCAATTAGGAAGCATTTTCAACATAATTCTTGCAAAGAAATGATAACAAAAAGAGCTGACATATACCCAAGTTCAGAGTCAGACTGGAGTTGCAGCACTGAGGGGTCTGTGTCCCATTGCAAGGTCCTAGGGTGGTAATCAGCCGTGCAGCACGAAGGGGAGGGAAAAAAAGAACACATAGAATTAACTGAAAGGATGAACAAAACCCCATCTTCTTAGTTACATGCTCTATGTAGTACATTCAACTCCAAGTGCAAGCAACAGCCACCATATGTCAAACAAGGTTTGTATGTCAAACTGAGACAGGGCAGGCAATTTATTAAATTACATATTATTGATAAAGGAAAGAAGCTGGATTTTCTGTCACATATTGATTAATGAAACATGGGGTTGGGTTTTTTCTTTCCTTTTCATGAAAAATTTCTCTTTAAATGAGGTTGATGGATTCACAATAATCTGTAAAATCTGCAGGCAAAATTTATTTATGTTTTTATGATAAGGTAGACTGAGCACTCGCCATGGACTCCACGAAAGAGTTTATCCCTTCCCACACTCATGAGACAGACAGTAATCCATCCTGTACAACACTGCTCTGGGCAGGAACATCACGTAGTGCTTATGACAAGAAATGGCACAATGATACCACCTCTGACACACTCTGACGGCATCTGGGACGAACAAACAAATTCTTCCTCTTTTCCTCCAGGTAAAATTCCTGGGGAAGAGGGCAATAATACATCTGGGAAAATCAAATCTATGACAATCTCTTATGGACTGCTGTCAGATGAGGCTATCACCAAATGTACAAATGTTCCAGAGGTGTGGTCTGAAGTGAAGTTGCTCCTTGCATTGCAGTGCAGCTTGCCATACTACCAGCTCTAAAACACCTTGCAAACACTCACAGAGCCTTTAAGGAGTCCTGTGAAATATTCAGAATCCTCCAGTTTAGAAATGCAAAAACTGACATATTGAGGCCAACATTTTCAAAAATGCCTGCTCCTTTCCTGTCTCTTAATTTCACTTTATTTTTCCACACACAGGAAGCCACATCTTATATGCAAGAAAACTGCCAGAATCCATGGAGAATCAGGAATGTTTGGCTCCTGAGCATCTTTTCCTGGAGTATAAATACTAGATTATGCATTGCTCTCACTAGCAGAGGCTAAAGCAGAGTGGTCCTTCACTAAGCAAGCAAGTCTTCATGAAGACATGCTGAATAATGATAGCTGTCAGAATTAAAAACTCCCCTAATTTCTG
>WEKY01035620.1:6188-18209 GCA_013390045.1 Picathartes gymnocephalus
GATTCAGCACCATCCAGAAAAAAATAAGCACTGCAGAAGGCTCCTCAGGCTGAGAATTTCAAGCCTTTATTATAGAAGGAACAGAGCAATCCATCTAATTTCGAACTTGATATTGCTTTAAACAAAGGATTGGACTAGATAATCAGAAATAATGAATTTGTGAAATATGTAATTATTAATGCAGGATGATAGTATACCACAGTATTTTGCATGCCGTTTAATTTTAAATAAATTTTCTTTCTTAAAGACATTAGTCGTATTTAAACTGTTGGGTTACTTAAACTTCAAATGTGAAAGACTTCAATCCTGAATTACTCTAACGAACTCCATTTTTTCAGCTTCTTTCCAACCATTTAAAGTTATGTCAAGAGGTTCCCTGGATACATGTATATCTAGGCAACTCCATTCTTCATTAATAATTTAGGACCAGTTCCTTTCAGACAAATTGCAATTACTCTGTGAAGGAAGAACTATATATTAGGTGTGATTTCTGATGAGCTTAAATTAGATCACATCATAAAAGAGGTATACTTCAAATACTTTGAAAGTATGTATACAAGTGGGCCAAAGAAAAATGAAAAAAAGAAATGGTCTTAAAATAAAAGAGAAAATATTGACCTAAGATTCAAATTGGCTCAGGAGAAAAAAGAAGGAGCTGGCATGAAAGAAGAACTTTGACCATGAAAAATATGTTCCTATATGTGACCAGATAGAATAGATTATTTTTCAGTTGGAAGAGACCTACAGTGATCATCTAGTCCAACTGCCTGAACACTTTAGGTTTGACCAAAATTAAAGCATGTTATTAAGGGCATTGTCCGAACAAATTTCTCTTAAAATCTGTCAGACTTGGGGTAGCAACAACCTCCCTAAGAAGCATGTTCCAGTGTTTGACCACCCATTGGATAAAGAAATGCTTCCTCATTTTGCCTGCAAACCTCTCCTGGCACGGTTTTGGACCATTTCCCTGTATCCTATCACTGAATAGTGGGAGAAGATATCAGCCCCTCTCTCTACACTTCCCTTCCTCAGGAAGATCTAGAAAACAGTGAGGTCACCTCTCAGTCTCCTTTTCTCCAAACCAGGCAAGCCCAAAGTCTTTAACTGCTCCTGTTCCTCTCTAACATTGTCAGAGAGAAAAGAGAGAAAAGAAGTTTGAAAGTATTCTAAAATATTATTGAATTAAAAAGGTTGTAATCCACTATACTTCTGCTCAAATTTTGGTGGAGATAAGAATTTTTCAGTGTGACAGACAGATTGAAAAATAAGTAAATTTGTGGAAGTTTGTGGACTATTTTATATTGAAAATACTGAAATAAAATCTTTCCAAGTTTCATAATTTTACCTGTAGTTTTTGAGAGCAAGATGGAGAGGCAATCTGAAAATATTAATTGATTTTACAAAGAGTTGCAGTCACTAAAAGTTTAATCTTCTTGTAAAATTAGTCTTTACTTTTAGATCTTTGTGATCTGATTTTACACTAGAAAACAATAAAGAAAATGACAGAATATAAACCTCTGATATGATTTTTTTCTCTCCCTCAGGCTACTGAATATCTTTTCTGCTCAAACCCATGGTTTGTCCTTTCAAGGTCACTCTCATTAAATTTAGTTGGTGTTTAATTTTTAAGCTGCTCCCCATTTGATGTAGAAGCTAGCTCTGTGTGAGAAATAATAATTTTTCTGCCAGTCAGAAGAAATTTGATTTAATTAACTTTTATCCTGAAACATGTCATTAAACTTCAAGAAGAGTCATAATTAATTATTTACAGGGCACATATCATGATTCATCCAGTGCAAAATCTTAAACTCTTGGACTTGAGAGAACAGTATTTTAACAGTTGAGTTTCTAGCAAGATAGAGGTAAGGATGGACTTCAGGTATATATACAACCTTTTAAAAATATCTTCTCTTTTATAAAGGTAGTGGCAATGAGAAGTGATGTTGTAGCATAACTGCCTTCACCTCAACTTCATTCTAAAAGTTTAAACTTAACAAAGCATAAGTAACTATAATAAAATCCTCCTGAAAGAGCACAGCATGTCTCCTCCACAGTGTTCTTCATCAGTTCTGATTCAGAGAATGGTGACTGCCTCTAAGGGCAGTCTCTTTAGAAATTTAACAGTCCAATTCAGAGAAAACTAACCCACAAGGGTTACAAAGATTCAAACACCACAGGACCTAGTAGGGAAGATATTATAATTGGCTTTCCACTGCTATCCTTACCTATAAGAAATGTGTCACTATCAGAGAGTCATGGACCCCTTGTGGGTTGTAAGAACATTTGGAGATTTGAAATGACAGAGTAGAGGCCCAGAGTGTGTGCAGTAAAACTGGCAGAAGAGCTCTGCTGTGTCTGTATGCGGTTTAATTACACTATTTTGATGTAACATTTTACAGCAGGTAGAATGTATCTGGAAGAGCTATACAAGTACATAAGTTTCACTTGTACTGGCTTTCCCCTAAAGCCGCTTTCCAAGTTCAATATTCTCAATAATTACCTATCTTAGTTATTGGAAAAGTTCTACTGTATAAGGGCCAATGAATATAAATGCTCCATGTCATAGCCACTCTTGATTATAACATTGCTAGTCAAATCTCTGTAATGGTATAAAGTACATTCTATCTGCAACAAAAGATCCATCAGCTCCATCTACTACTACTGCTACTAATACCTTTGCGTGAATCTAGGCTTGATTAAATTTACCTTTAGACAATATAAGGCTAATCAAAATCTATCAACAGAATCCCTTTTGTGATGGTCTGTATCAACATAACGATAACAGGCTTCTCTTCACCCTGGAATAATCTTATGTGTGAAGAGAAGTGCTTAGAAGAAATGGTTAGGGCTGAAATTGAAGACTTCAGCTAAAAAAAAAGGAATTTTGCATTTAAGAATTTTGAAGTAAAGCTGTAAATACAGGTGATTAAACTGTCATGTAAAAATGTTTATGTTTTAAGCTAAAAACATATTTCTGCATAAAAATTTTGGTCTGTGAAATAGTTTTGTTTTTTTTTTGGTACAAATCTGGTTCTGGTCTTTTGCTAATTAGCATATAATTAAACATTCAGTGAAGAATATATGCTGAAACATTGTTTTTGTACAATAAGTTCCAGTAAAAATAAATGGAAAAGGGTTTCCGACACAAACTAATGATTTCCTTCAAAGTCTTTGCTGAGCATATTGAATTCCTGCAGTTTTTTTGTCTATATGATATCCAGTATATTTTGTGGCAGTGTTTAATAGTAAATATTTCTTTATTTTTGAAAGACTGTGTAGATAAATGTTTTAAAACAAAAAGTAACATATGTAAGGGCAAAATCCTAAGAAAAAAGAAGCCCCTAACTGCCTAGCATTATTTTACCTACATTTTGCCTTCTGCCAGGGGGAACCCATCTCCAAATAGATGCTATGCTTCCTTTCAGTATCAGACCATTTTATTTGTTCTTTGACTGCACATTTATTTTCTTTTAAAATATAGCCAGGTCACATGCTCAGGAAGAAAGGAAGGCTATTCCTTCCTTGAAAAGTAACTAAGTGTACCTAGAAGAAAGAAGACTCCAGAGTACATGATGTGACTGTAGCAGCAAATATGATAATCATAGGAAGGAACTAGGAAATAGCAACTCAAGCAGAGACTGGAAAAATGGACTTGGTAGGCACCTTAAGGGATGTTAGCTCATAAATTACCTTAAATTAATTAAAAACGGGCCTGAAAGCTGAGACTCATTCTACAGTCCCAACACAAAAAGTAGAAAAATTTCCTGTATTTTCTTTTTTAACTTGTATTCCTACCTTACCTCCTTACTTAAAGCTGTCTCCATTTATTAGATAATCTGAATGATTTTTTCATAAGGCACCTTCCTGAAAGCAAAATGGATAAATCTGCCTCAAAGGTCTTGCTGGCTCAATACGCATTTACAGTGACTTAAATGTATCTACATGAAGTTGTCTGAATAACTGAACTTCTGCTCCCTTTCATCCTGAAAACTGATTAAATGACTTAGTTGTGACTTCACACTATGTTATTCAGCATAAGGAGAAGTATTACATTTTTCCCCACAAAATTTGGTTACGTATAATTGTCCCTGATTATCTTGAAATCCAAAACCCAGAATGGCAATTTGCTGAATGGAAAACTACCAAAACTAGCTGTCATGAGGCTGTCATGCTTTATTCATTTAGTGCAAAGATGTAATTGTGCAACATGGAAGCACTGGTTGCTGCAGGTGTGTTTTGTAACATGAAAACAATGTTACATGTTACAATCTTACATGTAACATGTAAGTTGCCTATCAATGTACATGTATTGTTACTGTATCAAGATAGCAGCTTTAAAAGATAAGAAACATGATATATGAGACAAGAGTTCCTTAAGATTATTCCACTTAAAGGTGGAGAGCAGGGTTTCTTTCACCCACCACAAAGAACTGACTTTGGGATATGAAATTCATAGACATGACTTAAAGTAGAAGACCAGTAAATGTAAATTACTGCCTTGAAAATGAAAAAAATATTGAGTTTTCATTTGGAGAGGTATAAATGGTTTTATGCCTGATCAGCCCCTCTAACATATAATAAAAGAGTGCTTTGCACCTCAATGATAAATATATTTAGTCTATTATTGGACCCTTGTCATGTGTATAAGTAGAACTAATGCAGACATAATCTGATTTTTGAGAAAGTCAAGAGAAAATATTGTCTATCTCTCTCTTTAAGCAAAATGCAAAGCTACAGCAGTCCCACAGCTCACAGTCTGCCTTTATGCATTGTCAGATGTACAACTTCATTTTCTTTGGGTGCAGCTGTTAAGCTACTCTATGAAATGTGTTGTTGTACTACTGGCTTGTTGTTTTTTATTTTCTGAGCAGCAGAACAGTCCTGAATCTTTAAATTTATAAAGGAAAGTTTTATAGACAGTTATAAAAACCAGGTATGAGAATGCGAATAGACCGATAGTGTGTTAAAAGCAGGATGTGACTTTTGGATAAAACAGAGTGCATCTTAATCACTTGGTGGCAAAAGGCTAATTAAACTCCACCAGTAAATTAACATAGCACAGGCTAGGAGAGTACATGCAAGTTATCATTACACTATGCAAGATGGCAAAGTTTACAGTCAAAATTGTAGCTTTCAAGGGCAGCCTGTCAAATGTACAGGACCTCTCCGTTAGAAGTATTGTGGGACTAAAATCAGTTTTATTTGTTTGACAAAAAATCGTAGCCTTGGGAATATTTTTGCTCTTTTTTCCTTTGTTATTTTTTCCTCTTCTTCCTTTTCTGACAAAGAGGTGTCTGAATCCACCAAGCCTTGAAAAAGCCTTTTCTTCTTTTTTTTTTTTAAGGCTTTGAGTATTTGTTTAGAGTTGAATGACAGTAATACACGGTACTGCTCATGAGATAATGCCTCTTGGCACCTTAACAACTTAGTTGTAATTTTCTGCAGCCTTTATTTGTAGTAAAGATAATAAGTTAGATTCAAAGAAATGATTACTGATGATCATTATATATGTATTGTATAAGCACGATAATGGCACTGTTTGTTTTGTAAAACACCTGACTTTTTCACGGGAATAGTTCTAGATTTTTCTCAGTGTAAAGCTAGAGTAACTACCTTAAGAAAAGTACTTGTTCCGCTTTTCTGATGTGCAGAAAAGAACAGAATTTTTTCCCTTAAACCTACAGCTTTAATGGCAATTCCATCCCTTTGGTAACTCATAATGAAAATTATTGATAATGAAGAGAGAAATATTTGGTTAAACTTAGGGGAAATAATAGAACCTCCTCATCCGATTCTGGTAACAGTAATTTTAAAGAATTTATGTGGAAAATAATAAAAAAACCACATCTATTCTCAAAAAGCCCATCAAGATTATATATGCTTTTCCTTACTTCCTGTTATTCAACTTTTACTACATCTCCAAAACAATAAAAATGATGAAACAATAAATTGTCTTTCCAAACTGTCTGAAAAGTATTAGAAGCACTTACCTGTTTTTTCTCGTTTTGTTGCATACTGTACTGAGCTTACAAAGTCTCAAGACTGAGGTTTTACAGACTTGAGGTTTGTCTGAGCTTATTTTGAGTTGTCTGTAACTTTGTTTTCCTTGGCTTAGTTTTGACAACAATTTTTTTCTAATTGTTCAGGTGTCTATGTCTATTTTTCAGTTTTTGCATTTACTTTTGCTAACCTTTGCAGGGTACAACAGTAGTTTCTTATAGATAATGGTATTTTTTCTAGGAAGAAGGAAATATTTGCAACCCTAACACAATGATAGTGTGCAGAGAAACGCAGGTTTAGTATGATAAAGGCCTTGACACGAGTAGACAGGATGGAGCATAGAGGAGAAGGAAAAGGCAATAGAAGAAGACAGGAAATGGGAAAGAGAAAGAATAAGCCATCAACATGATGCTAACAACTGCCTATAACAGACCAGCACCACCAAACCCATGATGAAGCTGTTGGCCCAGAGCAGCAGTTAAAGGGTAAACATAACAGCAGAAAAAAAGAGTAGAAAGTAAGAATGCAAGTTACTATTTAAGATGACTTATTGTTATTGTTGATACTTTCTCTGCATATAAGTATTCTATCAGCATTTTAACTCTTTGTTTCTTTAAAACAATTTTATATAGACTAACGATGATTTTTGAATTAGACTACTATGGTTTCAATTATACTAACCAGTAAAGCCTCAGCTTTTCTTACATAAATGGATGTTGTTCTTCCTCTTTGCCCAAAGAAGGGTTTTGAAAATAATATGCTATTCAGTTAATTTACTGAATTAATATTAATTAATTAATATTAATTTAAAACTTCTATTATTTACACTACATTAGGTGTTGTGGACTTCCATCTGCAACAGGAATCTTAATGTTATGGCTGCACTATAAATTGAAGAGCAAGAGCCACTGGTACTTAATTGTTTATATGGCTAAAATATTAGAATAATTCCCAACATTATCTAAGCCTGGGCCACCCATCATTTTTCCAAACACTTCCCATTAATAGATCAGGATTTTAGTGGATAGGAGGCCTTATCCACCCAGAATTTAGCTATACAGTTTGGATAATAGAAGACTCTGAAAGAATGGACAAGGTGTATTCCTGAGACCTGAAGCCCAGTTTGGTGTAGTCTAGCTTTGTAACCTCAATTTTGCTCAGAATGTTATTAACTAGATATAAATAGTAGCTTCAAAGTTGAAAGAGAAGTGTTGCTGACATACGAGGATATACAACCTAGGAAAGATAAAACAAATAGCAACAAAACAACATCAAGGATCAGCCTGTTCTAAGGGAGCAACCATATCTCACCCAGCTGGCACATGCCTGGCAAGCAGAGACCTGTCTCATCCAGAGTGCTAAGCACATTAATATAATATTAGCTTAATATCACACTATTCCTAGCTACCTAGTGTGTATATTTGCCAATAAATAATTGCTCTGTTAATAAATAATTCTTAAGTTGTCTGTTTGAGAGTGTATCTGTGTGTGGTAAAGGTACATGAAGAAAAAAGACCCAAAGAAGAGCTTCAGGGGGTGCAGAGGATCAAGGCTATTGCTGTCCTCCATGCTGGGAATGGACATAGAAATGCTAAGTTTTAAATGACAGACTATTTTTCTCAATATGCTTAGGAAAATTCTCCTCAGCTAAGTTACTTACAACCTACCTATTGTATTAACTTCAAAGTATGACGTAGAGCCAGTGAGGCTGAGAGGTTTCATCCTGACAGCTTCAGAAAATTAATTTCTTTGTGTGCTCATGGGTCTGTGACAAAAATTACTCACCACGTGTGCTTTCTTAGACAGGCTTGACCCTTATATAGGAGGTAGATAGTAGAGAGTTCAGTTTAAGTGAGTTTTTAAAGCTCTTGCTCTTTGAGCCTGGCAATTAGGGAAAGTGTGGTGGTGAGTTTGTAGCACTGGAGCTCAAGTGGAAAATCTCTGATGTACAAACCACCAAAATTAATTAGATAAGAACAGCTTTTAATTCCTGCTGAGCTGGGTTGAAATCAAACCCTACAAGTAAAAGATTATCTTCTTTATTATTAATAAATTCCTCAGTAAGTAAAAATTTAATAATTGGTTAAAAAATACAAAAACCACCCAGAGTTAAAAAATTGCAAGGTAAATTCATCAAATCGAAACTTGCTCCACTTTTGAAATTAAATAGGCAATATTTTATGTATCTGGGGACAAAGACAAAATCTCTTACATCTCCTGTAAACATACTCAGTTATTCTAAGACCTGCTATATTTTTCTAATTATAGAAATGTTTTTTAATTCTCTCTTGAAGAAATAGGAACATTAAAGATGCAACCTGGCAAATATAATTTTAAAGTTTTTTGTTCTATAAAGCACTGTGGACAATTTAAAGGTTAATTTTCACGGGCAAGTGATGAACTCCTGCCTTGAAACCACATAAATTAAACATCCTTAAAGAAATTTTGTCAAAAATGCAACCGTTATGCTTTCTTTCCATTTCAGGAATTATAAGAGAGGAAATGTTTTAGACAAAACAGTGCAGCAGTTGAGAATAATGCAACAATCAGTTATTTTGAATTTATGAATTACATAATATAGACTTTACATTCATGGCCTACGTACGCCTTGCAGATATTTCTTTTATATTAGAAGTAAACCATGAACATGATTTTTTTTTTTTCTATGAAAGTGAAATACAGAGGAACTAGCAAAACCATGTTTTATTAATGTCTTGAGAACACACATTTCAGCTGCCATCATAATAACTGGGAACACTTCTCTTATCTTTTCAAAATCCCACATAACAGGATTTCAAGTTAATAATTTGATCTGAATAAAGTCTAATGACAAAAATTTTATCTTGAACAGGGTAAATGGTCTCTAAAAACATAATTTCTACTACTAGAATATTTTATGGGGCTTGTTCATTTCAAATTAAATATAACATAAGGTTAGTATGCTTCTTTGTTTATCATATGAGATACAAGATTTTATACTGATTTTGAAATGGCATTAAATTACTTAAGCTGGTAAGAAACACCTCAACAGTATCTATTCTATATCAGGATGTATGCCCTATCCAGTGATCCATGTTTGCACTCCCAGAAACATGAGTACCACATCAAGACATGCAGAAACTCTTATTTCTTCACAGCCTAGGGATTGCATTACTTTTTCCATTATGACTTTGAATTATGCATATGGACTGCTGACCTTGATCTCTAAAACTAAAATTCACATTGAAAGTTTTGTACTTGACACATATATAAAAATCTGCTCTCAAAGTCTAATCTGGACCTATATGTAAGCAAGCCATCTTTTCTTTTTAAACTTTGACTAACATTATTGTGTGGAAGAAAGAAACATTCCTTTTTCAGTATAAAGAACCAGCATATTTCTTACAGCTATTTTGAAGAACCCGGTTGACTTCAGTGCTCCACAACACTCCTCTCTAAAAGTCTGTGACAGTATCAGAGAGAATAATGGAAATGAAAGGGCCATTTTAAAGCCCAGAATGATTCAGTTTTTGTAACAGGCAATCAGATTGGAGAAACTCTGATGCAGGATATAGCATAATCTTATAATGAATGTTCTACAAGATCTTCTGAGATTTATTTCCAGTACTACGAATAAACCTGGCATATCCGGATTTGGCGTACTGTATCAACTCTAGGGGTACGCTTTGAAAGATATGAACACCATTTCTGTTAGTTTCAAAGGAGCAGAAACAGTAATTGAGATAT
The DNA here is from genome assembly GCA_013390045.1 of Picathartes gymnocephalus. Taxonomy (NCBI): domain Eukaryota; kingdom Metazoa; phylum Chordata; class Aves; order Passeriformes; family Picathartidae; genus Picathartes; species Picathartes gymnocephalus. The sequence continues at coordinate 15,915 of WEKY01035620.1, forward strand.
CATCAACCTGTAATCAGGGTATATCATAAGGCAGTTAGACCTAGCTCTAAAGACAGGAGAAAAGCTGCCCAGTAGTATGGGTATAAACTGTGCAGAGAATAAGTGCAATGAAAAAACAGAGTAAAAAGAAATATAAAGAGGACAGAAATAGAAGTATGCAAAATTTTGTAAGAAAAACATTTCCTTAAAAGCCTTGAATTGTAGGTTCTGGTTGCCGCTTAGGGACTAGGTTTTCCTTTTCCTTCCATGTTTTTTTCAGCTTCAGATTTTCAACATATGGCAGAATATAATACTAGGAACAGGGTGTAGTCCATTAGAAAATTATATCCATTTTTTGAAGGAGCAAGATCAGAAAGTTAACATTCATGTAACTGGCGAAAATCTTTCTGGTCATATGGGACATATGTATACAAAACATTGATGGAACTTGTTTTGCGATTTCATAAAAAAGGATGGTTAACACAGTCAATGAACATATGATAGACATAACAGGATATCTGGTTTTTTTGTTAGTTTTTGTTTTGTTGGTTTGGGTTTTGTTGGGTTTTTGTGGGGGGTGGTTTTGGTTTTCAGTTGGTTTGGTATGTTGCATGAGGCAATGATACAAGGAAATATTTTTAGTTCTTTCTAACATAATTAATAAATTATTAAATCCTAAAAATTTCACTACAAATACTACTTAGTATTGCTGATGATGAATCTCAGGTTAATTCCTCTCTGCTGTCGAAATACATCAACTAAGTCAATAAATCCCTTTACAACAATATCTATTTGTATTCCCAATGAAACACATCTCGTAGGAAGTACTTATTCATTATCTAGAGGACAGGACACATTTCCACAGTATTCTGCTGGCAGTAAGCTGGTAGAAGCACCACTTAAGAAAACTGAAATTACATTGCACATTACTGAGCACAGGGATAATGAACATGTTTTGGTTGTTTCTGAATGTCTTTCTTCCTTCAGTGCTGCAGTGCTAACTTCAAATAAACTACAAAATTTTCAAATCACTATCTAGTACTGTTGAATGAGGTTACTTGGTTTTTTCTGCACTATATGCTTGAATCAATGTTCATTTTAGCTGCTCAACATAGCCCAAGCTACAGATACATCTAAAAATAGATTTTTAAAATCAGTATCCTTTAAAGTGAAAAAAAGCAAATTTTTTTTTTCCAATATCCTGAAAGGATCTTTCCTCATTAGCAGAACACCATATCTTTTCTATAAATATAAAGCAACAGGAACGGAAATATCTAGGCATCAATTTTACTGTTAGAGTTTAATTCAAAAACATAATTCTTTCAGAATGACTCACACCTGCTCCAAGGAATTGTTCTGCCAATTGACAGTAACAAGAAGATTAAGAAATTAATATTATGTTTCCACAAATTTTGGCATGGTCCAAGAAGATTTTAGAGGAATGCTAATATTCTTCACTGTCTCTTGGAGAACGTAGATATTTTTAGGAGAGTAAAATTAAAAGATCAAAGTGTTATTCCTTTCAAGAAAGATATTTGTGTGACTTTTACTCAATAAGAAATTACTTTTTTTATTTTAAACCATAGACTTTCAGGTATTAAGTAAGTGTTGTCTTCTTTGGTGTCAAGTCACAAGTGTAAGGAAAAATAGGGTTTTGATTTTTACTTTTCTTTTAGAATTGCACCATTAATATGCTATGACCATTTGCAGAACCATACGAGAACTGATTTATGTGGCATTAAATATTTCAAAAAACTGCCTGGAAGCAATGCCCTCAGGTAGTCCCTATACTCACTAGCTACCATATTAAGAGTAATGTAATTCCCACAAGTGCTACTTTCCAGAAATACTACTTTTTTAGCATGACAGCAAATGCATTGTGACAGATATGTTTGATGGAAACAGAGGAAAAAGGCTTCTTTTATATTAAGTCCTTGCAGCAATTATTTTTTAATGAATTGGGAAGTAGCACAGATATTGACAGATATACTTTCTGAATCAAAATAGGCATGTGTTGGGGGTTGGGTTGTCTTTCCTTTTGTTTCCTTTTAACAGTATAGAATTTTTTTCCATTCAGTTGCTAAATAGCCTTAATTACTGAGTACTTAAGAAAAACAAAGGCTATACCTAGGCCTAAAGAAAAGGCCCATCTATGTTTACTGTTCTGTCGGGGAGTTTTTCTCTCGAAGGGGGCGGGGGGTGGAGGAATATCTCGAGAATTGGGGACTGGTAAAAGGAGAGGGCAGGGGCGGAGCGGGACTGGCTTTCGGAGGAGGACACGGGAAGAGACAGCTCTGCGAGAGAGAAGTTTTTTTT
>WEKY01035620.1:20337-33258 GCA_013390045.1 Picathartes gymnocephalus
TTTCTTTCTTTTCTTTTCTTTTTTTTTTTTTTTTAATTGCTACAAATATCTTTGAATTTTAGTCATCAATTATTGTATGTATTTTTGTAATTTTTTTCTCCAGGGTAGGATTTGATGAGGTTAAAACTTAGCAGGATTTTTCATCCATGTTTTAGACTTCCTTTCCTATCTAAAGAAAATGAGACCAAAATAAATATTTTTATTTTATTTTTATTTCCAGTCTTAGGATAAGACTGTAGAATAGAAACATTCTCATGTTTATCTGCTAGCAGAAGAAGTTTATGTAAATCAATGATGAAACTCAGCCTTGGAGAGAAGGTGCTCAGAAGGAAATGTAAGGAGATGAAAAAGAGCAGTACAAGTTACTCATCCAGTGGGATCTACGGTTGCTCAGATGCAAAGGTGAATACTTTGGACTGATCTTTCAGCAAAATTCTGGCTCCGCAGCAACATTTCCTAAGAGGCATATTCAGAGTTGCATTCCAGGAAGAAGTACACATGTAGGATAATGCAGGAAGAGTGTAAAGACTGAAAAGGAACATTCATTTGAAGGTCAGGATAATCTATTTTAGTAGCACTTGCACTCAGCTAAACTGTAGTGCATTGTTTGGCAGGTGAAATTTTGGGTCATCTATTGAGTAAATGACAGTAGTTTTCTCTTACAGACATTGATATAACTTGTTTCTATATTACAATGAGGGTAATTTCCTGTAACATTCACTACTGTTATATGTCTTACCTCATAATTATTTTTGATGTCACCTTAAAAAGTCTATATTTACTATGGATTTTACTGACTAAAGGAAAATAATTTTAAATTTAGCACACTACCTCAAGTACACCAGCCTCCCCTTTCACTCCTACCAACCTTATGCTTGTTACTATGAATCATTCTCTTTGAGAAAACGATGCGTGATCTGTGTTGTCTGTTGTGTTAATATACACTGTTGGGGTTGTTATGATTTGGCATATTTAAGTTCAGCTTCCCATCTTTGCAAAAACTGAAATGAAAACTTAATATTAATGAGATCTGTAAGTTTACCAGAAATGTTTGGGGATTCTTTTAGTATATTTGTGTACAATGAATAAATATGAGCAGCTAAGAGCAATTTCCAGATAACTCAAAAAAAAAAAAAGATATCAGTCACTTGATTATATATTCTGGCTCTATATTTTCATGCACTCAAACGCTTTCAGACAATGGATAATTAAACAGTTTTAGAAATTATCAGAATTGAACAAATTTGAGTTGAGAATTTGTTTGATATCTAACAAAGGTAGATGATCTAGCTTTCAGGGGTTTGTCCATAATTTTTTTTCCATTGTCTTGAGCTTGGGGACAGGTAGAGCACTGTGAGGAGCATCCACCATCCTGTCCTTTTTCCAGTGGCCACGCAGAGTTAAGCTGAGGTGTTGAACATCTTTTTTGTGTAAAGAACCTTCTCCTTTTTTTTGTACACTTTTGTTATTAATATTGCTGCTGTTATTGCATGTTTCTTTTTCCTTTGCACTTGACTTTCAGTAAATTCAGTAAATTGTTATCTCAACCCATAGTCTCTGCCTTTGTCCCTCTCTTGCCAGAGGGGATAGGGGAAGGGAAATGGCTTACCCCAACAGAATGGCAGATGCACATTTGTCCACAGCTGAAGCAGAGGTTGTTGGTGGCATGAGAAAACTAGAAAACTTGGAAAGTTGCTCCAATAAATAACCAGCCTTTTTTTTTTTTACTAGACCATATTAAATATAAACTGTGGTGTAATGACATAATGACCATAAGACTGGGATTGCTCAGTACAATCAATGTAATTGTACACTCACTATCATCCCAAATCAATCAACCATCTAGAGCTAAAGCCTAGTCACACAGCCACCCTGTTAGCGATACAGAAAGTCTCATGACTCTTAATCATCTAAAGTAGGATAAATCTTCATTTAGTAGAGAAAACTTTCTATTTAGGAAACAATATTAGTAGAGTAGACAAATGTATATCTTATTACTAATGAATGTCAAATAAATTCCATATATTTTAAATTTTTTATCTATTGGGAGACCTGATATGCCACTTTGTGACTGACCAACAAACTCCTGAAATTAAAGAAATTTCACAGAAATGGGTCAAGTTGATATGTCCAAGAGGCTCGGGGAGTAATGCAAAAAACGGACCTAATCTCAACACAAAAGGGACCACAGGGTGGCCTTCGTTTCAGATAAACCACTACCAACAGTTGAGTTGGATAACCGGTGATGTAAATGTTTCTACCTGTGTTCCTTAAAAGTGTAAATATCTCCCTAAGTCAGCCAGACCAACAAGAAGGGGAGTGAATATGTGGCTCAGCCCAACACAGAGTAAAAAAACAGTGCAACTGGTAAAAGAATTTCTAAGAGAGCAAAGGGCTTGAGCTGGCTTCAACCCATGTATTACATCCTACTGGCTGAGGACACCCAGGATCTTGACAGTGAGTGATAATGATATTGTGATTGAACTGTGCACTGCATTTGCTCTGTTTTGCTAACTGTGACTTATATTTGGTGGTGTTATACAGTTTATTTTGAATCACTCTGATAAATCAGAATCTTTTTCAACATCAGCTATATTTAGAATAAGTAAAACTGATATTAAATACTACAACCTCCACAATCTCAAAGGACCCGGTGAAAGCGTACTGCACTCTGACATATTTAATATGGGTAAACCTGTCAAGCAGCTTATCTCATTATTTGTCACAGGCAAAAAAATAGCCTGCTCTGTGGGTGTATAAAAATCGTGACTGTGGGTTCTTAGGATTCCATAATACACAAGGGTACAATCCTCTAAAAGTCTCTTTATTACAGATCACCACATATATTTCCCCCATAACTCCACCAGCAGGTATACTACCACAAAATCATCATTAGCAAGTAAAGCTATGATTAATAAAGTGAATTCATATATATGTATATGCATATATATCAAGTTATTAAAGATTACTATCAACAATCAATAGTACAGTATTAATCAATAGTGTGGTAGCAATTAATCATAGCAGCAATCAACCATATAACAACAATCAGTTGTAAAAGAGCAACACAGTTGTTTTCTATTACCAGTTACCAGAAATTATAATTAGTCAAACAAACTTATCAACAATATAACAGTGGGTAGTTATAATAGAGTAGTTACATGGATACCTAATACCAGTATCAAGTGAATTAGACAGATCTCAGAGGAGGTGAAACTACCCCAAAGAGGAGGACATATTGATACAAGAAAGAAACAGAACCATCTCAGAGGTAGAGGACAAACCAAACTAACTCCAGAAGTGGGACCAATGAAGTAACGGACTGAGTCTCTCTCCGAGAATAATCTACACCACAGAATGTGCAGTCATCCTGGCATCCCCAGCCTTGGTTCAAGATCCCATAGAAATTTCTTCTGGAGAATTCAACCTGTACAGGAAAGGAAAATTAAGTCCCTTTTATTTCATAGAGACATGACCACATCAATAACCAGCATTCTGAACTGCCAATACCTGTTGTCAATCTCTATTTTTCACTTGTAAGGGTCAATACATAGTGAAGTTTTGTGTTTTTTCAGACCAGTTTTATTTTCCAAGACTGTGTCCACTTTTTGAGGTGATAAGTTGCCTTTGCAGTTTCTTAGGTTTTGCACTTATTGATGATACCTCAGGATGCCTCGTCTTTCTATGTACGCAGCTGTATTTCAAAGATGCCAGCTGCACTTTTCAAGGGTATTTCTGCTGCCAAGGCCTAGTTCCCAGGCTCACAGCTCTCAGGCTGGCAGGCAATTTGTCTGTCAGTATTTTTCAACAGATATTTCCTTCTGTTCAGTAACATTCTCCTTCTAATCAGGCTACGAATTATGGCTGCTCATATCACCATTTTGTTTCCATCTCTGCACATCTACATTGTGCAAATATTAAATTTTTTCCAGTATCTCTGTTAATGTGAATTAATATATTCCCCCAAAACATATTCTTGCATGGTTTTAGAAGCTGATTTCAGTGCTGCTCTCCAAATCCAGCATAGGTGAGACAACACCAGATTTAGTCCTTTCTACATTAATGAATACACTTAAAACCTTTCAGGCATTAAGTCATTATTATATTACCTAATATCACGTCCTTAATCAAGAAAAACATAAAAATAACTCTTCTACAGCATAATCTGCACAGTATGTCAGACACTTTTAACAGGAAAAGAGACATATTTTAATTCTCAGGAGCTACATATGACCCTGGTTGCCCAGGGTTACTTGACCTGTAAAGCAGATACCACCAATTTGCTCTGGAGATAGCTAGTCCTGAGCTAAATATGCAAGGATCACTGCACCACATAGTGGGGCAACATCTCTCCTAAGATGGATACAGTGATACAGTCACCAGTGTAGATAGAGACTATGAGTAATCATTTATTTTAAAAATAGTTCCAGTAAAGTCTAAAGTAGGGCAATGGATCTGCTTAGGTAATGAAAGGCAGATACCAGAAAGTAGTTTAGTGCCTTATGAATGATATTGGTAGAAATTAGATGTGGGATTTAAAGCTGCCATCTGAACCCATAAAATGTCTAAGCTCTATAAACATCTCAATTTTTTTTTTTTTTTTTATATATATCTGTAGGAGTCTAAAGTAGTGTTTCTTTCTTTCTTTCTGTGAAGGACTGAATTGTGACAGGAATTTGATTAGGATGAAGTAATGGCATGTATCTCAACTAAGATCTTGGAGACTTGGAACAAGATGTCCAATTTTGGAGCACTCCACACACACCTGTAAGACCATGCTCCACATAAAAGTTACAGAAATCAGTATCTTCTGAGTCATGGTAGTGATCCACATCCTGCCATAGGCCAGAACATGGTGTCATAGGATAGCCAGGATCCTTTCCTGTATTATTAACTTTTAATTTTATAATTCTGGAGAGTCATCTAACCACAAAATAGAAATCTAGCCATAGTCCCTTATTTTCCAACCTTTGGAAGTTCTACCACTCTCCAGAAGAGGATTCAGGAATCTTTGGAATTCAGGAAACTTTGGCTAAAGAATTCCCCTGAATGTTCTTTCTTAGTTACCTTGTAAAGCCACTATTTGAATATGCTCATCCTTACGCTGTTCATCTTGGCATGTGCGATTTAGGTCAACCATTCTCTTAAGGCATCAGACTCTTCTCATTCACCTTACCAAACACATGACAACTATATTGCTGATGACATAAACTTGAAATTTTGAGTTTGCATGTTTGAGATTTGATATTTATTTTTTGTTTTTAACCACACGTCTGGAGAAGTAGAATGGTAGAAACCTCATGAAATTCAACAAGAGGAAAGAAAATGGTGTCCTGGGTTGCATTAGCCAAAGTATTGCCAGTAGACGAAGGGAGATTAACATTCCCCTCTATTCAGCACTGGTGACACCACACCTGGGGTCCTGTGTCCTGTTATGGGCTCCTCAGTTCAAGATTGGCATGGATACACTGGAAAAAGTTCAATAAAGGGTGACTAAAACAATGAAATGATACTTTGAGTAAGGGCTGAGGGAGATGGGATTGTTTAGCCTAGAAAGGAGAGCCACAGGAGAACTGAACCCACTGTTCCTGTGATCCATTACTGCACCACTCAAGTACAGTATGGTCTCATGATACAACTTCTGGGTCCACCTAGGAACAAAAATAGTTATCTAGCAACCACAGTATTCAGTATATAAATACTGAACATATGGATACATTTATGGTGAGAGTAAGGTAAGAAGAAAAATAGAGAAGAAAGTTTTATAGAATGATAGCAACAAAAAGAGATGAACTGTTCTTCCTCTCAGTACTTTGTGCTTAAATTTTTCTGTTTATCATGTCCTTATACCAAAATTCTGTATTTTCAGTTTCTTAATAAAGTGCTGCTTAGTCTAATAGGCATTTGAAAGCCACAGTTAGGTTAAGAGTGAACATCCTCCTCCTTCTACAAAGAGGCATAATGAGCTTCACTGCAAAAAGAGATTCATGGCTCCAAGCAGTATCTGAAGTTAAAAATTCTCTTGCAGCTCTCAGTATATCTTAACTATACTGAAAAGGAACTGATCAAAATAGAGGAGGTTTCATGACTATGCAGCTATACTACAGGAAAATGAAAAATAATCTTGGTTCTTTCTTTCTAAAATGGTTTACCTCTAGTTTACATGAAATTTCATGGTTTTTGATTGGAAAGTTATTTTAGTGGAATAGAAAAAACACAGGTACAATTACCACTCTTTATTCCCATACTATTCAGTGTGGATACTGTCAGAAGCCTGACAGAGAAAGCTCAGGCATATTTGCTGCAGTCTTTGGTGCAGAGATAAACTTGTTCTCATGGTTCTACTAGGATTGTTGTGAGAACGGCAAAACACAAGAATGTAAACACACTTGCACCTGGTCATTTCCATGAAGAGGTTGGAACTCAGTTGTTATTCACAATTAACCAGTAGCTTTAAGGGGGTGTTAATGATCTTAACCAATAGTATATGTTTGTATGAGGTATCCTATAAAAAGACAGGCATTTTTGAAGTAAAGAGCTCATTGCCTTCTGATAAACCTGGAGTCTATGTTGTTTGTGCGATACAACAGCTACAATTCAGTGTTCATTCAGTAGTACATCCATCAGTAATTTTTTAGAGCATATAAGGGTCTGACACTAAAGAGTAAGGTCATTAATATTCCTGCATTTAGCCCTTTTCAACGTGGTTTATCAAGGGAATTTCATTTGTTCCCTTTTCTTTCTTTTTCTCCTGGTTTGAAATGTGCTTCTTTCAACCACCCTGGAAAACACAAAACAATCCAAAAACCCTACCAAATCCCAATCCTCCATATGAACAATTTTAAAGTATTAATTTTCTGGCAGATTTGTGTTATGGGTTTATGTCTGTGAGAAGACATCAGAATCTGCACAGATGGCAACAACAGGAAGATGCTAATTCCACGCCTGGTGAGGCAGATCTGGCTAAACTCTCCGGACAAAATTCATATGATGGAAAACTGTGAGAAAGAAAGAAATTGGTTGCACACATGCCATCTCAAGTTATGGGAACAGCACCTATGCCTCATGAATACTTGGGATTTGGAGGGTATAAAAATGATACCTCCAGAAGAACTGGGGACTCCCAGCACTGAGAAGACCATTTTAAAGAGGACCAGAAGGATGCCACAGACACAGGGATCCATGGTGCTCACTCTTTCCCCCATACCCTTCCTTTCCCTGCCTTGCCTTCTTCCCTCTCCCTTCCCATTTCTTTCTATCTCTCTACCTCACATTTACTGTTAAATAAAATCCCTACTATTGACTTTGTCTTATAGTCTGGTTTGTGCCTCAACTCAGGAAGAGGGATCTCTTCTAATTGGAGCAAAAGATCAAGACAAAATAAAACTATGATAACAATGAAGAGAAGAAAAAATTTGATAAAAGCATATAATGGCAACCTCACTTTGACACACTTCTGTTATAATTATCTTTTTACCCAACATGCGTGGTCTGAGTAGAAGCAGTTGTCATGGCTTTCCTTAGCTGGACCTTTTAACCTGGTTTCCTTTGGGGAGTAAGTTTTGTATAGTAACTTCTTGTTCATATCCTGGATCTCAGAGTCCCAGTTTCATGACTCCAAAAAAATCACAATTTCATTTCTTACAGGTTTTTAGTGATATTTTATTTCCTTTTACAGTAAGTTTCACAATACTGCAAGAGAGTGAGGTGAGTTGAATAGTTCCAATGGCGTTTGTTCTAGAATGTTTTTGTTGTTTTGCCCAGTGCAGTAGATGTTTCTAGAGGTGCATAGTGGGTTTTTTGTGATATTTTTTCAGCAAAGACTCTGAAGAGTCATCTGTTTTCCTAAGTCGACTTAATAAAGCTTTATTTAAAAAGAGCAGGGTGCCAGATCTTATTTAATCAATTTCTGGTTTCACCCACCAAGAGTTCATTCTTGTCTGGAGCAGCTGAATGAAAAAAAACTGATTCAGCATTTCTGTGTTGGATAGCTTATGCAATTAGGGGAAAAAAAAAAAAACAACAAACTAAACTGTTCAATAGACCTAATGTCAAAATGTATCCTTTAGTAGTTCACAGTTTAGTGACATTTTATATTTGCAACTCTTTACCCTGAACTAATATAGCTCTTTTTACTATTTTGCAAGGTACTAGCTGTATCTGCAAGTATGTTATCTGAGGAGAGATTTACTGCATGTATTGACTTGACTAATGTGATAATGAAGACTATGTCAAAACACGGTTTAACGTCTAGAATTACTTTTTGGTGACTTTTCAACCGCAGCAAAAACAGAGTAAATGTACTGTAAAGAATAGAAATCAGAACATGTTTTCTAATAAATTAATTTTATCTTTAGATTTTTATCCTTTTTGTAATAGTTTTAACTTAATAATTGCTGAAAACACAATTTATTTTAAAATAATTTGAGTTCTAGTGCTACCAGTATTTTATAAATCCTAGTAATTGGGTGTTCTGATATTACTAAGGATAAATATGTTTTATTGGTTGACTAGTGTGATCTATGAGAGATTGAGTGTAAGTAAAAATGCAAGGTATGAAACCATAATGTTACTGAACTCTACTGAAGTTTTGTCATTTATTTCTGAAATGAAAAGATATCCCCCAAGGTGCTCAACATGGATGAATTTCAAAATAAACAGCTGTATATTGACAAAAGATTAAGAATAGTAACACTGATATTTTGTATTTGCTTGTAGATAATTATTAGACCTGTGTTTTGGTAGCATTCAAAATTTATTTAAAGTGGTAAATTGCCAAGAAACCTTGCCTTATTAGGTGATTCAAACACTGGAAAAAACTCTCACCCTGTAATAGTAGCCCAGCAGACCAAGATAAAAAATAGGTGCCATAAGCATTCAAGTAAGCAGTTTCAATGGTGTTCAATGAAGATGAAAGACAAAATCTGTCTATGGCTTCAGGCCATCAAGTCAAAGAAATGTATGTCCACAGTGATGATAGGAAGGGGGCAGTGACTTGGTGGTGGTGCCTCTGCTCTGTGGTTGGGAATGCTGACATTGTTTTAGCCCCAGTTTGTAGGAAGAGCTGAAACCTTCCTCGCACCATAAGCCATTCCATTTTTATTCATCTGCCTACCAATGATTCACATCTAGAAGTGCTCTCCTCTGACATCTATTTCAAAAACAGTGTAACCATCCAGCTACACATAGAAATGAAAGCGAATGTGGAAGGCAATTTAGCTACAAAGAGGAGATTTAGTTCCTATGTTAATAATGAAACAATACACAATGAAAGAAAAGTTATTGCTAAGAAAAGCTGAATAGATCAGCTGTCACAGTACAAAATAGAAACCTGGATTCTAGGCTTGTCTTATAGAGTTGGTTATACATCTTATAATAAACAGTTTTTAGATAAAATGGTGCTTATTGTGGTCTAGTGAATATTTCTTACTTTAAATTCTACATTGACTGTTGAACTTGAAGCAAAAGTTTGGCTAAGAGAGATGGTTTGGCTCTTCTGTGGAAGTAATCAGTGGTGGAAGAGTCATAAATGCTGGGCTATGAATTTCATTCCATAGGAGGAACAGATGTGGAAGGAAATTAGAACACCATGATACATGTTCATATGCAGAAACATAATATCCTTTTTTCTGTTGTTTTTTGATGTACTACAGCCCTTGCTTTTGTAAGAAAGATGAACAAAAGGAGAAGTTCATAACAGCTTGTAGTCATGATAAAACTCATTTGTGACAACTTGCTTAAGTTTAGTGTTTGTTATGTGCATTATTTGTTTTTCTTTCTCTAGGTCTAGGGAGTCACAGAAAATTTCCTTTAAAGCTGTTGCCAGCATGGAGAAATCAACAGTTTCCTATTGGTTTTCTGAAAGACCACAATTTTTTTTCCTAATAAATTAAGAGCCATCTGCCAAAACCCACTAACAACTAAAGGATTCCTAGGCTTATTAAAATTTTGGTTACACTGTGCTTTAAAAGTGTGGACACCTTAGGTTATTCATTGTCTTCTTTTTTTTTTTTTTGTTCGGAACAGCACATTAGGCAATTGAGTTCAGATACTGTGTCATTTTAATTGGTGCTGGAGAGCAATTGACTTTCAATGGCAAAATGTCAAGTGCTTCCTTTGCCTCATCAAAGCAAATTTGTCAGGAAAAGACTATCATCTCATATAAATAGCAATCAGTGCAATTAATTTGTATGTTTGAATTAGCTCATGATCTAATTATCGCATGGTCTAAGGATGACGGCTAAGGACTTCAAAGAGAAAAAAGTGTTTCTCCTCTCTACTTCAGTGTTTTCTATATTGTTGACTCATATTCATATACTTGAATAAATCCTCTGTGATAGTTTGTTGAACTTCGCGGCTTCATTTCACACAAACTTTCATGTTAGTTATACTGCAAACCTCAAAGCCCACTGCTACTCAACTGCCAGAGGAATTAAAGTTAGCTCAAGTGATAGAAGAAAGACAGAGGTTCCATGAAGTGCTGATTATATTTAAATTATTAATGGTGGAGACTAAATCCCTAAGACCTCCTAGCAAACTAAGAGTATTAAATAAGAACTGAAGTGAGGCAGAATGGGATAGAACCAACAGAGGACTAATGTGTTTGCAATGTTGTTGCTGTTTTTCTGAGATGCCGGAGGCCCACCTTCAATGTAACAGCAGACTATTCTGAACAGGAAGAGAGTTTCAGATTTATTTTTAGTTTGATAGGATTCCAGGCTCTGCCTAGAAGAGTTGTGTTGGTACCTTTTCTATAGAGGGAATACTTTAACTCTTTCTGAGGCAAGAACTGTATCCCTGGCTACTACACTTTTCAAATAATTTCAAATAACTAAGAAAATAATACAGTGGTTTTCTTTGAACTCTTTGCTCAGTCAAGCTGAAATACACTTCTCTTACTAATAGAAGCCAATATCTTAAATTATTTTCGAAATACGTCTTGTTTTCAACTTTTCACCATTTCTTAAATCTACAAGAAAAATGGATGACTACATTGTAATGCAGAATACTTCCTACTAATGTCGTTTAGAAAAATAAAATGTGAGCAAAAAGGTATTTTAGTGCCAAAGACATTATTTTTCTCAGAATGCTACAATTCTTAATAGGGGAGGAATTAACATTAATTAAAAAAAAATCTTAAATTACAAAATTAAAGTATGTTTCCTGTTTCATAATATCTTGTACCTTTTTTGGTTTTTCTTTTTTTCCCCTTTCCTTTTTGTACCTTAGGAAAAGAGGTTTATGGGAAATAACTAAAAGAAAATTGTCAGAATTCTTGCCTGACAGCTTTCTTTGTTAATTGGTAAAACGTGAGTCCTTTGTCCTCTGTGGCAATTTCCAACCTTCCTCAAGATGAGAAATAGGATTAAATTATCCTGGCCAGTAGGATGTAGAAGTTTTCCTCCTAAACACTTTTAATGTAAACAACAGTTTCTTCTGTCTCCCACAAATGCAGTAGATTTTATATGGGGTAAGAGTTTGCAGTTGACTCCATCTATCCTTAGGTTAAGTCTTAAAGAAAGGAGCAAAAAAATAATAGAAGTAACTTATATTTCATGTTTACACCTTGCTGCCTGTGCCCCTGAAAGAAGTCATGCCCAAATGATCATTTTTGATACTAAGACTGTAGGCAGACTGATATGACTGAAAAATAAAAGTAGAGGTGTTTTATCCAGCTGCTGTATCAGTAGCTTATGATTTAATTCTGGTCATGGCAGACAATGAATAAATTAAAGAAATTCTACTTAAATATATATCAAACATAACCTTCTATTCTCTCAAATTGGTACTGTTTTTATGGGAATAGATTGTTAACAATGACTCTTGCATCTCCTCTATTATCAATCGATTTTTTTTTATTCAGTGTACCTTATTTCACAACTGTAGTTAGCATCAACATGAAGAGGGATTTTGTTGTTCATAGCAGAGCAGCATATAGCTCAGGCTGTAACACTTTCAAGAAAGTGTAGAATTTAAACTTTTGTAGGGAAACACTGCAGCAAGAATCTCATATATATCACACGAGTGTGAGCCTTTTTACCGAAAGAAAACTCTTGTCTTATAAACGAAAGAAGAAACATTCTTTGCTGCACTCTTTCAAACTCCCTAAGTGAGGAAGAGCCTGTGGGCTGTAAATTCTGTGCTGAAGTAGCTTTTCCCTGCAACCCAGATCTTTAGGCATTTGTGAAGGCCTGATCTGGAGTCATAGCTCTTTTTCACAGTTTCCTCCTAGCTGCTTCAGGCAAATGTAGAACCATTGTTATAAATTCTGTCATTCTGAGTCATTTAATCCTTCAGTGCATTAAACTAGGAGCTCAGGCTCTCCACACTCGCTGAATTTTGCATTGGAACTCACACACATAAAAGCTACATTGTGAGATGATTAGGATTACAATGTCTTATTTGTCTGTTTCATCTGGTCCCTTGTAATAAGTACCTTTTGCTTTTATTTCTGACTACATGAATGGCTTTGCTTTTCATTTCACATTACCCTAAAATAATCTCCATGTTATGTATAGATTGTCCTGTTTCTCAGAGTAGTTGTCTCTTCTGGGAGGTTTCTGGTTTCTTTCAGCATGGTTTTGAGGAAGTATATTTTATTTTATGTCTTGCTGATCCTTCTGTTTAGATATATACTATAGCTTTAGTAAGATTCTCCCTAATCCATTATTTTTCAGAGGCTCACGCTATTAAAAAGAAAGCAGCAGAAGTATTTCATTAATACATAGATGCTCTAACTCCACAAATGAAATCAGTTTGCAACTCAGATCAGAAACATTTGAATCTCAGCTGGATTTTTACAGTCCCTGTTATAAACACCTGGCTGGTTTCAAAGCTTACTTTGGCAATTTTAGACTTTCAAATTCATTATGAAATTAGTAATTCAAAGCTGTTATAGTATTTTTTTTATTATTATTTTCC
>WEKY01035623.1:0-32688 GCA_013390045.1 Picathartes gymnocephalus
GCAAACATTGTAAATAACAAATAATCCCCCTTCCTCCTCCTTTCCACAGCTTTAACAGCTGAGCTGATGTCATATGCTACAGGATACTTCTCTGGATATTTTGGGTCAGCTGGCCTGGTTGTGACCCCTCCCAGGATCCTGCCCACCCCCAGCCCCTTGAAGAGGGAATGTTGAGAGACAGCGCTGATGCTGTGCCAGCCCTGCCCAGCAGTACCCAAACACTGGGGTGTTAGCAACACCTTTCCAGCTCAGCCAGACCCAATACAACAGGAAAAGTTCACAACGAGCCATCTCAACTTTCCTTTGATATTCTACAAATACGAAATGAGGTATCATTCTACCAGTTCATTTCTGCAAAAAAGGAGCATTTTGCTCACAATACAAAAACGTATGCAACCACTCAAAGGGTTTGAAGTCAGAACTGTAACACACAGTCTGCTTTTATTCCCCTCAGAGATTTGTCCAGAGTAAAGAAGATAAAGCCACAACTTACAGAAGCATAAGCACACAACTAGGCCTGTGCTAATAGCAAATCTCAACATATCCAAGATGACTTCACTGTGCAGTAAAATTGACACCTGAATATTGAATCTAATGCCGTCACAACTCCTTAGACTTTCTAGGCTCAACCTGCAAACCCAGACCACATGGGATTGGCAGCTACATGCTAACAACACTCACAAAAAGCAAGGCATCAGGCTCACCATACAAATGCTGCACTGATTAGAAATGGGAGAATCCTGTGCCAGATTAAGAAAGACATGAAAGCCAATAGGCACAGCAAGGATTGAAGCAGATTCACACTTCACAGCCCTGATTTCCATCCTGTTTGTTAATAGTTCAAGGAGTAGAAACTTCATCCCTGCTGCTCCTCAGTTTTCATCTCACACTATGTAATTGAAATTTAAAGTTTTTAACAGTCTTGCATCAAGTACCAAACACAAGTATTTGCTGGATCCTCTGGCTATGGCCATCATGGACAATACTTCTATGGAAATTAGTGAGATAAAATGAACACTGTTTATTAGTCAGGACTCCCCAAATTTAAATATATTCTTAAAAATATGAACACCTGTCATTCTGACAGAGGAGACAATTCCTCAGAGGGCATTTCATTAAGGAAATAGTCTATGAAAGAGACACTCTGCTGAAAACAAGAAGCTATAAAATATACTTTGAAACAGCAGAAAGCATTAATTCATTACACAGAAATTCTGAGTTTACCCCCTCAATTACAAATACCTAGAATAACATGCTTGCTTGAAAACTGACAGTACGCAATAGCCCGGCCTCCTGTTAAAACTCATCATACACACTGTGCTCAAACCAAATAACGAAGAGGATCACACTTTCTCCAATACTGACACCCAGCTTCCTGTGTCCCAGATGGCTTTTAAGCATTAAGCACCTTTGCTACTCTACCTGCCAGCTAATCTGGCACTTGAGATCTTTCAATTTTTTTGTTTTAGGAGTATCCACCAAACTATATCCATGTTGCCATTGTGCTGCCATACAATGATGTCACTCTCTTTGACTTTACTGGAACTGCAGTTTTAACATGCAGAACTTACTCTGGGCCTGAGAATCTTTTGCTTGCATTTATTTTATTCCTTGTTTTTCTACCAGAAAGACCACAGGTAACAACTATAGCTGTATCAGCTAAAGTTAAGGAGCACTTTAGTATCAGCAGCAAACCAACATGTAAATTATTTCAAGAGTTATATTTTAATAATGTTAAAATGTGTATTATATAATTTTTCCCATTATTATAGAATTTAATAATTATTTATATTATATATATATATAATAAAATGTAAATCATAAAGTCTATCCCATAATGAAAGGTGCAGCTACTCTAATTCATAAACTCTGTCATTTTGTTACATACATACACATAATTATGAACACATATCCACATTACAAATAACTAAAATGGCCATTTTTTTCCACCTTATAATTACTACTACTGAAAATTGAGAGGACTGCAAATGAGAGACGAGCATCTGAACCCAGAATAGAAAACCCTTCTCTATTTGATGGCTCTACCTAGTGAAGATTTTCCACTTATGCAACCAAATCTCAGCTTTATCAATCCAGGCACCATCAATTGAGATGGAACACAATATCCTACAACTGGAAATGAATGGCAATGCTGGTCATGCCCTCATTGTATCTTAGACCTCATTTGGCAATGATCCTTCTTGGATAACAAATCTTGTACAGCTGCATATAACATAACAGCCATGCCAATCTTGTCCTGGTGATAAAAGTTGCCAGCAGTATGAAACCTGTATCACAGTTATTTTTATGCATATCAAATACAAAACCAGTAAGAGACATCATCATGTCATTTCCCTACTATTTTCCTCAACAACACGCAACTTTGGGAACTCTCCAAATTTTAAAGCAGTCCACTTTGCCATATTCCTTTAAAATAACGGGACTGGGCAATACACAAGTTGAAGCAGAGATAAAATAAAATAAACTTGCAAGGAAGAGTGTCAGTACTCTGGAAAAACAGCTGCTCCAAGTGGCATTTAAGGCTCCTATGAAATTTACTGCCAGAACCCAGCAATTTGAGAAAATTAAAAATGTAAGAAATAGATGGTTATAAAAAATCATTTTAGCAATAATTTGTAATCAACTGATGAAATTCATAATTTAAATTCTCACGCTGCAAATTGCATGGCTCAGTTTTTCACAACTAGAAGAGAATGATGAGATCTTATACTGCATTAACCACTATTAGCAAGAACTGCAGAAAAAAAATCGTATTAAATGAGTTTAAAAGATTTCAGATTTGTAAAGGTGTATATATATACTAAACATACTCAGTCTTTCAGTAAATTCTAACATAAATGTATATTGTTTATATAAAATACAGAAAAATATTTATAAATGCAAATGGAAGAACTTAAAATGGTAAGTCCTACTGATTTACATACGATCTTGTTTTCCATTATTCAGATAGAGTTAGGCTGCCAAGCAGAATTTAAAAATCAAGATTTAGCTCTCTAAGGATGTGGATCTTATGTGTTTAAATCGCCTGTGAATCAGGGAATATACATTGCTTCCATTTAAGCATGGGTAGCTTGTTTAAAATGTAACTTTCTTTCTCTCCTAAGCAATACCTTGATGATGATGACTACTTTTAATTCCAGTTTCAGAACATGTTAGAAAACAGTATTTTTACCACTGAATGTGTATACAGATATATGTGTATGTAGAAGAGAGTGATTAATAAAAACTTTGTTTAAACTTTGCCAGAGTTGTGTTTCTTCTATAGCTGATAATATACAAGAAGTATTATGAATAATTTTAAAGCCTATATTAGAAAAGACTTTAAAGATACCTACTTTATACACTAATCTGTCCCTGATATTTCAAAGCTGATGTTCTTGGTGCTTCGTTTTAGGAAGATGGCTGATATGCATATGTATTAATTTATAATAAAAATGCTAAAGTCCATCAATGTTACCTAGTTGTAAAAACAACAAATCTAAGAAATGACAAAAACAACTGTTCTATGTCAGGAAAAGAGAAAATTTTCTTAAGCATAAATCTTGTTTTAAGACATACAATCTATCTTATTTGAAGAGAGGATTTTAACTGCATTAGCATTCACTAATAATTAGATATGGTTTTTTCCACACCATTTTTTTCCACTAAAATGAATTAAATGAATTTATTAAGAAATAATTTGATATAATTTCCATTAGCTGAATTAATGAATTAATTAAACAGTGGTTTAAAATGCTGGAGCAATGATTTCCAAAGTTTACTCTGGAATGCTATAAGGTTGTGATGATACTTTCTTGTTAGAAATGTGCCTTTATATTTCCACAGCACAGTCATGAAACAAACATCTGTGAGGGTTTGAAATACATCTGTGCTGAAGGTCACTACCTACAGAGGGAACAGCTGTGCACATCCATCTGGGTAAACCCTGGCTGTCTGGCATGAATATGTTACATCAACAGCAACATTAGACAGATACTGGAAACTTCAGGAAAATTTGGCTTTATATTTAACTGTGGTGTGTATGAGATTTCTTTTTAAATTATATTCAGGCAAGTAATACCTCTGAAAGAGATTTTCATTTGCCTAGACAAAGTACCTTATGCCACCAATTATTTTGGCTGATTAGATCACATTATTCCATTGTACTTTAGAACCAAAACACCTTCACCAGATTTTGTACAATCACTTTTTTTTGCTTTTAAAATACACATATACCAGGGAATTACTGATTTTTTTTTTGAGGAAAAAAACACCCCAACACTTACATTATATATTTGATATGCAAATCCTCCTATACATGAGTAACTTCATTGTTTTGTGTATCTCCACTGGCTTCAATTAACAAGGAATTCTAATGATCACTTTAACGTAGTTGGATACATAATTTCAGTTGGCAGAGTAACCTCATTATCCTAAAAAGACTGGAACTTCATTCATGGAAAACACCTATCCCACTCGGTTGTATTCCGCAAGTGTTTCTATCACCACAGATCTTCTGTAATGGAGTTTTTTCTCTCCAGCCACCTTGGAAACCATACACAGTATATATAGTGTGTATGGTTCCCAAGGTGGCTGGAGAGAATATATATGCAATGACAGGCTTACAGTCATTCTGCCTCATGCAATTGTTTGGTGTTGTGCCTGAAATAATGCTCTCTGTCCTTAAGATGTGTGATCATGGATTTTCACCTGGGGAAGACTTGGTCTTTGCTGTTCCCACTCAGGTGAGGTTTACACAGTATGGGCCCAAAGTACCTGAGTTAGAGCCAAATGAACTGGTGGCTCCAAACTACACCATAAACAAGCAAGGTAGATGCAATTTCAAACCCAGAAGCAGTTTCTGTTACCTATCATTACTCATCTCCGATCATAAATACTGATCTCAGTTATATTAAGTTACTTGGGCAGCATCAACCCAAGTATCTGACACTTTAGGTGGGTTGCTGAGGGACATAACTCGTATCTTAATCAAGTAGGACATTGCTTTGAAGTTGTTCAAGTTGTAACACTCCTGTGCTACAGGTTTGCTCTTAAAATGAAAACACGGGAGAAAGATTTGGCATTTTACAAACAACACACAAAAGCTTTTGTTTCATTTGCAATGCACAAGAAATACAATTTTGGATCCCTCTCAGCTGCAGCAATGGTGCATTTCTCATGCCCAGACCAACACTCTGGAAGGAACCTCTTTCAGAACCTGAACAGTAGGTAAGTTCTTTTCTTCACCTTTTTTTTTTAAACTTAAAACTTCCCACACCTCATTTTATCAAAATTGACACACTGTCTCAATTTTGAAATCACTGCATTAAAATGCTGTGCTTACAGGTAAGTAGGCTTTGAAATGCTTCATCAGATACGAATCTCAAAGAGCTCCTGCTGCCAAATGGCACATACAGAGACCAGCCGTATGCTAGTCGATGTTATTGGGATTTTCTTCAAGGGAAAAATGTATGCCCACCTAAAGAACCTTATTATACAGAAAAAAATCTACTGTTATCTGGCCAAGTCTCTGCAGCTACTAATATTTAGAAAAGTTAAAGATCTAGCATTTCTTATTACGATGACAAATACGAACTTTGAAACACCACATTTGACAAAACTTCTTCAGGTGTTCCTTGCTGCTTTTATCAGTTGCTCTAGCTACAGCTTCTAGCTTCTATTTTTAAAGTCCACTTTCAAAGTATTCAGGAAAGAGCAGAGACTGCCACTACAATTTGCTTTAAGACAAATTGCTGATGACTAGGAGATAAGCAGTGTGTCACACTTGTTAGACCTCACTGCACAGAAAACATATTTCTTCAGATTTTAAATGCAGTATTTAATTAACAAATTTAGATAAGCCAAAAATGTGGAATGTACTTCAATAATGCTAGAGATCACTGTACTGATAGTGTTGCATTAGCATGCATAGTTGATGTATTCACAGCATGCAAATCTCTTATACTCTTTTGGGATAAAGATTATGGTTTGCAGAGATTTTATTCTTCCTTCTCTCTCCAAACATGAAGGTTGTATTTTTAACTTTTACTGTGCAGTTGCATCTCTGCTGAGTTTCTCTAAAAACCTATAAAATGGTAGCCACTAGAAATAAGGAACACAGTTCTTATAGGGATATCCATCCCAATCTCTCTCACTGCCCCTCAAGTCAAGCTAGAAGTTTTAAGACATTTTCTACAATGAGAAGGCCAAATTTACGGATTAGAGTTTCAGAACTCTATTCCTTTGCTATAATCATGTAGGCTAGGTGCTCTCTCTGGGTTGGGGTTCTTTATTTGTCTTTGCAATCTGGGCAACAATGTAACTTCATATTCTCATTGCAAAGGTATCTGTACACACAAAAACCCAACATGCTTCGGTGTCTGCCTACCAATGAGGTACAGAAAGCACAGCCCATTTCAAACTGAAAAATACACTTTTACTTTAAAAAAAAGTAACCTTTACTTACTGAACAGGCTTCAATAAAGTATTCCACTGGGGGTGGGAGGGGAAGGTGCAGAAGAGGAAAATCACACAACAAAAACACCTAAATATTAAGTGCTAATCTTCTGATACTTGTATCTTTGTAAATGATAAGTTTCATTACACCAGGTGTCTGTCTCCCCCAGCTGTCTTTCTACACTCTGAAAGAAGTGACATGACCATGAAAAGATCAAGGAAGAAAAGACAGAGTACTACCAACTGCACAAAACTGCAGGGATGATATTCAAAATAAAACTGTTAAGCATCCCAGTTCATGTCTTCATAAAACCAATAATTAAACCCTTACTCACTGTCCTTGAAAGTAGGGAATGCAGCCCCAATTAAAAGTTCCACGTATGTGCAACGGTGAGTTAACAATTCTTTTTGCCATTCTCTCTCCTTCAGAGCTCATTAATGCACTGCTATTACTCCCCCTCCTGCAGATCATCTTTTATTATCACAGTATCCAAAATAACTTCCTTGTCTGCAAAGTTGGGGTTTTTTTCTTCTATTTCTGACTATTTTTAAAAATAGTTTACAAGATTTTACTATGAGTTGTTAGACTCACTTTAACTGTCTATATAGAACATACTTACTGCCTCATTGGAGTTCCTATGGAATCCAAATTACAAAGAGCAAATGCAATAATCTGCTTATTTCTTCCTTTCCTCGTTGACTACCAGACCTAATCATTCTTAGGATAAAATAAATCAGTCTAAAAACTCCAGTGACTATATTGCTCAGCCACTCACCATAGAACTATAAAAATGACAAAACTGCATGAAAAGCACTTCACAGAGGCATACAGAATTTTGTGCTTCTGTTGGACATTCTGAGTGTTTTCACTTGTAAATTTATTTAATTTTTCTATGAAAGAAAAAACCCACTTTATTATTGATGTAACCCATTTCCCAGCGTGTAAACTCCATGTTTCACTGGCCATTTTTATGTCCCTACTTTGTTTACTGAGTCTTCTACATACAGCATCTTACACCACTCAGCATCTCTGACTAATGCTCATTGGGTCTGCTTTCAGTGTAGAAGGAGTCACACAAAATACTTCCATGCTTCAAACAGGTTTGCTCTAAGTCCAACAACTCTCCTGTTTGTCTCTTTGGAAGAGAACAACCAGCCTCACATATGTCACTTACTGGAATTTCAGGAGAAAAAAGAGAAGTTCTATAATGGTATTCATGCTAGGGATTTGATTCAGTGATAGGGTTTACAATCATAGCTTTTTTAATATGGTGTATCAAAAATTACATTGCAACAGCACATGAATCTTTAAAGAAGCTGCTACTGAAAGACCAAACACTGAAGAATTCCTTCTCCTAAGAAGGTTCACCATAACCTGCTCAGTGTTTCCTTAAGCAGTTTCAGAAATCCTTTTGAGTTTTAAAATACAATGCTTTTTCCATTATATGAAGTGCATCAATAAACATTTTTGTTCATGAACAGGATTGTTAAACGTCAATTATTGTAAGCATTCATTTGAATACTTTTTTCCACTAGAGTTTTGCATTTTCTTTCAGGTTTGTGGAATTTAACAGCAATTTTCCCTGAACTCAGCTGGTATGATAAATTATTGAAGATTCAAAGAGCTTCTCAACACGTTAGAATTAATTCTGCAGTCAGTAAAACTATAGCACTTTAACCACTTAAAAACTTAATATCTGATACAGGTGTTTTAAGTGTTTTCCTGCAGTTTTGTATCTCTCGGGAATATTTTTAATTGAAAGTGAATACTGCAAACTGTTAGGGCTGCCATAATCTTTTATATGGCTGAAACTTGCAATTCTGCAACCAAACTACAATGAGGAGATTATTACAGTATGTGAAAAAAACAAGAATTCAAGATCAGATAGTTTTATAGCATGCTTCCTATTAGCATCTTCCTCTCCTTTCTCTCTTAGCTAAAATAAAATGTATTTATAAACAAAACAATTACTAGATTTATATACACCAACATTTAATGTATGCCTAACACAGACATACATTAAATGTTTCTATCTTTTGAGTTTCAGTTCCATGACACACAGAATCATCCAAGTCTCATTCTTCCCCCATGGCATTAAATATTATGGACTCTTTTGGTTGGGATGTTATGATCACAGCTGAACATAATCATACCTAGTACATAAATACAAAATCTACCATGGTTTTCTCCAGAAAGATAAATGGAGAAAAAGGACTGAGAAATGGGGACCAAAAAGGGAATGAAACACTGCAGTTACTTCTCAATATAAACTGGCAAATGCTAGAAGCGCCACTCTGAGATTTCAGATACACTATAAGAATCTAACAAAACAATAAATTTTCAACAATTAGAAAGAATGCCAATAAGAAAAGCAAGATTTTGATTGCATAACAAATGTAATTGTAAGCTTGGGTCTTGAAAATACACAATACTGCTCTTTCACATAGACAAACATTTTCTCTCTGTTATTACTTGTAGTTAGTTTCCCAGTAAGATGTGTCCCTGAATGCATACTTGTACACTTTTGTATTTTCCTACAAAGAGTGACTTTTATTTCCTGCCTGTTTCAGTTCTCCTCTGCTTTACAAAATGTCAAATCGTTTTAGCATACACTGCAGCACTTCTCTGAGCTGGATGGAAGTAGATGAAAAAAAACCTCATCCAGCCAGGCACTGCTATCAGCCGAGAAACAAGAGACATTTCACTTGTGCTCTGCTGTGCTGGTAGTTTCCAACTCCATGCTGAACAGCAGCTGTTGGCTTTGAGAACAATTCTCTCCTCTGCCTCAGTGTAAAATCAAACAGATTACATCACAGATTTTTCCGACATGTATCTACCTCGCTGCGTATTTTCACACTTGGCAACAATCTCTGGTAGTAGAGCCAAGTGGCTTCTCAGGCCAGGGTGGCTCACACGGCCACTGCTCCCAGACGGACCTTCCTGGCTGCTGCCTGGCCCCAGCTCGGAGCCTTCCACGGCCCAAGACGTAATTTTGTGCTTTTCGATTCAAAATACTTGAAGCACTGTGAAGGCTGTGGTGCAACTTGTCAGTGCGTTTATATCACAGTGCTGAAGACCTCCAATTCATGCTGTAAGAGTATGCAGAGAAATTTTAGGACAAAGGATGTTTACTTGATAAGACTGAAAGAACAGAACATAGAAACAAACTGAATTTGAGAGTATAGAAGCACAGTTTCATCCCACCTAATACCAACTTCCTAGTTAAAAAAAAAATCCCATAATTTATTCCCTTCAAATTGCTACCATTATTCTGTTTTCTACTAAAATAAACATAATAATAATGCAGACCCTTTCCTTTTTTCATCTATCTTTACACTGTACAAACTTAAATGCCTTCAAATTCCCTACAGTTAACCACATATGACACTGTTCTAAGGATATATCATTACATAAAGCAACAATATATTCACAGTACATCTATTGTAAGTTAAGCTCCTATTATATGCAAATGTTGTTGCAAATGTCCCTACAATTTAAGAATAATCTAAAGATTTTTTAGGAAGGATTGTGCACTCTAGTTTACTTGAGCTGAGCTTAAGTAAACATTACCAATGTGTGATACAATCAATTAAAATAAAATTTAACTGTCTTGGAAATTATACCTGCTTTAATATACTTTGTAAAAATATTTGCTTCCTTAATTCTTAAATCCCCGTTTCTTCTATCACCTTTCCAAACTGGTTTGGAAAAAACATATCACATAACCTGCCTCTTGATCTTTCTTGGTTATAACAATAATTTTAACAGTGCAATTAGTGTATTTAGTGTGTATTTTAAAACACTGAACAGACACAAGTAAAACAACTCTGAGAGCAAATTCCTTCACTTTCCTTTGGCTTCCTTCGGCTTCCTTCTTCCTTGACCATGTTCTGTGATGAAGATCCTGTAACCTCCTTTGAGACAATTCAAAGGCACTGTGATTTTCTTTTATTTTTAACACACTTCTTCAGTTCCAGGCACCTTTAGCTTTTCACTGGTAATAAATGTTTTCCTTTTTAAAGGAGGATTCTTTCCTGCTCCTGTCACATCACTTTTCTCCTGAGGTCTCCTGCCCCATCACTTTTGCTTTTTCTCCCTTCCCACTTCCTCTTTTCTCTTTTTAATCCACTCCAACTGCACCAGAAAGTGTGTGAAACTCATAAAGTAAATCACAGTAGATAACCTAGTTATTTTGTATATAAACATATAAACCACACACTATCTTATGGAAAGTACAGGGCCCAGCTCCAAGCAGTTATTTCTTGCTGGTTCTCAGATCTTTGGAGAAAGGGAGGGATAAAGGAATGGAGACACCGATTTGTGCTTCCAGCTAGTTTCAACTAGATTAACTTTTAATATCTCCTGCCTTTTACTTTTGTAAATACAGAGCTAGATCTACATCCACAAATATCTCTATGTCACACACAGAAAAACAGAAAAATAAATCAGTCCCTTCCCTCAGCTTGGTTTGCTAGCAGCTCCTCTACTCAATGTTCAAGACAAACCACAAGATTTGCCTTTTCTCTATAGTGATTGCTACCCATATTCTTCTTTTTCACACTGTTATATTAGCACTGCAAAGATATCATTAGGTACCTTGAGAAAACAATGTACATTCAGATAACGTCCCTTCTAAAATCTATCTTAAATTGGACAATAACATAGACATATGTCATGCATAAATCAATCACACAATACAATCACTTTAGACAGATATAAAAGGTTTTCTGCAATACTGACCTATGCCATGGAGAAAAAGAAAGGAGGGCACAAATCAAGATGAGTGCAGGTTACTCATTAACTGAAGCAGAGAAAACCAAAAGTCTGGCTACCTTTCAAGTCACATCTCTAAAAATCAGCAACATCAAACTTACCTCCTGTGCTCTCAATAGTAATTCACAGCTTTTGAAAGGAGGACTTAATCTACTTTCTTTTTCATGGAAAATATGTTTTTCTAATAGGAAAACTGGGAAAGAACAGTTACTAGTCAACTCAGGTTTTCAGTATGAAGCTCTCACTTTACAAAGCTTGCCATCCATCTGGATTTATACCTCTGTTACTTTAATTGGATCACCCAGCAAAAAAAGGCACCAAATGGGCACTGTTCAAGTTCTGTTAAGCATCTTTTCAATGTATTTATTAGGTCAACAACATACAAAAAAGAATCTTATGATAATTCAAAGGCAGAGGGCATGGGGAGAGGAAGAAAAACTTTGAAAATCAATAACTTCCAAGACCTTCAAACAGTGCAGAAGATTAGGGTTTTTCTAGTTGGCCAGGTCAGAGAAGTGTTTTCCTTCTTCACTGTGGCAGAGTGCATAGCCCTCCTAATAGAGGCATGTCAGTATAAAATAAACACCTCTTACTCCAGTCTTATCATTGTTCTGTTCCCTGACTTTTGTACAGTAAAGACCAAAGAGGATTCTGCTTCCAGCTCTGAAGTCAGTCCTGATAGTGACTCCACTAACAGAAGTAAATTTCCTCAAGAAGGAAAATTCACTCTATGCTGTTTTTATTTCTGACTTACAGTGATCTGGAGCAGAAAACACCAAGGCACACATCACCTTACATGTGCCAAGTACTCAAGCCTTCAGTCTGGGAAATACAGCTACCACACCTGAGCTTTACCAAAATAATAGTTATAACTGCCTTCTTGCAATTGATAATCCTGCCTTCTCGCTATCATTCTTTTTCTTGCAGACAAGACATTTGTCTAACCAGATCTTATAAGTCACAGCTAAGAATTTGTATTTAGGGCTGAATTAATATTCCATGGGGACAAGAACTGCCATGTCATTCCTTCCAAATTAGTCTATTTCTTTCAGTGTCTTTGAGGACACTTTATTAAGGCACTAAGGCTACCGCAGGTGAATAAGAACAACAGGAATAACCCATCAAGAAGAAAATGCTCTTGAAAATACCACTGGGTGCTAGACCTGTCTTCTTGTTACCTTGTTACCTACAGCAATAGCTGGCACTTGAGACCAAGTCACAGTAATGCCAAATCACTTTATCATACAAAGGATTACACTTCCTACCAAAACTGACACCACTTGCTCAGATTCTGATTTGAAAAAAATGGTGGGGGAACTGTGAAAAACACTTTTTTCCTTGCAGGTTCTTGTGAGTTTGTGACCTCAGAGTAAGCAGGTCACAGCATGCCCTCAGAGCTCCTACTCACCAGTTTACTCTGCTGCTGTGTGTTTGTATATGGACATCCACTGTGATAAGTCACTGTGAAAGCCAGTTAGAATGTGGAACTAGTGTTAACCTTTTTTAACTTGGCTGTAACTGTTTGGATGATATTGATCAGTTCTCATTATTTCATCATCTTTCTTGAAGAGAATCTAAAGAAACCTGAGGAGAAAAATCTCTGTAACTGTGGATTAAATGATTGACTGTTATGAATCCCTCACAATAATGCAAGCCCCCTATGGATGTCTTCATGATGTGGATCCTTGTGGGTCCCTTCCATCTCAGGATATTCTATGATTGTATGATTCCTTCCCACTGCAGGAATGGTTTTGCTTAACCTACTTCTAATGACTGCGACTATCCCACAGACTGCAAGAACATTTCTCACTTTGCCAGGACAATGAGAATTTCATTCAGCTACCTCCAGTAACTGGAGCAAAGCAAGTTTACAGTACAGGTAAACTTCACTCTATGCCTGTTTATATAGTTTCCCTATAAACTACTGACTATAGTTAATGAGGAGAATGAATTACCCATTTGGATCACTGTATGAGTCTTTTTCTCTCGACAAAAATCCCACCATCATTATAGCTTCACACTTATCTTCTATAACAGTATTGTCTCACTGGAAAGAAGATAAGAAAACATGTAAGTGTCCCAAACCAAGAGTGAATGATATCCCAAAATACTAACGTAGTGAATATTTGATATTGCTAAGCATTTTTTTCCTAAATCAAATGGCATTGTGTTACACTTAACTTACCTTCAGTGAGTTATATTTAGCAATATTTAACCTGACTTCTTCATGGTTTTCATATTCTTAAGTTCCAAAGCCCCCAATTTAAGACAATGATTAAGGAAAATATGAAATAACCAGATCCATCCTCGTCTCTTACTATAACAAGAAAAAAAAAAAAAAAGCTAAACTAAGCCTTATTTTATAAAAACACAGTTATCAATCACTGTGTCCGACCCAAATATTCTTTCTATCTAGAAATTTTAGCTATTGTATTGCTTAACATGTTAGAAAACAAACAAAAAATATTAATCATTCTTTCAAAACCAGGCAGCAACTATCTTTCAATCCTTGCTAACACATGGGAAATGAATTCATTCTTTAGTGAAAGCACTGTCTTACTCCACTGGGGCTGTTTGTCAGTTCCTCCAGGGTGACACTAAATCAAGTTGCAAAGTACTGTAATGTAAATCACAGCCTAATTTACTTGTCACTGTGTTGTGACACTTGGTTAAAAATGCTTTTTAATTACAAAGATAAATTATACATTAACAATTCTTGGTGGCAGTTTCAATACTGCATCAGATTATTTCACTCCAGAGAAAGAAGTTGAACAACTACACAACCACAAGCTATGACAAAATATTTTTAAATTGTCGGGTTGTTCAGATTGATGGTGTTGGTAGTGTTGTGATGATGAGTTCTGTCCTCCACAGAAACAAAAGACATAATCAGTCTTTTATATTCAGTAACTCCTGAAGAGAAAGTACTCTGTTTTCTTGAACCTTTCAGATCACTCCAGCTTCTCGGTTGCAAATTAGTCAGACTCCCTATAGTAATATGAACTGGTTCTCAGTCATGCTGAAAAATAAGCCTCCCTATTCTGTAATCTAGGACAGAGACATGATTGAAAACAGAACAAAATATGGTTTAAAAAAAAAAAAAAAGAAGGAAGTTGTTGAGTAATCTTTAGTGATTTTGAGTATCTTCACCTTTGGAATTGCAATTGTCTCCACATGAACTATGTTTTTCCTGCTGGAAGCTAGACCTGGCACCTCCTGCAGCTAATAGCCAGCAAGCACTGATCAGCAGTCAATGCCCTACAGGTAGAAGGCTCCACATTGCAGTTACTAGTACTGAACCAGAACAAAGCACTCTGTGGAATGGGAAAGTCAATCCTGTGGTTCACCTCCATATATCACATTCTGTGCATGCTATTCCTGTCATGCAGTTCCCATGTATGTCTATTACAGCCTACTACAGTGTAGGTTGCTCCAACAGATGTGTCTGTGCCCCCCACAATCACAGAATCACAGAATGGGCAATGCTGGCAGGGACCACAGGGGGTCATCTGATCCAGCCTCTCTGCTCCAGCAGGGTCATCCCAGAGCACATGGCACAGGAGCGAATCGAGATGGTTTCTGAGTATCTCCAGTGAGGGAGATTCCACAACCTCTCTGGATCATCCATTCTGGTGCTCGGTCACTCACACAGTAAAGAAGTTCTTCCTTGTGTTCAGGTGGAACTTCTGTGCACTTTCTGCCCATTGCCTCTTGTCCTATTGCTCGGCACCACTGAGCAGAGCCTGGATCCATGCCCTTGGCACCCTCCCTGCAGATACTGACAGACATTGATAAGGTCCTCTCTCAGTTGTCTCTTCTCAAGGCTGAACAGGCCCAGCTCCCTCATGAGCCTTTCCTCATGAGAGAGGTGCTCCAGTCGCCCAATCATCTTTGTCACCCTTCACTGGATGTGCTCCACAAGCTCCACGTCCTCTCTCATCCTGAGGAGCCCAGAACTGGACACAGCACTCCAGGTATGTCCTCACCAGGGCTGATTAAAGGGGCAGGATCACCTCCCCAGCTGGCAATGCTGTTCCTAATGCACCCCTGGACACCATTGGCCTCTTGGCCACAAGGTCACTCTGCTGGCTCATGGAAAGCTTGGTCTCCACCAAGACCCTGGTCCTCCTCCACAGGCTGCTTTCCAGCAGCTCAGCCCCCAGCCTGAATTGGTGCCTGGGGTTTTTCTCTCTCCAGGTGCAGGACCCTGCGTTTGTCTTTGCTGAATTTCAGACTTCCTCTGCTACTCTGCAAAGCAGATATAAACAGAAAAACTGCCAAACACAACTTGCAATAGATGAACGAAGGATATTCTGTCAGTAAGGTGCAACATGGACATATTACAGAGCTTACAGAAACATGACACTATCAATGAAGAGACATTACACATTTACTTTAAGTACTTTAAGACCATAGAAAAGTGGGATTTTTTTTTTTTTTTTTTGGACATATCTTCTCATTCCACTGAGTTGATAGCCACCTCAATTTTGATGGTCTCAACCCTCAAGGGCAAAGCAAACACACTGAAAGGAGCTCCAGAAGGGGAGAGAGAGTCAAGATGTGGATCGGTCCCCTCTCACATCTGCAATCTTGTCCTTTTGTCAGACATTTGATTTTGCAGAAAATTGCCACCCTTTGGCCTGCACCACCTGCTGCAAGGTGCTCACCAGGTGTTTCTTTCCCAGGGCACAGAAACTGCCTCACCCCATTACCTTGGCTACATCCTTAAATAAAAGCAGCCTTTTCCTAGATCTCCAGGGTGCTCTTTTCATTGCCCATCAGCAGAGCACAGGGACTTCCTATGCTCATGCTTTCAAAGCCTTTGCTGTTACCCCAGCCCCTAGGCTATACATCATCCTCACAGCAAGTGGCACCACAACACTGACACTGTCTGCACAGCAAATCATCATAATCAATTGATAATGAGCCTAATAAAAGGCCAGGGCTGGGCCCTGCGCTGTTAGCAGAATGCCTCTTCTCACGAGGCACAGTTATCAGCAATGACAACATTGTTTTCACTGGGTACAAAAATGCTTCAACCACTGCAGCACACAAGGGTGTATCCATATTTAGGATCAACTGTAGCAGCCTCGCTGGCCCTGCAATGCCCACTCTGGAATGAAGCCTTCACAACCACTGCCCAAGCTTTGTTGGAGCTTCCCCCGTCTACACAAACCAGACACAGTCAACGTTGGATAGTTTCCGGCATCCTCTAAGAGACCTGAAATTTGTGTAACGGATCCTTTCACAGAATACATGTGGAAACAGTTTAATGAGATATTTCTGTCAGAATGACATTGTGAGCTTCAGAAAACAAGCTGAATCTTTTATGACAAAAACACCCTAGACTATTTCTTATGAATTAATTTCAGTGATTTAG
The DNA here is from genome assembly GCA_013390045.1 of Picathartes gymnocephalus. NCBI lineage: Eukaryota > Metazoa > Chordata > Aves > Passeriformes > Picathartidae > Picathartes > Picathartes gymnocephalus. Next base: position 16,611 of record WEKY01035623.1, read on the forward strand.
ACTGCTAGCAAACTGCCCTCCTCTTTTCTGACTTTTCTTAATGACAGCGAATAGACTTAAAAATCAGAAGGCAGATTTCCTGTAATAATTAAGTATTTAAACAGCATGTAGGAGCTTAGAAGACTTCTTAAGGAGTACATAACCATCACTGAAATATGCAAGTGCTGACACCTAATTCACTAGCTGTGTCCTGAAACACAGTTGGTTGGTATTAGGTTGTAAATTATTGTTCCTGGTACGCATAGTAAATCTGCCTATTAAAATTCCCTTTTTGAATATTTATGCAAAGTCTGCAACCCCCTATGCATAAGAGACCTGTATTACCACACAGAGTAACTTGGCAGTTTCAAAGAAACATAACATAATTAAATCAAGCCAAATCAGAAATGAAAGTACAACCAAGCAAGGGACTCACACCCTGACCTTCCACAACACTGCAACACTAGAAGCATCCAGAGCATTACAATACAAAGCTTCAAAACACTGATTCAGAAAGTCATTCAAAAATATAACCCATTTGTATTTTGAGTTGTTGTCCAGCTCAAATCCTCAACAGTAAATAAATTAGCCCTTTAGAATTCATGATCTCTCTACTTTTTGGAGTATATTTTGAGTGTGTCTTCAATAAAACTGAGTATTTTGTAGGTGAGAAATAGCAAGGAAACCCTGAGGACATTGACTCCTGCTGCCTATTACTTTAGAAACTGCTTAGTATACTTCATAGAGTAGTCAAACATAGTCTTCAGGGATTCTTCACCCCTTCACTATTGCTCTGACAGACTATTTCTGCATGATTTTTATATTTAAGGACTTCTTTCACATTTTCAACTTGATCTGCTCCTGAGCAATTTGTAATTTTTTGGACTCTGCAGCTGTCCTGCATGTTTGCAGGTGGGTTGTATTTTTTTGCTGTTGTTTTTTTTTCATTTTCCTCAACGACAAAACACAAAAGGATCTTTTAAATTCTTCCCACAGGCTCCATCTCCCCTTCTCTGGCCACCGAGGAGGTCTCTCAGCACGTGTTTACATTTATCATTCAGGAATACAGTATTCTCAGCAATGTGTAGGGTTGTGGAAGCACTTCCATTACCCTTTCCTTATAAAACTGCCTTTTTCCTACAGAATCACATCAGCAGACTGCAATTATTTAATAATCTCATGAGATTAGGTTTGTTCTTTTTTCGAGTGACACTTCCAGGCAATGAGCTCTTTTTTGAAAGAATTCTTGAGCTTGAGATAAAACACCTTACGTATCTTTGTAGAATATGGTTTAATTTCAATTTCTAGTCCCCTACTTTACAAGAAAATTAAGTTCTTCATAGTTACGAAGCATCACAACTTCACAATGAAATTATTAGTACAATACAATTCTAGCAGTTTATTTGTGTCATGAATAGAAAGTTTGTGCATGTAATTTTCAGATGTACTTCCATATTATCAGTTTTTTGCAAACTTTGTGATTACAATGTACAGATGCTATGGAGTTCGCGCTGTGTCACTATAGGAAAAAAAAAGGCAGAAAATTAGAACAGTATTAGTAGAATTAATAGTATTTGTAGAAAGCAGGTAACCCTCCCTTCCCACAATAATTCTGATGCCAACAACAAAATTTTCACTATAATCAGAATCAGCGACAGATAAGCTATACACACAAGTAAAAGTATCTCAATACCAATTAGACAGTATTAAAGGATTTGGAAAATGGCTGCAAATGCTTATCACTAATGGCTTTGTGAAGATGCATAATGAAACAGATATAAAAAACCAGAATTTTAAATGGGAGTTTTCAAAATGCTTTCCAAGAAGCTAATTTTTTTATCCTTCAGGGAGGATTTTACGTTGATTTTTACATTGTAGAAAGTAGAAAAACTGCATTGTTTTTTTCTAAACAACTGTTTTGAACTCAAACCCAAATATTTCAAATCACAAAGCAACCTGAAACATTTTGTTTGAAGTCACTGCAACTTCAGTCACTTTCTTGCAAGCCTTAGAATATTGCCAGATGCCATAGATCATTAGCTGATGCTTTAAACTAACTTTTTTGAATTCTCTCCACTTTGAATGAAAACAGTATCATTTTTCTCATTAAAAAATTTGTGAAAATTTTCAGTACATTATTAAGTATTGTTGCCAATCTGCTGCTGCTTCTTCTTTATTTCTGTCCCTCCCACCCCCTGCCTTTTTCTTCTTTTAATTTTGAAAGCTTCAGTCCTCAAGCGCATATGTAAAATTCTGCATGCAGTAATTCTCATGTTCTGGTAAGAAGTTAGCAAGAATTCGTAACACAGCCTTGCATCTTTACTCTAAAACATCTATTTCTGCATATATATGGACACAGTATTTACAAATACATTTTGACAGTTTTAAGTTTGCAAATGCAAACCACACAATTTGGGTAAAAGGTTGCAGTTAGATGATGCAATTGAATTCAATGTGAGAGAGAAAAAGGCAGAGAACATACGTGTGTGTGTGTGTATATATCAAGAAACACAGCCAAATTATTTTGGCATCACAGCTAAAGTGCCAAAATATGATTTTTATTCTGAAGTGCTCATCACATTCAGAATTCCCACTGAGCAGATTTCACTTGTTTAGTACAGAGAATCAGCTCACACTATTCTTATTCCTGGCTGCTGAAATGCCATATTTACAGAAGCTAATGCTGTGGATGTACTTTTAAAAATTAAGGAATTTCTCAGCCAATATAAACTTTTATAGCTCCATTAGCTTGAAATTACAAACTACAACAAGCTACGATAAGTGAAGATCAGTCATGGCATGGGTTTGGTTTATTTTATTTTGGTTCTTAACCTCAAGCAAAATTCTTCTAACACTAGCAATGTACCAGTAATTCAGTGGAGTGCCTTTTTATGTTGTTAAATCTCACAAACTTGAAATTCGCAAAAATTTTCCAGGGTTTACCACCATTATTGTAGAGAAAGTTAGTATTACCTGCCACAAACCATGCATCCAGTGCCTGCTGGTCTTAAATGACTGCTGAGGTGAGAGCTGATGTCCCCAACACAGAAAGAACTTCTCTCTGTGGTTTTGGGTGAATGGATTCATATAAACAACCACTAACAGAGCTGTCCTCTGTAAGGATCCACATGACATCAGAGCAAAAGAGAATCTTTCCAGCCATGTTGGCATGAGTAGGGTCAGGCCAAAATGATCCAAAGATCAGCTGCATCTGAGCTCCTGGGTGCTCTTCCGAGCCACCCAGCTTCTTCAAGCATTTCCCTCTGACAAGCACCTCTTTATGAGTCAGAGCAAGAAATGAAAACTTCCTCCAGACCTGCTGTGAAAAGTCAGAGAGTGGAATGGGAAGGTGGGAAAAGCTAAAACTGTCTTGGCTCATGTTAATGATGTTTGTGCAAGCAGCATTTGTCATCTCCTGGGGCAACAGGTCTGTTGTGTTGTATACTCCCAACTTACCCAGAAGGCACACTTTAAGGGCTGACTACTCTGAACACAGTGACAAAGATTCATAACGCAAAAGAAACTTTTAACAGGAGGTGTGCTGTGTTTGCCTAGTTTAGTAAAGTCTAATTCTAGAGTTCAGAACTGGCCGGATACATCAGTATTCTAAACACTTCCATCACAGCAATTTCTAATTCATTATCTGATATAGATACCCAGATTTAGATATATAGAGATATATATATGTGTGTGTGTATATACATATATATATATACGTACACACTCAAACTGAGTTATACAAATCAATTAATTGCAGTATTTTACCCAAATTCCATGGTTTGGATTTTTACCTACTTGAAATTGTCAGTGCACTAACACATTCTCTTCAGTTATTGCCCAGAACTGCAAATCATATGCACCAGGGAAAAGTGAAGTACATACTACAGACAGTGCTCAGCAGGTATTCAAGAATGCAGAGTGCCAAGAATTACTAGAAAGGTAATAAACGAACATTACTTTGCTGCTGTGTAAATCAAGGTCTAACTACATTTTGAAGGATGAATGAAATTTCATAAACTATAGTAGTACTGGGAACAGATGATCACAAGCACACAACTTTCCTTCTTAAAAGGCAAGATTAGATCGACTGGGATTCTCCAGCTTGGGAAGATAACGACTGAGGAGGAAAGATACAGATGTTGAAAATCTCAAAAAATCATTAATGATACAGAGAATGAGAAGGGTACAGGATTATTCACTATTTTAAAACTCATTTAAATTCCTACTTTTTCAGTTGCTAACAAACTGCAAAGAATTTATTCTCTAGAAAGCCCTCAATGTAGCAAATTTCAGTACAGTAAAATCAATCTCTCCAGCTGAGAGAAATGAAGAGAACAGAAAAGTCCAACCACTGCTCCATGGCAAACAGGAATCCAAAGCAAAAGTGGCTCTAAAAAGCAGAAATTCAGATTGGCTTTATGTAACAAAAATGCAAATATAAGAGATAGTGACAATGGAGGCCAAAGACAGCGTATTTTTCTGATCAGGATGATTATGATCAGCCTATAAAGGAACAGCATCACCAAGATTTTCTCATGTGCCTAGTCTGTATTTTCCTAAACATCCTTTCTAGTAGTTCCAGAGCATCCTGGAGAGAGGTGACAATAGGACAAGGAGTAGCTGTAACAAGGTCAGAGCACACAGAGGGAACCAGGGGCAAGACAGAGATAGCATTTCCAATGTTACTTCAGCTCACAGAGGAGATGATGATCATGGCTTTGGGGACAGGGGGAGAAAGAGACAACAGTACTTCAGATGCAATTGAAGGGCTAACAGAGATCCCTAGGGGACAGAGGTAAAGAGAGAATTTTTCCATGATTCAGAGAAATGCCATGGAAGCTCTGAAATTGGTAAAACACATAAGTGCACCAAAGCAGGTGGTAAGTTCAGTAGAGGTGAAAATGAGACCCTGAGCTGTCAAGCACAGGAAACTAGGGGGAATAGGGAAAGAAAACAAAGGCCAACAGGGAAGATGGCAACAAAAATCACATGCACTTTAATCAAGTATCGCAAACACTTTATTTAAACTGGAGGTGGAGGTGAGATGAATCAGAGCTCTCTTGAAAGAAATAAACCCAGTCTTCCACAGCTTCAGTTTTTGCAAGGAGAACAAAGGAAATCGAATGAGACATAAATTTGCACCAGGTGTGCAAACCCTCACACAATACCACTGCAAAATACATGAAATAAAAGCATATTCTCTAATCTATTTGTTGTTATCTTGGAGTAATGACCATCAATGCCTATGTTTCCTTCCTCAACAAGTTCATTTGTATTAAGTGTTCAGATGACTTGATTCTTTCCAAATCTCCCCTTCCAATCCAAACACTGCATATTTCAAACGGGCACACAGCCTTATGTTTAGTTCTTAATTAGAAAATACAATGATTCTGTCTCATTTCTAAGTGAACAGGAATACCTATTAGTCTGATGATTAAATTTAGACAGGTTAATTAAATCTGCTTAAACACAGCTTGCCCTTTAAGCTATAGTTAGAAAAAAAAAAAGTCATATTTCTGAGTCACAGGAGTTAAATGAGTTCATTAGTCAGGGTTGCAGTCAAATTCTCAACTGATGTATAAAGGCACAGGTCTGTTGAAGTCAACAGTGCTGCTGCTGTCTACACAATTGAGGAACTGATTCATTATTCTGCCCCAACTGCATTTGCATCTTCAAATTAAGTGCATTATTCTGTTGGCAGTGATTAAACCACTACAACTCTCCAGCAGGCAAGGGCCATGCCAGTGATGAGCTCTTAAGCACTGATGTAGAATCACAGCAAAAAAAATCACATGGGTCCAATTAAGACAATTAAAAAATTTCTCTGTAGTGCCAGGATGATTTCCAGCTACAGAGCAGAGTTAAAGACTTAGTCCCCAACGTTAATTTTCAGATAAAAAATTTTGTTTAAAAAGTAAAAGTGCAGTGACAGTACATTGATAGCTGTGCAAAGTGCATTCAGTGCTGACATACTTAAAAAGAAGAAATCTGTAAAAACTGCAAATTTAACCCACTCAGAACTCATTTAATGAAATGCTTCTGTACAAATATTTATTGTCTTCCAACAGAAGTGCACTTATGGGCTAACTCAAACTCCTGCAATCCAGAAAGAGTTTGTTTTATTTGAAGTGGGGTTTATGTACCCCCAACTACCGTAATGCCTGCAGAAAGGAAATTCACATCTTGCTGATTATTGAAGTTGGTGTTGATGTTTCACACCAGATTTAAATGACCTTGGTTGGTGTATGTGTGCCTAACTTCAGGTGTTTCTCTTGCTCGGCACACCACTGCACATAGTCCAAACACCCTCACGGATAGCATCAGGCAGAGATCCTGCTTTCCACCAGCTTTGCATGGTTGATGACATGCTGTGGATTAATGCCCCCAAACACCTCTGCTCCTTGTCACCTCAACCAGCTGGCAGGGAATAACAGGGAGCCCACACGACACACACATCTTCTGTTTCTCCAGGAGCTGGTCAGCAGCCCCAGGTTACTGAGTCAGCACTTTCTCATCAAAGCCATGTTCCTGACAGCTGACTTCCTGTGTGTAAAAGAGGCTTTCTATCTTCAGGACAGTCCATTACTGTAGGATTGACTTGGGCTTACACTGAAACACTGTCTGCAAACAGTCTGCATAGGAAATTATCCACAGCCAGGGTGACACCTAACAAGATTAACACTTAAAAATACCAGTGATTACACTGAGTTGTCAGATGCCAATCAAATTAATTAATTCCCAGCTCAACTAGAAGTTCAGACTACTAAATCCAGGATTCAACACTGGCAAATAGTTTTGTTAAAACATGGAAAAATACAAAAAACAAGAGGAACTGTTGAAATGGTGTAGGGATACATCTGTGCAGATCCTATGAAATTTGTGTTTCATGAACTCAGTAAAACATCATCACTGAAAGTCAGTCTAAAGTATTTTAGATTTTCTTCTAGAGGCAGTTGTGAAGTACTCTGAACCATGGTTTAAAAATGTCTTTTGCCACTTGCCCAATATGTATGCAACAGGAAACAATTATTTTATTTTGAGTCAAGTAGAATATATTAAAACATGGGCAACTGCAGGAATTTAACATTCAACACTAAAGCAATAAAAAACCTGTATAAATTATATAAATCAGTAACTGATTTAATCACTGCATCATTTTATTGGCATATTTCCAAAGTATTATTTACTCAGAACTGAAAGTGCAGCCACAGGTCTGCAGCCTCATAATCAGTAAAATCCCCAAAACCTGCAATATAGAATAAGCAAACTGTAGTTCACATAGGTTAATTTCAATTGCCCCATGGAGACCTTTCCCAAACGTTTTTCATGTTTCATGGAGCTTTAATGACCAGTGAGCCAAGCTGAGCAAACAGAACTCAAGTTCAAAAATTTGGGTTAGACTGAAAGGAAGGATAGAGACATCTTAATCACTTTATTATTATTATTATTTTAAACTCTGAGAAAATGTGAAACAAAATATCTCTGAATAGTTGTGTTGGAAATTAGATTCAGCAAGGTTTACAGGTCTTTATACCCCTTTTGATAAATCTTTCACTCATCTCATAAATTCAACGTAAGAAATCCTTTGGACTGACCATATGGAAACCCATGGATACGGTTAAGTGTTTGTAGAGCCACTGAATTCCATTTCAATAGGAATGTATATGTATGTTTATGTGCACATATTTCTATGTATCAATACAGGCTGGGAGATGAACAGATGGAGAGCAGCCCTGCCAAGAAGGGCTTGGGGGTGTTGGTGGGTGAGGCTGGACATGACCTGGCAATGGGCACTTGCAGCTAGGAAAGCCAAACATGTCCTGGGCTGCATCCAAAGCAGTGTGGGCAGCAGGGCCAGGGAGGGGATTCTGCCCCTCTGCTCTGCTGAGACCCCACCTGCAGTACTGCATCAGCTCTGGGATCCCAGCACAGGAAGGACATGGATCTGTTGGAGTGGCTCCAGAGGAGGTCACCAAGGTGACCAGAGGGATGGAACACCCTCCTGTGAGGAAAAGGCTGAGAGAATTGGGATTGTTCAAACTGGAAAAAAGAAGGCTTCCAGATGACCTAATTGCAGCCTTCCTTCGGGATCTGAAGGGAACCTACAAGAAAGCTGGGGAGGGACTTTTCACAGGGGTATGTAGCAATAGGACAAGAGGAAATGATGTAACTTTCTCTAAACGTGTCAAGTCCATTACAAAATTAGAAGAGGAAAAAAAACACAAACAAGTACAGAAAATCAGTAAGGATAAGCAAAACTTTAATTGCTAACTTCAACTGGATAAATTCTGACTTTATATTAAAACATGAAATTATAAAACAAGATAAACTGATGTGTGTGTGATTTTATTTAATATCATATCTAGCTCAACAAATAATGACTTATTTTTTCACATGAGAATCCAGCATAATAAGCTGCTTTGACAACACAGAATTACATTAGAAAATACATTCCAAATAGGTAAATGCAGGTCTTGGACTTTCCTCAGAAATATTTTGATTAATTTATTGTCTTGCATTGTGTGGTAATACAAAAATCCTAAAATAATGAGTTTTCTGTATCCTTTACATTATTTCTAGTCACTCAGCAATGGCAATGGCATGAATTCACTTTGGTTACCTGAAATATATGATTTTGTTTACAATTTCTACAAGTCATGGACTTGCGTGCAGCTCAGAAGCTGCCCTCCAAAGCAGAAATTGATTATTATATTTTGTTCTACAAGTTCTATGGGATCACACATTCTTTTTTCTTATATAAGGAGTATACTTGGCTGTAGACAGAGATGGCATTCCTCCCACCCTTTATTTTTGTTGCAAACTATTGACATGTTAGAGGACCAAAATTAAAATCTACCCACGTCTGCTTTTAGCAGTTACAGCCCTTCCCGTTCTGTGCTCTTCTCCACCAGACAGGTTTCTTTATCAGGTAGATTTTTTCATTTCACATTAATTTGGGAATTACACTTAATTCGACTTGCTATTTTGTTTCCTTTTCACTCCAACACCTGAATAACCTCTTACTTCTGCACAGATGGGTGTAGAGGGATTACTGCTACAAAGAGGTGGCAGACACCAGAGCAAAAAACTCATGGACTCGCCAAATCCATCTGAAAACAAGAGGCACAATACCTCAATATGGCGAGAGACTTTCATAGCCTGTAGGAGAGAAGAAAACACCAGCTGCTGTCTTCCAAAAGGTAACACCGTGAGTAAAGGTAACACTGTGAGTAACATTTCAGGGTTAGTCTGTCTAGATAGTCAGATACTACAGGAAGAAAAATGATTGCAATACTCCCATATTATCCTTACAAGAGTATTAAGAGGATTAAAAAAATGAAAACTAACACTACTGCATTGGGTTCTAAGAGCAATATCTGAATTTATCAAATTCCTCAAATTTGATAAAAATCCCTGGATGTTCAGTCTATACTTGATCTTTAATAGCTTAGGTTTTGTCAGCACACAGTGCAAACAGACAAAATATCTATATATCAAATCAAGGCATAATAATGAAGTGCTGATTGTGTGCATTTCCACGTCATGTTTATTTCATTACAAAAACAAACATGAGAAACAATGCCTAGATCAGACTGGATTTTATTTAGTTTTAAAATATGTGAATTTTCATGTGAAGAAAAGCAAAGGCCTACCACTATAGTTACAAACAAGTTAATATTTATCTGTCAACTCCCTGCAGCACCAAACAGAAAAATATTTTAAGTTGCTCTACTCCCCATTAAAAAAGAAAAGAATTCTGGTCAAGAATGATGAATAAGACCATGGTACGTACTGTGCTTCAAGATTTATACCTTCTGAACCAGGAGCAAAGCAGATGTGAAACATAGCTGTTCTATTCTGATAGCATTTTATTCACACTTTAAAAGCACAAAAGCAACAACACAAGGTTAAAAACCAAACCAAACCCGAATCCAAATGACACACAGGAAAATCGGTCCCTTATGTTTAAAATGTGGATTAAAGCAAAAATGAAACAACAACAACAACATAACCTCAAAAAAACCCCCCACAGCACAAGAATATTGAATCCTTTAGTCCTTGAAAAATAGGTAGAAAAGTTTCAATAATGTAAAATCACCTTGAAAACATAACTAGAAAGCACTTTAAAAAAACCCAAATAAATCACTTTGTCTGCAAAACACTTACCTCCATTTGCTAGATGAATCTCACATTTCACTGATTACATTATTTTCCAAACAACTACACTGCTTTATTGCATGTTATTCAGATTGTAAGCAGAAAATAGTAAACTTAAACAGTAACCTTGATGACACATTAGCCTTCTGAGTTTGGTCTGAAACTTTATCACATTTCAATGTATATATTTGTAGAAATTATGACACTTTAAGGTTGTTCCTTCAGGTACTACGAAAGTAGTTATGTAGAAGATACGAATCATGTTATTCCATTTTTGAAACTGTTCCCATTGTAGGTATAATGATATAAGCATAACAGCAAAGCACAGGGCACTGCTCAGAGATTAACTGGCCTCTGAGGGGAGAGGCAGCCTTAGCTACAGCCAAGCCTTGCAAGTCAGCCAGTGGTCACTGTCCCCACCAAACCATGCAGTCCCCCTGAGCCTCCTTGTCTCCAGGCTAAAACACCCCAGCTCCCTCAGCCACTCCTCACAAGACTCGTGCTCCAGGTCCTTCACCAGCTCTGCTGCCCTTTTCTATATATTCCACTGCCTCAGGATCTCTTTTTTGTAGTCAGGGGCCCAAAACTGAACAGAGCATTTGAGCTGAGGCCTCACCACCACCCTTCCAACTTTCTCCCTGGCTAACCTCACAACAATCTCAAGGGGATTCTAGTTACCAAGGCTTTAGGGGTCATCAGGGTCCTGTCACTGGTCCAGTGCAAGGGAAGCACTCCTCATACAAACAAGAGGCAGCAGATTCTACACAGTTCAGACTATATGTTACACCCTGGTAGCATTAAAATAGCTGAGTTTCAGAGCTGCATGCTTTTAAGTGCCCCACATTATGTTCTTTACATAAGAAAGGGATTTTACACATATAAAACAGAGACCTCCAAGTTTTAAAATTCTTGAAGTCCTGAAAACGTCAGCTTCCATTTTTATGCAACAACTCTGGACTCTATGAGATATATATATATACACAATATATTATATATATATATATATTATTATATATAAAGTTCAACTTGTCTTCCTTTAACATGGAATAATTTTTCTCTGTGCCTTTAAAATATCTATTTATAAAAAGAATGTAAGGACTACATCAATACAATTTTGTCTAATAACATCAGACTCAGCTCTTCCCTGTCTGTTATAAATATTTCAGATACTTCCAACTTAATAAAACATATTTTTCCAGTTTCTGAGCTTCAGTGTTAGTGACAGTTGTATACACCATAAAAGCCCAAAGCCCGAGTTATTTATCTCCAAAGTCTTATCAGAGCCACACGAGTTCTGCCAGTTGTCATGTACCCAGGAATAAAAAATATTAAAAGTAAAAATAAAAATTAAAAAAAAAATCCATTCTTAAATCAACCAAAACAAATTTACATAGTATTTAATGATGAAAAAAAATTGCTGTAATACTTCTCTGCATATGACTTATGGTTTTACATTTTTTGGCTCAAGTTATTCTTCTTAGCTATAGTGGCATGCCTCTGTTAGCATTGGCGGGGCTTACACAGATGAAACAAAGACCAAATTTGCCTAATGATGCTACTCTGCTGGCAGAACACAGTAGACTGTCACAGAGACTGACTAATCTTCAAATAAATTACTAAGTTTATTCCTTTTCTAAACCACGATGACAAGATTTGACAAGCCCTTTTTTTGTCAATGAATGAGTCTAGTAAAGTGTCTGACAAAATACACTGCAAGAAAGAAAAGTTACCAGGAACTCTTGACACGAGATGTCTCAGCAGAACTCTGTGAGGGTGTTAATTTAGGACAGGCTTTGTTGAAACCTCTATTTCACAAAACCCTGAGGGCAAGCTAAATTTTTTGTTGCCAACCTAAGAGATTTGGTACTGAACTTCTGTGGAAGCCAACATCTGTGCTAAACTACAGAGACTGTTTTTCACTCAGAATTGCTTCCAGATGAGTATCATCAGCACGCAGCCAACAGGAGGAGGGGCATTAACATAAAAGCCAATGGGTTGCAGCTCAAGGAGAGACTGGAGAGAAGAAACCTTGCACAGTGAAGGAGGTGCTCCAGAAGTTTGTCTCTCTCAACTAACAGTGCTGACTGGAGTCTCAGGTACTGCCACTCTGTGAGTGTGTCATGACAGACAATGACAAGTTTCCAGAACTGATGTAAATAAGCTGACCTCATCTGCAGGCTTCTTTAGCTCAAAAGCCCTCCTATATCTTGACTGCTCAGGAGCTAACCCAGCTGCATTGAACCCCTCACTCCCATGCCCAGTGTGGAAGTTGATCAGCAGCCCCTATTTCCTCAACCAGTTAGGTACCATGGATACTGAGCTAACTGAAAGTTAAGCCACTTGAGAAACAAAACAATGAAATAATGTACTGTCCCTGGGTGATAACAAATGATGAATTGTCTTCATGTGTACACTCAGAAGGGAGAAAAGTGAGCATTCTTACCTTAAAATTGCCTGAAAACTGGTAGTTTCTATCTCCAGAGAGATGAAAACTGACCCTTAGTTCCCTTCAGGCAAAGGAGGGAACTGAAACTGAACCTACACGTGCTCTCATTGCTATGTTAATGTCTGAGAGTAAAATGCTAAGGAAAAGAAAAGAAAAAAACCCTGCCACTACATCTCTAGATAACGGATGTTAAAATACTGTTTCAGGGTCACCATTGAGGAAAGGTGTCGACACCTCCCCTCAGCTTGGCTTCTTAAGAAGGATGCCACGAAGGAATCACATGCTGAGCAGCCTTGAGCAGCATTTTTTCCAGCTACTTGCATGCAGGCTCATTCCCCTTGCTCTTTAAGTCACGTGGGTCACAAGTAAGCATATGATCGAGACATTTAACCCTGAGAGTGAAATGGGCTTCTGGATCACTTTGAACCTGCCTTCAGCACTAAGTGCTGAAAACCCCAGCGCTATGAACATTCAGACCTCTTTTCAGATCAAGCCTTAAGTCAAATAAATCAAAGGACAAACTCACAAATTCCAAAGGTGGATTTCATAGAATCATCATCATAGGTTTCTATGGCATTACCAGAGCCAAGATACCACCCTAAGGTTCCCAGCTGGTTAAAACCCAAGAAAGGTTTCAAAGCTGACTTTCGTGTCATGAAGTCCCACATCCTACTTGAGAAATAACTGGAATACTCTGTGTGTTGCCCCTGCTTATCTCCTTAGATGTTTGGGGGCATTTAAAAAAAGAAATCTAACTATTCTACAGAGAAGCCCATGTCCACTCTATATTATTCCAGGGGTATTAACAGAGTTGGTATTACAATAATTACAGTATCCTTCTATCATAGTTTACTACAGCAAATTTTATGGAGCTTGAATGAAGAATAAAATAAGGAAGGACAGAAAGAAACACTCTAGACACACAGTTCCATGGAAATTCGAGACTTGACTTGCCAAAAAAAATTCTGATGGTTTACTTCTGATCATTTAACTCAGTCAGAAGCAGGGACTGAGTGGGGGTGGGGGAAAAAGCAAGAAAGGCAGACCCACTACTTTTTCCATTAAAGCATCATTTTGCAATACATTTCCTTTTCTTAGTAGCTATAAGCACAGTTTTTCAAGGCATGTTTTCAAACTATTAGCAGATTTCCAACAACAGTCTAAAAATACTATGCCCAAAATCAGGAAATTTCACAGACAGCAACTCTTTCTGAATATCACACTGAATCATCTTTACTTTTTCATTGACAAATTCCATCCTGTTAATATGTGTTAATCACTACTTCATCAGTATGCAGAGTGTCTTCTATTGTGTGGATGTTCATTACAGGTAATTTGGCAGCTGTTTTAATGTGTTATCTGTTTCAGCAACGTAGAATATATAATGACGGCTTTACTTTCTGAATTTTTATTTAGTCACGGATCTCTTTTTCTCGACAAATGTTCATTTCAGGTGAAAGCATGACATGATGCTCTAGTATTGATGGGAAAGAGGAGAAGACTGGTGTGTTTTACAGCTAAATAGGATGTGTTCTGTGTCACCTGACCAAAAGTCAGACTTGAGGACTGAAATGAAAGGATTGCAAAGGTGAAGTCACAGTCCTTGAAAACCACAACCCTGTAGTCCCTTTAATGTTTACTGTATAGGATAAACCTAGAAGGAATGTGAAAGGAGAAACAAGGCCACTGCAACAGCTAGTATTAAACTAGTATTTTTTCTCTGCAAAGGAACTAGTTATTGAAACACCAAGGAGGACAAAGAAACTGAAGCAAGCACACAAAATCTGTGGCTTTCCCTGAATCTGTTTACCAATTTGAAAAATACAGGAAACTTCTTGTTTACATTTTGTCTGGTTATACCATATCCTTTTCCCAGTGTATTTAAATATGCTGCAATTGAAACTGGCTCTGTTTTAGCTTTACTCTGTGATAAAATCAAAATAATTTGTCATTTTCTTACTGGCTTATATTAAATTCCTTAAAAGAGGAACTGTAACATATTTCAATTCATTTAGCCATTTAACCCTGAAAAGGATATTTGCCTTTCCAACTGTGTGATTATCACAGAATCTCAGAACAGTTGGGCTGGAATGGACCTTAAAGACCATCTTGTCCCAACCCCACTGCCATGAGTAGGGACGCCTCCCACTAGACCAGGCTGCTCAAAGCCTCATCCAGTCTGGCCTTAAACATCTCCAGGGATGGGGAGTCAACAACTTCTCTGGGCAACCTGTTTCAGTGACTCACCATTCTCACAGGGAAGCGTCTAATGTCTAATATAAATCTACCCTTCTTCAGTTTGAAGTCATTCCCCCTTGTTCTGTCACTACATACCCTTGTGAAAAGTCCCTCTCCAGCTCTCTTGTAGGCCCCTCTAGGTACTCAAAGGTGCCATCATGTCTCTCTGAAGCCATCTCTTCACCAGCCTGAACAGCCCCAACTCTCTCATCCTGTCTAGGTAGGAGAGGTGTCCCAGCCTTATGATCAAATTAGCGGCCTCCTCTGATCTCCTTCCGACAGGTCAATTCTTTTTTGTGCAATACAATGTTATTTTTGTATAAGCTCTGTACATGAGCAGGATATTGAGTAGCAGAGTAGGCCAATTTTGGGGTATAAAGTAAACTAAGTGAAAGTAGTTTGCTTTTTCAGCACTTCAAAAGAAATTATTAAAATAAGCATGATGTGCTGAAGGTCTCACTCAGAAATGTTATTACGTTCTTGAGAGAAGGCACACAGGTTTCAATCTGTATGCCCTAAAGCAGCCTCTGATTCCCCTATATTTTAAAGGTTTTTTTTTTCCCTGCTGAAGTCAAATGTATTTAAAAGAGATATTTCATGAAATAGCCCCTTACTACAACAGAAAGATGCAATGTCTTGCTTCTGTAAATTTCAGTTCTGTTCAAAAGCATTACTGCTTTACGTAAGTTGTAGAGCAGATTTAAAGAGAACAATAGTCTCTAAAAATAAACATAATATAAAACAGTCTTTCAGGCAATGTCAAAGGCAATAGGAAAAGAGTGATGAGAGTTCTCCAACATGAGTTTTAATGAATGTTTTTTTCTCTCTTGTGTCAGTGCAAGTACCATTTATTTTTAAAGCAATCGGTCACAGTCTTCTGTTAGACTGATGGCCTCTTGACAGATTTTGTCCAAGTGCAGACAATAAAGAATAACAACATTGCCAAACTAGGAGTCAGTAATGAACAAAATTTGAAGTCAACTAAAATGAAGTACTGTGTGAACTAGAATATGGGCTATAAGTCTTCAGACTACAGGAAATAAGCCAACCACTAACTGACAAGGATTAGGAAGAAATAATTTTCCCCATGAGCATGATATTCCATAACCATCCATCACAGGAACCAAAAAGCAAAAAAAAATACTTTCTAACACCTCTTACTAGACAGGGCTGGAGAGGAGGTGATGCTGATGAGACAAATAAAAAAAACCAATTTAACCAACACAAAAGTTCATATTATATATATTTTATATATAT
>WEKY01035626.1:0-12404 GCA_013390045.1 Picathartes gymnocephalus
TCCCCACAGAAGAAGATGCATCTCTTAGTCCGAGGACTTCTCCTTCGTTCTACAAGGATTTCGTCTTGTCCATTGGTAGCTATTTCCCTTATACCCTCTTTCCTGAATCTTTATTCTTTATTTCTTACTTCTCTCCCTCTGTTGCACTGAGTTTTGAGCATAAAATAAAACTGTTTGATTTTAAGTTGAAGTTGAATTTCCCTTGTGACTTTTGCACTCTGAGGTCAGGATAAAAGAACCCCCACAAATCTTTGCTTGTAACTAAGCAGATTGTGACAATTATGAGTCATGGAAGAATATCTCTCACTGTAAACAAGAAAAATCCCTTTTTCATAGAAGATATGATTTACCTCTTACAGAATGACTGCTTGAACTCCCTATTTGAGACCTAACTAATGCTAGGGAAAAGCAGAAAGAGGCATTAGTTAATGTGGGTGGGGGAAATCAGCACCTGATATTGCTTTCACGAAAAATGTCCAAAATCAACAAGTTTCTTCGAGCAAGCGGATAGTATTGGTTCACATAAAATTACAGCCTGCAAATGCTATACCATGAACAGTCCTGGTGATGCCGGAATATGGACATAAAATGACTCAAAAGTGTGTTTTCAGTAGTGAGCTATTTTGGCTAGCTGGGTCGAAATGGCTGGCAGAGTAGAAATGAAACAGAAAGATGTATCCTTGTGTTTCAAAACTCATACAATACCATGCTGAGGCAAGTTCTCCATTTCTCAGGCAACAACAGGTTTGCAAGGCAGGAATGCATTCCTCCGCTGCTATTTGTAAAGCCATACTGTCTAAAAAATGTAAATATTCAGCTAGTGAGATTAAACTGAAGTAAAAGAGTATCTCTGGTGAAATATTATCTGTCTCCCAAATTAGGAAAGTCATGCTATATACTCCTGACATACTAGATAGTTCTTATTTTCCTGTCTCTTTCTCTTATCTTCAACATCTCTTGGCTCTATTTTAACAGCCATGTGCAAAACATTAGTATGTATCTTCTTTTGAAATGCATTGTAGATATATTCTTAGTGCCACTTTTAACTACGGTATCACTTAAATACATTTATCTTATGTGTCAATCCATTTGTGACTCACTGGAAGACTGAAGACTTCTGTAGGCCCTGTTGGTGTAAAGACCTCCATTAGTTTCTTTACTGTTCATGCCATAACACCATGAGCTTCCTGTCTTTCCTCTAACACCATCATAGCTGTTTTGTAATATTAAGTGAATTCAAAACAATTTTTCTTGCAGTATCACAAACTTGTTTTCTGCAACATACAACTATTAATAGTGTTATCTTCATTTAACAATCTTATCTGTGTTACATATTTTAATTCTGGCATACTCTGTTTCTATAAACAAAAAGGTGAAGGGTACAAACCTTCAGATTCTTTGCTTCATAAGAGTTTTCAAATTTGGTGATGGGTAGACAGGAGGACTGTGGCACCCACTTTTTCCACTTGATGAGTAAATTCCCCATTTAAACTTGTCATACATGTCCTAAATGACTTTAAATTGGATGGTTCTTGTTTTTATATTAATCTTTTATTATAACAATACTGCACATAGAATAGCTCTTCTTTTAATTCCCTTTTTGAATCACTTTCTGTAGTAGTCTGGTTCTCAAGATGGCAAACCCATGTGAATATCCATTTATTCATGGAAATGGATTTGCTAATTACTGTATTTCCAAAGGTGATGCTTTATGCTCTTCAATTTGCCTTTAGTATACAGAAAATTATATGATTTTTCAATGTAAACATAAACATGAATAATTTCTATGTATTATCATGTAGCCTAATTTCCTTACAATACAATAAAAACTATAAGAAATAGCAAATATACAGGAGTGAGGGTAGAGTAAAACAGTAGAGCCATAGAAGTTTTTAATCTATTGACAACATTTTGCTTTAACAAAGAGCTTGACTTAATTGTTTCCACATGCTCTTCACCCCTGGCCTTTTTTTTCCCCTCATTCTGTTTAACCAGCAATACAAACAGCTACCATGTAACATGTACCATATTGCACCATCATGTAAAAGAAGTTAAGTCTTAACACTGCAAATCCACATCAAGGTAATCTAGACACAAAACTTAGTCATGAAATATTTTACTAAAAAATATAAGGAAGTTTTATCTGGTTTGCTGTCCAATAAAAACTCCTAAACTGTACTATCTCTAAATTAATACCGTCCATTTGGTAATTTGAAAACGAAATTTACAAATGTCCAATGATACAGTAAAGATTATGTCCTTTGCTGGCTTTGTTTTTAATAAGAGAGAGGAAGGGAGAGAGACCCACAGCTCCCCATCAAGAACTATTAAGGACACAGAAAGTTACCACTTCTAATAAATGATACAGATTCATGAAATTGGTTCTCTGTACATGGAACATGAGAAGGCAGTCAAGAGGCGGCTATAGAATGTTTTGGTCCTACCCTCAGGCTGCCAGATAGTGCACAGACAAAACCAGTAATTTTGAATGTCAAAGTATGGAAGAATACAGTGACAGCCATATCTCCAAAGCAGTTATTTTTTTTTCTTAAAGATCCCTGGAAAATAAACTCTATCCACCCCCAGATTTGTAAAAGTAGAAACACCTTCTAGGCAAGCCTCTTGAAAAGACTAGAAAGTCATTGTGCACTTTGTAGGCAGTTCTACAGTTCTCACGCACTAGCCATCCAGACTGCAGGAGATAGGAAAACGTAGCTGGCTTCCTCCTGCTTCGCTACATGTATTTTGCACTGCAAAACAGTCCAGGGTACACAGAAGGATACTCTCAGGTCTCATTCAGCTGGGATATAATCTGGACACAGTGAAATGTTTTTAAGGTTTCCCCATCTGGATGTACTCAGTGGTCTTCAAATCTATCCAATAAAGACTTACGATACCCTTCTCCAGTATTAGTCAGACCTGCTAATTTGATGCTTGAAAGCTCTTTATCCATTAACTAACCCAGTGTGTGTATATGTGTCTGTATGTGAAAAGGGTTTATTTTTAAGTTGCTAGTCTAGAGACATTACAATCCAGTCTTACTACCAGCATACATCCTTCTTTCCTGTAAGACAATAAGTATATCAAATTATACTGATTATTCCTTCCATCCCATGTTCACTACTGAGTCCCATTAATTAAAAAACTGGAAATACTGAACACTATACAAATACAGAACTGTCAATTTACCAGTGGTTTTCTGCCCTTTTTGATTTAGAGATGTGTAGCCAATCCACATTTCTTTCACTGAATCTTCAGCACTATAGAGCCACCTTAAAAAAATTTAAACCTTTCTGCAGTGATGACAACTGGTACATAAGGAAATCTGAAATTATTCAGGCCTGCATGAGAAGTGTCTGACTTTGTGCATTTACTAAAAACTGTTTATCACAGGATTATGACAATTTTGAAGTCAAGGATTTGAGGAAAATATAATTCCTTATATTCTGTAAGTATTAATAACAGGTTCTGAATGAAATTCACAAATAATTACAAACTCTAATTCAGATATTATGTCTGCAATAAGCTTGTGCAGCAACTTGAAATTATATGCTACCAGTAACAAAATAATTACTTAACATATGCAAATTAACTGCATTAGCGCTGTATCCATAAAAATGTCTGTATAATTAATTGCATTACTTTTTATTTTCCTCTGTATCTCATGCTCCTTGATTAGTTGAGATGAACCCAAGCCCTTGGTTTCATGCAGCTCAGAGCAGAAGGATGAAACTGGTTCCCGCACATATAATTAAAGAGTTGGTACAGAAGGGAAAACATCTTTTCTCTTTAAGTAATGTGGTTGCCTACAGTTGAATGCCTCCTCCTGCTTGCTCCTAGAATCTGCTGGTGTGAACATTTTCCTGGAAGGATGCAGAAGAAAGGAACAGCTGTCCACAGAGCAAGTTACATCTTACTTGAATTTATGGGACACCAGTTTAATGATCTAAAATATTTCTGAACAGTATTTTTTTTCCTTTTTACACTGTTGTTTCTTGGGGATTTTTCTCTATTTCTTATTTATAGGAAAATAATGTTTCTGTCTCAAGCATTTTTATGAGAACTTTTCTGAAGTTAAGGAAGCTCAGAATTGCCTCCACAGAGAAGAATGCTCAGCCCTGAAGCAGAATGAAGACATTAAGTAACTAGAATTTTCTTAATAGGATCATAGAGCAATTCTTAACATTTTCATAGAGGAAAATTACGTGGGAGGGGACCTCTGAAGTACTCAAAGCAGAGCTAACTTCAGACTTAGACAGGGCTGCTCGGGGATTTGTCCAGTTTTGAAGATGGAAATTCCAGTTTCTGGGCAGCTCATTCCAGGGTCTGATCTCTTTACCAGAAACAAGCTGTAGTTTACATTGAGTCAGAATTTTCACTACTGTAATTTATGACTGCTGTCTATTGTCTATTTTGCTGTGTACCTCTGAGAAGTGTTTGGGTGGTTAAAACTACAACACATCTAATCACCTTGAAGAAACTGCTTACAAGCACAGGTTGAGATGTCACACCATTAAAACAAACCACATACACATGGAAAAAAAAGACCCCATTTGTGAAGGAAAACAACAGGTTCCCTGTAAATCATGCTGAATTTATTTCACCTGCCAAAAGTGACTCTCCATTATATAACTGTTCCCCCGTTTTTCCGTTTCCATTATGAACAGCCAAGCAAATTTTCAAGACGGTGGTTACACTGCAATAGGCACACACTACCATCACAGTGCCTTATCTGAGTAAATAGGTATCCTGGAGATAGATAATGGGATCTGCCTCTATCTCTGGTGAAATGAGAGGCTTTAGCCTCAACATCCCTTTTGTGCTCATTCACACTCCCATTTTACACAACAACACTGTTGGTTAGACAAGTTTAATTAATATCATGCTAGAACATGCATTTGTGTTTCAACCACATTTGCATTGCAATTTAGACTTAATGCAGGAGCCTTAAGGGAGCTGTGTTCCAGTCAAGTAAAGTAACAGACATTCTCATAAGAGGCCTCAGTTTATTTATTTGCAGTCTCATTTCCTCTTATATTCCTCCCTTTTTCAACATTCCCTTTCCTACACAGATCTCTGTATTTGAAATAATTGTGCAACTCTGGCAACAAAGCTCAAGACGAGACCTTATAAGAAGAAAAGGTTTATTTATTTTACAATAAAATCAATTTCACCCACACAGTCATATCCACACACTCACAAGAGCACTCAAGAAGTGCGTGTCCATGAGCTGTGTCATCTGTCAAGTATCAGGTCCCACTTAGTGTACTGACAGGTGCCTTTACAGGATTTATATAATGATGCAAAGGGCAAGGTACATAGACTGTCAAGCCTTCTTTGCCACAGAAGCCACTATGTTCCTCATGATCTGTTTATCCACTGGTTCCAGCCATATTTAGCATCTGTGTGTCTACTTTTAAATTCTTCTATGTTTTGCCAGTTACTCTAAGCTCTCTTTAGCAACTGCAAAGGGAACAGAAAATTTCTATTCTCTGTATTGTCTGTGTTGTCTGTCAGTGAGCACGAAGACAGGGGTAGCAATAGCTTCAGCCCCACTACCGACACACGTAGCTGCCATCTAAATCCCCAGCTGGCATCCCCACCTCCCAAACAGGATGCATGTTGATGCTGCCATTGGACAACCCATGCTACTTGTTTTCTCTGATTCATAAGTTGTCTATACAAGTAAGAAATATTTATTTTCTACCTACCTGATTAAAAATGGGATCTTTGGATTCTCTGGAACCACAGGTAAAAAAAAAACTTCAAGGATCACCTTCCTCAATCCTGCTACAGTACATAAAAATCATGTCTTAAACGCCAAGATATTCAGATACTATCCTCTTGCAAAGATTGATGATTTCTGCAAGCAGTTAAGACTTCATTGAATGGTAAGCTTTTTTGGGCATTAACTATGAACACCTCCTAACAGAAAGAGCTTATAAATTATTTTTCTTTCTTAATGAAAGCAAATCCACTCCAGATCAAAACATGGAAAACTTTACCTCAGTGCTTCTCAAAAAATTTTCTTTCTGCAATATCTTTGCTAATATGCTGGCTAGCTTATTTCAGATCCACTTGATTAGTTAACACTTCAAGCCAGAACAGTTTGGAGCAACTTTCTTATATTTTTCAATATTGATTTAATTTCTGTGGCATATTATTTTCTCTTCCCTATGATTGCATGATTTCATATTGTATATATATTTTTATCACTGTGGATAAGAGTTAAAGCAAAACTTAAAAAGAAAGGTAAAAATTTAACTCTGGTTAGACAGGAATATGTTTTCCACAATGAAATATTTGAATGACAATCCTTTGTGTTTGTTTAAAAGATGATGGAATGCTTTGTAACCATCTGTATTACAGATTCTGCAGGGTGTAGAATATAGTATAAAGAGTAAACTAATCACCTCTGGTATCAAGAGATATGTTCCCAGATCACAAATTCATATGTTGAATCTGAAACAGCACAGTGAAATCTTGTCAATCATTGCTCAGCATATTCCAAAAATGCGTATTCATGGAAGGCTGAAAGAAAATGCATTTTAGAGACATCTACTCACCTGTGAGATGTTCATGTGAATTTCGATTTTATATGTATACAGTTCATGGAAATATTCAAGATGTTTAAAAGGCACAGGTAAGCCACAGAAAAAAAATGGAAGAAACTGCCCTGCAATTATAATGATCACTAAATACTATAACTTGGAGATTTTGGGGATCATTAACTATCTGCTTTCTGGAATTAACCTAGATGTTATGTTTTGATGATTCCTTTTGAGTTAAGAAGGAATGAAAATATTTAAAATGAAGGTGCTGAGAATCTCTTTAAGTTAATGAGCTCTCTTAAATCTTCACAAGATTTGCAAAGAGATCTTTATTCTCCATATTAACTGTGTGCTAGAAACACATATAGTCTTACTGCTACACGTTGGCTCCAGAAAATGGAAGAGTGGTCAGGCTGACTGCAACAATAATTATTATTAAATAGAAATAGACTGAAAACAATTATTTTTAGACTGTAGACTACAGAATTTCATTATATGAACAGTCAGTATATGCCATAGTTTGGTTAAGTCTGGTACAAGCACTTAAGAATCTTTATCTAGGCACTAGATAAAGATTGCCCACTAGAATGTTCATTCATGGTTCCACTAACAGGTGTTTATATACAAATTTCTTTTACTGCATCTACCAGTGCAAGAGCAAGTTGTGGGAGAAATCAAAACAGATTAAGATCTTTTGAGCAATCAAATGAAAATTGCACATATCAAGTTAAGAACATTTATACTAAATGTAAGTGAACTGTACACATCAACAAAAAAAACTAGAGAAAAAACAATGCTCTGCACCAAGAGTCTAGCAAATAATAGCAAGTGATAGAGGAAACCGCGTGCTAGTAGGGAGTATTTAAAATGAAATTTTTGATTACGTATACAGAGAGAAACATATTAGGAACAATTGCTTCACCAAAAGGGTTGTCAGGCACTGGAACAGACTGCCCAGGGAAGTGGTAGAGTCACTATCACTAGATGTATTTAGAAGACATGTAGGTGTGACACAGAGACACAGAGTTAATGGTGAACTTGGCTGTGCTAGGCTAATGGCTAGACTTGACCTTAAAGGTCTTTTCCAACCAAAATAATTCTATGATACTATGTCAATATTTTTATTAAATTGAGTTAGGAACTTTTAGTCCCTTTGTATGAATATTTGCTCCCAAGTCTGGTTTAGAAGGTATTTTTTTTAATCTCCCCAGGAGAAAAATATTAAGGCACAAAGGACAGTTATTTTGTGAAAATAGTACTACTACTAAATGGAGATCTCCATCCTCTATCAAGCGGTTCAACGTTGATGAGCAGTGCTTGTTCAGCACAACACCACATTGTTTCCATGAAGACACGTGATGGGTGCAATGGAGTGGATCACATTTTGCTAAGTACATATATAGAAGTCTTATATTTTGATATTTTTCTGATGGGAGGTGTCTACTGAAATAGCTGTGAAGTTCTGTGGGTAAATCTATCCATTGCTCTGGTGCAGTTTGGTTCCATTTGCTGTATGGTCTCAGGAAGCCTGACCCCAATGAGTCTTCCAGGGCTATGGGGAAATGAAGTTCCTGCTTTAAATATACTTTATGAATTTATTTTCAAAGCAGAGTGGTATAAAATAACTGTACGAGTTATCACTTCATAATGTACTAATTCTATATAGGTTTTCCTTAAATTCTTCTCACCGTGCTGAGCCTCTCAAACTACTTTTTCCTTGTATTACTCTTACTTTGTCCATTTCTTTTCAGGTTCTGTTGCAAGTGCAGCTGAGTATAAAGTAATTGAGGCTTTTATGGAAGCATATGTTTTAGATGGTTGCAGGTTTTATGAAGGTGGATGTGTTATGTGAGTTTAAGCAAATCTACTAGTCCACAGGTTGCTATTTCTTTTCAGGTTCATCATCCTACTCAAAGCTAACTGGATAAGTATCACTATAAAAACCAGGCTAATTTGTATCCCTAGACCATCACAGCTGAGACCACTAAAATATTCATCCTACCAAGTTCTCTACAGACTCCATCTTCAGTATCAATACAGAACAAGAGTAACACCTACTTTTCTTTTTATACAACCCATGTATAAGAATTAGCAAACACATCTGAACTGCCAAGTGACATGACTGTAATTAAAGCAAAAAAAAATAAAGTGATGAAGATAGTACACATAAAAAATGAATGAACAAATGAAAATAATAAATACAAAGTACAAGTTATAATACCATGAAAAATTGACAGAATGAGATATTATGCTCATAATGCAACTCGAAAATACCTTTTAAGGTTTCCTAGTTAATCCAACACTGCTGGGAGGAAAATCACACAAGATTATCTACATCCTATTTTCTATCTTGCATAGAAATACTTTTGCCTCTCTTAAAAATAGATCAGTATTTCATAATTTCTCCTCTCCTTTTAGTACAAAATCTTTGAAAGAACAGTCTTCCTATCTTCTTTGGACGCTATTAATAAGTTGGGACGACATGCCTTTTTTTCAAAGATTTGTCACTGTGGTTTTCTTTTTCTTCCTGCTGTGTACTTTTTAAATATTATTGTTTGGTTCCCTTGGAAATCTTTAAAGAATATTACACAGAGATCACACATATCTCAAGTGCTTCTGTATCTCCTTTAAAACAAAAATTTTCAGAATAGAAATGATTGTCATATATTTGCGAAGTAAGTTCTTCATCAAACTTCTCATGTTTCAAAGCCCATATAACGGAAATCATGAAGAAAATGTGTATTTTGGAGTAGGTATCTTCCTTTTCTGTAATAGAGATTTATTTCTTCTGCCAATATGGAAATTATTAAGAGGAAAAATGCTATACTTTGTCTTGCAAAAGGCTGACAACTACTTATTTTGTATATATGTATGTGAAAGTGAAGAGGAAAGACCTAAGAGTGGGAGGAGAAAGGTTTAAATTTCTGCAATAGTAGTATGATCCATTTGGCATTCTCTCTTGGTGTGACCAAAGTAAGTCTGTGAAGCAGGGTCTCATCCTAACATGACAGAAATATTTACTTGTTTTAAAAGAATGTCAGGTTCATATGTGTGATTCTTCTCTCCAAGCACATCTATTAGACTCTTTCCCCTTCACTAGTTCATCATTCCTGGACACTCAGTAATAGATCATTCACTTATAAAAGTACATAAAAGTAAGTAAGTACACATGTAAAAATGAAGACTTTTGTTAATAGTGAGAAAAATGCAATCATGAATTGAGACTGAGCTGTAAGAAAAATAATAAATTTTGCTACAAAAAGCTCCCCTATCAAACCTCTAAAATTTCAGTTAGTTTTTTGGATTTTGCTCCAAACTGAAGTTCTGATTTAGTTTATTTTAAACATTTCTCTTTTTTTACTTTTTATATGTGTTTCAGTTCTAAGCAGATTCATTGTAAGCCATCCTAGAAATTAAACACATTGATCAGAAGTGACTCTCTTTCTGTTAGCACATGACAGAAACTTCTGATAAACCCTGAGCTTCAGTTATGTAGTAGCTGGAGAATCTCTTTAGACTGACCTTTATTCACTATGTTCTGATGTATGCATAGATTAATTTTTAAAAAAGCCAAATTTTAATATAAAACACCGATTTTTGAACCTTAGTGTTGTTTTACTTAAATTGTTAGAAGACAGATATTTGGTTCCTGTAGTATTTGGTTCCTGTAGACATGATATTAAACAAATGTCACAACTATGTCATTCAGTAAACACACTAGGAGGCCTGTTTCCTTTAATCTTAAGTAACTTCTGTATCAGCTTTATAACAACTTGCTTGGAACAGACAAATTTAGCAGCGAGTCAATTGAAGTTACCCTTTAACAACAGGAATTAAGTCCCTTTAGTCCCTTGAAGAAAATTAAAACAACACACTGACCGATCCCAGTATTTAAGGATGTGGACTGAAAATCAGCCTCAGAGGCAAGGTGTCATTTCCCCTTCAAAGTCACATCAAGCAGAAGGTTTTCCCACTTGGATTCCAAGCGTTCTTGATTGTACCATCAAGTCAATAGTCAATTTGCTTCTTCAGGACTTAAGGCTGATTCTATGTAGGCTAGGAGGATGTTGGAAAAGAAAATGTTTCTGGAACTGGAGGGAACATGGTTCCTACCCAAAGCATCCCAACAGCATTCAAAGCTTGTGGGAGTTTTCAGCCATTCTGACCCCAGAGAAACTAGGCAGTATTTAGAGCATTCCAAAATTTTAACAAGTTTTTGTACCACACTTTGTAAGAAAACAGGATACTAATAACTGGATTAAGCTGCTTTTTGAGTTCTCAATATGATGGCCTCAAACTGAACTCTTCATGAATCTTAAGGTACTCTTAAGGAAGCCAAATGAAGAGTTTTTATGGGTCTCCAGGAATAAAAGTTTCTTTGTCTTATACTGTAACAAAAAAAATCACATTATGTCATGTTATACTTGCCAAGCTCCAATGGAAGGCTTTCCAGCCTAATGGAACCAAAAAGCAAGGAGCACAAACAACAGTTCACCAAGGCCATCAGGACTGTGTATAGAATTTGCAACCTGTGCTTTTTGAGCAGGGATTTTTGAAATGTTCCCCACCCTCTTTTTTGTTTTCCTGGTTCATAGATGACAAGAAGGAGACAATTTTAAAGGAATCCTTCTGAAGAAACTACTCCTCCTGCTTTTGAAGAAATACTGCTCTGTCCCTTCCATAAGAAAGACTATTTAGTATAAAATGTATTATTCGGGTTTGCTTTTGTCAGCATCTGAGGGCCTGTATCGGTCACAAACACTTTGCCTAGTCACATGAAATGCTAATTAGTTGTCAGGTAGCTGCACAATCTTGGGTTTCTCTGTACAGACATGACCACCTACACTTCCACTTCCTCAGAAAACCTGAATGGGCATGAGACGTCCAAGCTTGTGCCAAGGAATCCACAGATTCACAGTTTGACTGAAGCAGAAGGTCAGATCCAAAGCTGCAAGGGTTCCACAGTTCAATTTGCACTGCCCTGCCTACAGCCAGGCAGGAGTTCTTAGCAATTCAGAAGGAAGAACAAATGGCCTTGATGGGCAGTCAGTTTCAAGTGCTTCTCAGTCAAGTGATCTCCCGTGCCTCAGAGATCATCACACCTCAGAGGGTGGAGTAAGGAATAGGTTGATAGCACCGATAGATCCTTTTCTATGACGGGTTTTCCAAGGTAATGACTCTCCCATTGTTTCCAAGAGAAGAAACCAACTACAACAACCCTGACACAGCTCAGGATTAACAAGGGTTACAGTTTTCCTTTTAAATTGCTCCTCCCCCTCCAGCAGCATAAGAAAACTACAATGTCAGCAGTGTGTGCAGGACTGAATGCAGTTCTTGCTCCTGGGACCACAGAAATTACTTTGTTGATTTCACATGTGGTCTGAAGGCTTCAGGAACAAGACCTCGTTGGACTCAAATACTATTCCATTCAAAAAGGAGCTACATCACATTTATGTTCTGTGGCCCATAAACTGAGAAACAAGCCCTGTGGTACAATGTGTAGGCTTCTGGGTGGGCATGGTAACGGGAGTTACTGGCAATGCACATTTTGGTCTGGCTTCCTGGGTACTTACAAACATCTGAACTGAAGAAGCGTATCTGGAATTGGTTCTTATATGCTGAGGTCTGAATGGAAGCTTCAGACCAAATTTAACAGAGACACCTTCCCATTATGACAGCGGGTTCAGAAAAGACCCCCCTGCTTTCTGAACTTCTCAGAGAGGAAGTCTAGGCACGGCTGGATCCAATCCTAATTGCAGACTTAATCAATGATTATGTCTAAAGGACTGCATAGGTGTGACTGAACCTTTGTATGACTGCAAGACTGATGATGACAAACTGTCCTGGTTTGAA
>WEKY01035631.1:690-13159 GCA_013390045.1 Picathartes gymnocephalus
ATTATTATTATTATTATTATATTTTGTTTAAAAAAATCCTTCATATGCCTCTGTTGGCAAATATATATATATTTCTTCTGTAAACAGTTAACCACATAACAAAATAAAAAATCCATATTTTCATACAGCTACTATGCTGATGGTGTTATGTAAACAAAAAGTAGTGTGCAGCAGCTTCTTACAATAGGATTTTTTCCTTTTCCTTACAAAAACATGTAGGGAAATATGTCCATCATAAATTGTTCAAAATATTGAAGTTGATAGTTTTGAAAAGAATGGCTTTCTGCACTCTAAGTTTTCCTCAATACAAAGAGAAACAGATAGAAGCAGAGGGATACAGTTTTCCTTGGGTTTTTTTTTGTTTTCTGGATTTGTCTTTTGATTTTTCTTGGTGAACTGGAATGAAAATGTCACTAGAAGTCCAGCACTTCTCAGAAGACAAACGAACAGAAAATGTCAAGATGACCTTATACTGTACCTCTCAAGGTGAGAAAGAAAAGACATAAACAATGGGAGAGGTCACGATAATGAAAACTGAAATTCTGTAGACAGACATACTGGGGGTTTATGCAGAAAACATCATCTGTTCATCCAAAATTTTAGCTGCTCTTGACACTTTTGTATTTTTTGAAGTTTCTTTATTTAGTCTTATGCTCAGCCCTTGTTTGAGGACTTCTTTCTAGTTCTAATTTTTGACATTCGCTTGTTCCTGAGAGGTCTTTATCTGCTGTGTCTCCTGTTGGGTGTTGTCTTGGGTAATGCACTCAGCACTCACACAGCTGCATTTCTCCACGTAGGTGTAGGAGTGATGAAGGGAAGTTCCATCACTGCACATCAGAGTCACCTTTCTTTTGCTAGTCTTGATTTCCTGACAACACGAGCATTTGTGCACCATTGTGTTTGTTGTTTGAGAGTATCTGATTGAAAAAACAAGGAAAGAGTGAGATTCAGAATTTATGTGAGAAATAACACTGCCCCTCCCTCCCATTACAAAATATAACCAGAGGATATGTGCTTGCATGTGGGACTACTACTCAATACTACCATTCTTACAGTATTGTGATGAAATACAGGTAAATTGCCCTCATTGTAAAAATGGATGACTCTAAGTCTTCATTAAGGCACAGAAAAAGTAAATGAACTAATCCAGATCACATAGTTAGCCAGTCCAATGAGAGAATAAAGAAAAACAGATAACCTCAGTTTTAAATGGGCAAAATCAAAATTCGGGTCTATTCACTATGACACTGAACTGGGCTGTTAAACACTGTGAAGCTTGAGGTAATCAAGCTAGCACAATGTCATGTTAATCATCACAATACAAACAGTTGATGACTGGCTGGATGTTGGACACATCAGGAAAACACTTGTGATTTGCTTGATGTAACTGGTGTCGAGAGTAGAAGACAAGAGGGTACAATTATCTTTTATGCCACTTACCGTGAGTAAGCATCACAGCTGCCTTCACAGTACGTTATCTCAACAGGTGCAGGAGATACACAGCCATTATAGTTGATGACAGTAGTCATATTGTGCTTCATACAAACTGAGGCCATCACAAAGAAAAGGAAAATAGGTTAAAATCTGTGCGTGTATAAATAGATAGCTGTGTATGATATTTTGAAACTGAAAACTCAGGTGGATGGAGCTGAAATAGGAAATTAAGTCACAGTGCATTTTTTTTTCAGTTGCTGAGGGCCAAATGAAGACTTGCTGTTTGTGTTATAACTTTCCCTTTTTCTTATGCAACTTGGTGCAGGGTGCAGAAATCAAGAGCAGTACTGTGGCAACTGCTCAATGCACACCCATCTCCCAGAACTGGGTTCATTTCCCTCCTTAAAGAGAATGTATCTATGGAAATTGGAGAATAGTCATAGTCCTCACCCTCTCACAAAAACCCCAGCATTTAACAGTAGGGAATGGGAAAGTTCATCATCTGGTTCCCAAGGACATAAAATGCATAGTGGAAATGTTCTGTTCCTTTCTTTTCCACCTCTTTCCTTTCTCACCTCAGTGAAGAAGGGAACCCAAACTTGGCCAGTTCACCTCTTCTGTCTATGCACCCATCATGCAAAATGGGCTAATATACATAATAAGGTACATATAATCAATATTTGTAACAAAATTATCATACTTACGTTTTGGTATTCTTCGGCACACTGGACAGCAGCCATCATCAGATAACGTGACATCTTCCTTGAATGGGAAAGCATTAAAAGATAACTCAGGTTTCATATCTGCATACTAAAGCAGACTTTCCCTGCTTCCTAATTTTCTCTGGCACCAGAGACTATGTATTTTTTTGTGTTGACATGGAATCTAATTTCAAGCAAGGCTAAATATTAAGGGCACGTCACTGCCTTAGTAGTAATAAGAACTATTTGAAAGTTGAAATGGAGGAAACCCTCAGTTCAGTAGTATAATTTCAACAAGAAATAAAGCTTGTAGCACATCTAGGTCAAAATATTGTGACCAAAGTCAGTAGAGAGGAAGGATTATAGCAGACAGGGTAACACAATGAATTAAATAACTGACTTGCCAGAGGCTGATTTTTGCTTCTAGGTGCCTTGATAGTTTTAGGAATCCAAAATATTATGCTGTATCCTTTTCTCTAAAGTCTGATCCTCAGTGAGGATTGATATATCACTCATTTTAATTCTGAGTTGCTTTTCTGAGATAAAATTTGGTTGGGACCACGTTCAGAGAAGATAAAAGGAGAGCTACTTCCTGCACAATGCTTCTGCTAGTTATTTTCCTTGGACACCGTGATCCCTCTATCATTGGTGTTAGGCACTGCAACCTTTGCAAAAATGAGAACTGGTAGAACAGTACTTACTGGATCACACGCATCAGGGTTAAAGGCAGGACAGCTTGCCTCTTTGATGACTGGAATGAACAGGTCAGCATGTTTTTCACATGTGTAAACAGTACAGTTATCACCTGGTGGGTTCCAGTATTCTCCTTCCTGAAAGTAGTCAAAGAAAATTAAAAACTTCTTATATAAAAATGAAACAAAAGCCCCGCAATTTCTTTTTGTTGCTATATACAGTAGTTTGATAATTCTGAACAACTTCCTTGAATTTCAGCAGATAATTATTTGCAGTATTATCATACTGCCATTAAGTGTTTTTCATTGACCAAGTGAAGAGGCTCTATTTTTATCTGGATATAGATGTGCCTTTTGTGTGAATAGGGTAAGTATGTGGGCTCATTTGGAAAGAAAAATTTGCATTTCAGTGGTTTTGTCATTAGAACTTGTGGATGTGTCCAAATGCCTCCACAGATAAAATTATCCTTTGAGTAAAATGAGTGCTACAGTTTTAGAACTGGAGGTAAACAAAAGCCCATTGCTTTCACCTATATATTTGCCTGTGTTGATTTCTGAAAGCCATTGCTCAGTATCATATCACAGCATATCACTGCTTCCAGAAGTCTTAGAACTGGTGTTTTGTGGTGTAAGGTATTGTTTAAGCTGTGTGGAGACAGTCCAGTCCCTGCCTGAGTAAGCATTTGTCTGATATGAAAAAAGATGGAGGAAATAAATGCTACAAATACAAGGAGGCGAAAGAATGAAAAGACTAGCAGAGTTCCCCAAAAGTGGACTAAACCAGGGATAATTACATGGAGCGTGTGTGTAATGTTGTCTCCCACAGTCACTACACAAGCTGCTGCCTTGCACGTGCCGCAGCACTGTCCAGGTTCCACTGTGTATTTATAGCCCTGTTTTGAAAGAAACAGAGAGACAATGGCATTGAGTCAGGTCGCTGGCCTTAACTGGTGGTTATTTGAGCTGGTTTCTGACAGCAGAATAGCACTCACCAGCGGGCAGTATGTGTCACAGATAACAGGCTCGCATGTGACCGTAGGGTGGTGAGGCCTTGAGGGAGAGGATTCAGAGCAGGTGCATTCTTCACAGGGGCCTGATGGTATGGCAGCTCCAGGCTAAAGAAAGTTGGAAAACCCCATTATAAGTCAATAAAAACAAGTCGCTTTGTGTATGCATGTCACAGACAATACAAAGATGAACTAACTATAGGCTAAGCTATCCATAAATACAACTTTGGTTGGTTAAGCCAGGTTTCTGGTTTGGTAATATCAGTTTTGGAATCAAATTCTGCTAATGTAGGAAGGAGAGCAGAAAATGCTTTTGCTTGTACAGAGGGTATTGATGTGCTAACCCCAGTTAAATAATGAATAATGTTTTATCTCAGGCCTTCCTACAAAATATGGACCATGATAGGTGTCTCAAAAACATTGCACTGTAAACTATGTGAAGGTGCATTTTTATGGTGAGTAACTCTGTGTACTTACTGCATAATAGGTTTCGTTGACTACACAGCCCTGTCCTGTAAAGAAGGAAGAAGGAGGTGTAAGTTTTAAGAGGCAGAAATGCATTAAAAAACTTCTGTTTTGTAGCTTTGTAGGCCTGTTTTATAGGCCTGTGGCCTTATAGGCTATAGGCAGCCTTAAAACACTCATTCACAACAAGGCCCAATATGATAACGCAGATAATTTGCATCTCTCTCATAAGGTTTTTGTAACTTAGAAGAATACAGCAGTAAATAGCACATGAAGAGGGTGCACAAGACTTACTGCATTCAAAGATAGGACAGCAGTTTCCAGGTGGCATTATTGTGATTATTTCCTGTCCCTCTAAGCACAGAGGTGTGATGTCAGGGCAGAGGCTTGTGTTGCAGTCTGTTTCATGTAAGACAATACAGAAAATAATAACATCAGAATTTTTAAATTAAAGCAATTTTGTTTTACATGAACTTCCGAAGTTTTCCCATGGGGTAGATAGGGTGTTGTTTACACAAGATAGTTTAATGACTAATTCAGTCTATGTGCCCAGGTATTTTCAATGCAAATGGGCTTTCCCATAACGTTTGTAAAATAAAACACTGGGAAGAACAGAGTGGTAATTGCTGGAAAGAGATAATTCTAAAGAGAAATTTGTACCAATGGGGAAATCTGATGACTCTCAGTGGTTCTGGAACTTTCTTGAGCAATTTTTAAATATTCATAACTATTTTTTTAAAGTTAATTTTCCTAATACTGGTCTTTGAAGTAGAAAATGCTTTGAAAGGTTTTGGAATATTGTTTCAGATAGTGGCAGTATTAAAGACTTTCAATGTTAAATTATGGAAGATTTTCAGTTACTTTTCTGTGCCTAACTATATAAAATCTTTTAATCTTTAAATTTGTTATCTTCAGGCATTTACTGTATACTCTGCAAGAAGGCTCTAAAAAGCAGGATGAGGGAGAAAAGCATTATGACATCAATGCAAAGTATTAAAAAACGATTGCTGTAGTTTCCTAAAATTAATATAGCATATTTTCCATTATAAAGAACTAAGGCAGTACTTACAGCACTCAGTCCTAGTACAGCATGGATCTTCTGGTATCTGTATCTGAACAGGCATGTAACCTGGTTCTTCACAAAATGCTTGCTGTGTTGGGGAACATTCATGTTTTCTACACTTCACCTTAAGAGTATTTTTGTCACAGACACATTCCTGGCAATTTTTTGTCCATTTTTCTCCTGGCTAAATAAAAAAGAAAAACACAGACAAAGGAAAGAAAAAAATTAAACATAAATCAAACCAAAATAATTTTATTTGCTTCTAGTTGACATATTCATGGATATAGTGATAACTGATTATATCAGCTTTTTCATATTTTAGGTTTTATAAGCAACCCTCAAACTGCTTATTAGGGGAAGGAGGCCACTAAAGGTTCTGAGTTCACAAAGCTATTACTTTCTGTTTATTAATAGCATCAGTATGAGGGTTACAGGAGTTCTAAAGGAGAAGTGATGAGCCACTCATCCATTTTTGAATAAGAAATGACATATGTCATATGACATACTAATTTTCACATTAGGTTGCTGATTTCTATGCAGCTGAGAAACTAAGAATGCAGACTATGAACATGATAAGCAACAGGTAAACTTTGTTATTCATGTCTCCCTTCATTTCTAGTATCTTTGGTGAGCCAAATTTGTGGAAAAAATAAGCATATATGCCTAACTTCCATTACAACCATCTCTCTTTTTCCCTCTTTTTTTTCTAAAGGTTTTTTTTTTTTTTTCCTGTATGTGAGGCTATTGAAAGAATATTTTATCACTTACTGTTAAATTTCTTAGGGGTGCTCTAGCACTTATTATTTTTAAGACTAAAAGTGAACAAACATTTGTGACAAAGCTCTGGTTTAGTAGAACACGAAATATCTTCTTGTTTCATTTATCTGTGCTCATTAAGCCACACATTGTGATACTCACCCATCTGGACATTCCATTTGGTTCTCTGCAAACTGGAAAGAAAAAGAAAAAACCAGACAGACAAATGAATGAGTATTTACTGAAAACTGACAAAGGAGTACATATGTGCAGTTTCAAATAAAAATACTATGAAGATAAAGCTAACAAGAAAATTAATATGCAGACTAATTTTGCTGAACTGTAGAGTTCTGCCATCTTGATGGGTCTCATGTAAGGAAAGATGATGGGGGGAAAAAAGTAATATTAACTATTATTCAATTTTTAATTGGAGACACTTAAAGAGGCTGATTTGCAAGGATCTGACCATGTAGAATATAGAACTCAGGCCTCCTGACTGACAATCCCAATCTCTATCTATTTCCCAAACTAGCTACAGATGACTTACGACATTCAGAGACACAGATGTTGCGCTGTGCACGCAGGAGTGTCATTCCTTCAGGACAGAAACAGCCTTCAGTTATTCCATAGCCAGGATGCTCATAGCTGGAGTGGGAAGAATATATGTGCTTGAGTACAACACTTTTGTGGTGAGGCAGGGGGCAGAGCAGCAAGTTACAAGAGAGAGAAAAAATGATAAAAATTTCTGAAGGGCAACAGGAAGCACGTGTTCTTAGAGCTGATTGGTATTTATAAATCTTGAATAAATTAGTGAAATTTGCAACACATTTCATTATGAAATATCTATCTACTTTCCTTAGAAATTTGAATTAAGAAAAATATAAGCGTGTGTTTCAGGGTGGGGTTTTTTTTGTTTTTCCATACCTTTGGTCACAGGTAACTGGATTAATGGGCCCACATGGCTTGTATACCAAGCTTGATGGACAGCTGAAGGCTGCACAGAAAAAGACAAAAAAAAAAAAACAAAAAAAAAAAAACCAATTAAAAATGGACAGTAGATACATTTTTTTTTCTGAAAAAATTACTACAACTTTTCCTTCTTCATCTGCAGCTTCTGTGAGACAGGACTCCACTGGATTTTTGTAGACAGTAACCACGTGTTAGATATAAGAGCTGTTTAGTGAATAAAACACTAATTTCTACCATTTATCACACACATTTTGAGTCCTTCAACACTTACAACATGTGTTGTTGGTCATTCCTCTCCAGTCAATGCAGACACCTCTAGCAGCACACTCTGTAGCATATATCTCCAAACTGGAACACTGCATGGATTCATCATCTATGCGACATCCATCAAAAACACAACCTTTGAAAAATGGTTCTGGTGGTATCACAGTATGACATTCTGCAAAAACCCTGCAGGCAGTAAAGAAAGAAGCCCCCTTCTATGTTAATGAGCCATTATACAAAGCCTCTTCGTGTCAGACAACACTTTCCAGTTAATAGCATGTGACTCTGCTTCAGAAAGGAAGGTATTATGAGAAACAAAACCCTAGGAATGACCAATAAGTTGGGAGAAAGATTCAGGAAAGATTAAGAAATCTGAAGCGCCTTTTTTTTTCTAAAGATGTTCATGGTCATAGTATTTCTCTATGTGTACACAACTTTTTAGCAGTTTGACACCAGAAATTTAGTGTAAAAGGCAAGTGCACCAGATTGAGAAAAAAAGAATGAAAAAAAAAAAAAAACGGCAATAGAAAATTCGCATATGAAATAGCTCCAGACTTTCTAGATACTACAGAAAGCACATAGAGGGCCTTTATAAGTAACTCATCTGAAAAAAGCTTTTGTCAGCCTACACGGGTATAGGAAATACTTCAGGAAACAAGCCTTTGCACTTTGGAACTCCATGTTTTAGGTAAAATGTATAAAGAATGAAGGCCATTTCTCGGCTCTTTGCATCTGCTCTCTTCACCTCTTTGGCAACTGGGTTCTCTACGGTTTGTACTGAAGATCCACTTCAAATTTAGAGTTCAGTCTTTGCTTAATAGTTAATGAGCATACTCTGGAAGTATTGCATCCAGGGAGTATTGATTTTAGTGCTTCCTGCATTCCTGACTTTACGTCTCTTTGCTCAGTTATCTTTGGTATGCAAGTCATTAAGGCAGAGCAGTTTCTTTTGCAGAGGCCTTTTACTGTATGTATTCTGTTATTAAGATGGCATTTTTAGCTATTATCATACGTGAAGGCTATAGATGTTACTCTTCTTCTAAGATACTGAGACAGTTTTGTCTAGAAAAAATGTATTTGTTTTCTTACTCGCTCAAGATAAGCTTGCAGAGCGGAGGTGTTTGACATTGCGGCTTTGGTGGAGGTGTGGTTATAGCTGGTGGTATTGGTACTCCATGGCACGTCTTGTTGTTATCAACAATCCAGTGATGAGCCATTTGGGGACAGGAGGAGATGATCTTACCACTTGGTAAGCGGCATTCATCTGCTTTATTGTTTGTACACGTTCCTGGAAGAGACAATCTGGTAAATCTCATAAGCCACGTCAGAGATGCACAATACATTCCTGGGCTGATATGTTTAGATGCGATGTGCTCATGAAATACATATTTTGCCTGAGCCCTTTCTCGAGTTATATGAACTTTAGGTTATGGAAAAGCAAACAAATGTAAAATCCCAGCCCCAAAGAAATATTGAGCTTTTGACATCTGACAGAAGTTGAAGAGCAGAACCGTACTTATTTCCATTTACTGCTGTTTAAAAATTTCTGTCAGTTATAAGACTGCATAGCTGGAGTGGGTGAGCATAACCAAGGTAGGGGTGGGAAAAGAGGACCCCCTCCAATCTGTGATCCTTCTTACCACATTGTCCTTCAGTGTTGTTGCCAAATTTGCTGTATGGCAGCTTCACTGAGAAAATCAGACCACTAAAGGTGATGACAGCACCAATTTCTTCTATTTCAACAATCATATTGATGCCAAGAGTGGAGAAAGAAATGCCATCTTTTTTGAAGCCTGGTTCAACAATCTTTTTGTTGAAGTACATCTGAATGCAGGGTTAAAACAAAACAAAACAGAACACCGTGTCAGAATAAGCACTGCTTCTGCCTGATTGTTTTAAATAATACATTTTCTAATCTTCATAATTATGAACAACTCCATATTGTTGTGCATCATATCCAGTGCCCATTGGCATCCTAATGACAGTGTATTGTTTGCATTGATATCTTGGCTTGTATTGCTATATTGCTAAAATGTGATAATCTTAGTGGCCTCTATGTACTGTGTATTGTACGCTAATGTATGTACGCGATTGTATGCTAATGCACAGTATTCTAGGCATATAAATTCAAGTATTTTCATTGTATCCCTCATGATTAGTTGTATTGGAAACATTTTTCTTATGAAAATGAGTGGCAGTTTTCTTTAGCTACAGAAACATCCCTGGCATTATTATGTAATAACTTTGCTAAATAATCACACCATCCCTATATCACATAGCAATTGACATTGGAAGAGTTGTCTGAACTCAAAACGAAGTCAGATATCCTTAGTACCAGTTTTATGTAGTGATGGATCATGTTTGTTTGTTAATCTTTTCAATCTGTAGCCAGTCTCTTATATGAGCTAATAAAGGTAAACATATTTGCCTAATAGTTTTTTTTGTCAGAAGTTATTCTGCAACTCTCTTCTCACTGAATTGGGCTAAAGCATGAGTTAGAATTGTCAGTTGCTGTTTTCTTTCACAGGGAATCACTGGAACCAACATACGTTTCTGACTGAGAATTTGGCATGGCATTGTAAGGCAAGAGTGCCTATTCAGAAAAACTTTTCTCCCTTTCTATAGATTCTCTAATCAACTAATAGATTCTTCAGGGTAAGAGTGGGACTGACTTTTCATTTTTGTTGGTTTGCCAACACTACTTTGGATCACGAAGGTGAGGTGACAGTCTAAGTCACCCCTTTTCTTCAGCTATACCTTTCTTCACAGTAGGAAATTGAAGCGGAAATCATGTCAGGGCTGTTTGGTGCCTGAAGTTCCCTATGTAGAGAAAGCAGTTCCTAGTCATCCAGTAGCTAAGGGATACATATCCATCTTCCACCCAAGAGAAGAATCCTGCTTGCAATTCGCATTTGTGTCTCTTCAAAATGTGTTTGTTTGCATGTCTATGGCACAATGCACCAGTTCTCATGAAATACAAGTTTTGTTCTTAGCATCCATGCAAACTTTTTTTTCCCACTAGTGATACCCCCTGCCCTGATCACCTCCATGATGTGATATTCTAACAGACTCTATCTCAGAATAGCATCAGTAAAGCTTATGGACACTACTTCTTTTCTACAAAAATAGAAAAAAAATATTTACCACATTGGTCATCACACCATTCATGAGTTGACGAGTCAGCACCACT
Organism: Picathartes gymnocephalus; assembly: GCA_013390045.1. Taxonomy (NCBI): domain Eukaryota; kingdom Metazoa; phylum Chordata; class Aves; order Passeriformes; family Picathartidae; genus Picathartes; species Picathartes gymnocephalus. Next base: position 11,232 of record WEKY01035631.1, read on the forward strand.
TCTGCAGATTTGTAGAAAATAATAATGGATTTAGGGCAGGAGAGTCCATCTTTTGCATCGCAGTAATAATTGTCAATGTAAACACGGAAGTTGTCATATCTAGGGACAATCTGTTTCACCAAGACGTAAGTGCAGTTTTCAAGGAAGGTATAATAGGTTCCATCAAAAGTAATGTAATGAGGATCACCCCATCCACTACACACACCTGGTACAGAGAAAATATTTGGAAGAGTAAGATAAGAATTTATGTAGAAGAAAATTTAAACACTGAAGATACTGCAATTTATAGAGCAACCCAAAGAAATGAAAATGCCCTTATAATCTGTGTAAAGCTTAGCTTTTGTTTTTAAACCATGTTATTCCTGAATCTGTTGGTGCTTACATTGACACTCATATCGGTAACAGCATCCATTTTCATCAGGTACCAATATTGGTGGATATTTGTTTGCACAGGTAATTTCCTTTACAGGTGGGCAGTATGTTGGCACTACATCTATGTCATTGTCTCCATTACAGATGACTTCTGTACAGTTGGATAATTTGAATCTTTCTCCGGGCTGCAAAAAGAAAAGGTTTTTGTCACAAAACAGTGCAAACAGGTATAAGCTTTACTCGTCTTTTGAGATTTATGCTATAATGTCTTCAGTAATGGTGGTGGAAAGGAAATCAGTATGTGTTACGTCTCTTCAATTTGTGGTATTAATGATTTTTAATGGTGACTAGAGGTATTCAAAATTCTGACCATGTTATGGGGGACAGAAAATGCTTACTTTTCTAAATGTGAAGCAAAGACTAAAATGAAAATCTTCACTGATACTAAAAAGTTGTCAATATTCTACAGGATTAATTTTTTTAATGCTAAAAGGAGGTGAGAACCTTAACTACACTTGTTTCTTCTGCATGAGGAGCTCTTCTGAGGCTTGGGGGATATGTATTAGGTTGCAGGAACTGATTTCCTCTATTCTATGTATACCGTACTTCAAGGTCAACAGAGCAATAAAAAAAGTTGAAAGAAGTACAGATAAAAGGGCAGAAGAACAGAAACAGATACAAGCCTTATATCTTAAGTATTTCCTTTTAGTGAAAAAATAAGATCCACAAGAAAACTCCTAATATTATGTCAGTGAGAAGATACCTTATGTATGTAATGCACCAAAGAGTTTGACTAAAAATAAAAGTAACAAGAAAAGAATATTGTAACTTGGTTTATCAGTATAAAAAACTGAATTTCAGAAAAAGGAAAATTCAAATATTATGTCCTATATATAGCCATTCATTAACAAAGTAATTAAGACAACCAGCTCAAGGTTAAAGACTACATACTATTCCAATCTGACATCACCCAAAAAAGGATATTATTTCAACACTCAAAAAAACCCCACAAATATCACGTACTTGTAATGGAGGGTAAAGAGTGGAAACACAACCATGAAAAACAGCACTTTTAGAGGTGGGAGTCGGAGGAACTGATGTTGGTACTGTAGACCACTCAGAGGAAGTAGTGCCTGCTGGAGTACTAACGGGACAATGCACAATATGGCGTTCGATATTACATGTCGGGCTACAGATGGCATAAAATCTACATCCTTCACTATCCATTTGGTTGTAAATCAAGTCACCTGTAGAAAAAGAGACATGTAGAGAAACTTAAAAAATAAATAATTTCAAAAACAGGAAAGCAAAAAAAGTGTAAGAAAAAAGGAAAATCAAGAAAAAAAAAAAGAAATAGTTAAAATAAGTAGAAAACATCCAAAAACATGTAAACTAACCAGGTGAAAAAATATCATCGCCAATCTTGCAAAAACATGGAGTAGTTGAAATGACAGGTGGAGGTGTGGTAGAGAAAGATTCACTTTGGGTAATAATAGCAGATGTGCTGGTGGTGGTGGAAGGGGTGGAGAACGGGCAGTTGTAGTTGGGTGTACAGC
>WEKY01035639.1:5690-16861 GCA_013390045.1 Picathartes gymnocephalus
CACCTCCAGTCCACCCCTGTCCCCCCAGGTGTCCCCGCGAATGTCCCCCACACCACATGGACTCCGTGGTTGAGTCCTGTCATGGTCACCCTTGAGTCCTCATCCCAGGGTGGATCCTCTGTCACCACCATGGCACTGGAGCAGGCACTGGTGGTCTGCAGCATCCTGAAGTGCCAGGCGGTGCTGGGTGAGCACCCGCGGGACTCCTCCCCCCGCGTCTCACTCCCAGGCAGTGGCAGCTCCTGACCAAGGTCCTCCACCTTGACCCTGCAACACTGGAGCCTGGGGCCATGCTGGCCCCCAATGGCTCCATGGTGGCCCTCAGTCCCCTCCTTGCCAGCACTGAGATGGGGCTGAGGTCTGGAGGATTTGGGCAACCCCGCCCCAACCTCAATTCCCCATTGATCCTCTCTTCACTGTCACCATTGCCATGGCTTTGGGGACATCTTTCCTGGTGACAACAATGGGACCATGCTGGGACCCAGTGGCTGCTGGGACAACGTGGAGAACTCCTAAAATTACACCTTGCAGGGCCTCCCATCCCCTGTCCCCAATGCTGTGGCCATCAGGGCCAAGGATGGGGTGGTCCTGGGAGTGTGACTGGCTCGGGAGCCACTCCTGCTGGCCAAGCTACTCTGAGGCTACTATGGGACCAGCAATGGCTTGGAAATGGGGAGACCCCCCAGCAGTTACTGGCACCGGGATTTTGGGTTGCTGGTGTGGCCAGGATGGCTGGAGAAGGAGGAGACAAAAGGAGGTTTTGAGGGTGCTGTGTGTGCTGTCACCCACCTGGCAGCTCCTGAGGGATGTGAGGACACAGTAGGTGGTGGCCTTGGTTTGTCAGGTGTCATGGGAGTTCAGCAAGTGCTACGTGGGTATGGGCAGGGGCTTGTCACCCCCTAAACAGGAGTTGTCACCACACAAAGGGGGCTTGTCACCACACAAATTGGGGTTGTCACTGCACAAATGGGATGGGAAGGTGTGGGAGGGGACCCCAGGTGGGTGGGATGGGGTCACTCTGGTGGGTGGACACAGAGATCACGGCAGGGAGAGGTGGCTTGATGTGGTGGGACATCTTCAGGTCCCCTGGGTGGACACCATTGTGTCCCCTGGGTGAACACCACTATGCTGCCTGAGTGGACACTACTGTGTCCCCTTGATGACCACTACCATGTCCCCTATATGGACACCACTCTCTCACCTGGGTGGTGGTCCCTCGGTGGCCACCACCATGTCCCCACAGTCAACACTGTTGTTGCAGCAGCTTGGAAAAAACAGAGACCACTGCTTTTTCCAGCAGGATCCATCTTTATTACATACACTCCAGTATTTATATGCTTCTACTATGGGAAAGTTTAAAGAAAGTCTTGGTAATGTGCAGGAGGAAAGAAAAAGAGCCAACACCTCCAAGCACTCGTTAGAGCAGATGTTTCTGCCCTTATCAGTCACTCACTCAAACATGCAGTCCCCCAGCATCCTGGGAGACAAAAAGGAAGCATCCACACCTGGTGTTTATGGCTGTGGTCATTCCTCTGTTATGCACCTTCCCCAAGAGACCAGAGAGTGTTTATCAAAGTTAAGATAAATGTAACAAGTTGCCCTTCTGCACAGGGCTTTCCTTAAGGCCAGGATGGCTGCTGCAGGCCACCTCTTCTGCAGTTGTGTCCCCTGGACACTGGCCACCTCATGCCCCAGCCAAAGGACACCCTGAGCAGGCCCTCCCTGTCCCCTCAGTAACTCCCAGGAAGACCCTCCCACATCCAGGCTGAGGGTTCCTCAGGTGTCCCCACATATCCCCAAGGACCCATCAAGCCCCTTGTCCCCACATGAATGTTGCTGTTCTCATGAACAAGACACACGAAGTCCTGCTATGTTTTCACCAGGCTAATAGCAAAATTTATTAGAAGCAAATCTCTTTTATAGTCTACATCGTGACAAGCAATACTTGATTGGCTAACAATCAAACTGTAGACCCCCATAGGCTAAACAGTGTAAATAGTTCTCTGAACCAATCATGAGCAAAGCACGTATAAGGTAGCAGGTGTAACTTGCTATCTAATATTTTGAATTCTTTCTCTTGTAGGACTAAAGTTTCTCATGAGAACAACTATACAGCTGTAGTTCAGTGTGTGAGAATGTTTACATTTAACACAGAGACAGGCTACGGCATGGCTGTAGCTGTCTTTTTGCTTCCATACGTGAACTCTGCATGTCCCCAACAGCTTGTGGGATACATGGAGCCCTTTATCACACTGCATGTGGCGGTCCCATCCCTACTGTGGCATCCTGTAATTACTGCAGCTCCTGCTGGGCTACGTGTTCCTGCACCACATCCTGGAGCCAGCACGGCCATGCCGGAGCTTCTGCACCTGTAACTGTGCCATGCGTGACAGGCAGAGCTTCCATCAGGATACCCACACCTGGGACAGCATTGGCTGCAGGTCACTGTCACCCTCTGAGGGAGCTGGCACTCCCCAAAGGAGCTGTCATTGTACGTTTGTGGGCCCTGTCACCCTCTGAGGGACCCGTCACCCTCCAAGGTCCCCATCACCCCCTGTGGTCCCTGTCACTCACCACAGTCTCCATCAGTGTCCCCTTGTAGTCCCCACCATTGTCCCTATCATGGTCCCTATCACCCTCCATGGTCCCTTTTGCACCCCATGGTCCCCATCCCTGTTCCTCTGCAGTCCCCACCACTGTCCCTGCCAGGTCCTTGCAGCCTCAGCGCGATACCTGTACGAGGGTTGGGAGTGGCACTGGGCCAGTGCCCACACCAAGGACTACAATACCAAAGGCTTTGGCACGGGCAGGACGAGCTCCTGCCCTGTGCCGTCTGCTCTGGCCACATCCGGCCGGACTTCACCCTGTGTGGCCACTGCCAGCTCAGCCACACCAACTGCCCTGGCAACACCCTCTTCCAGAAGATCCAGAGCTGGCCCAGCTTCCAGGGGACACCGGTGTCCCCAGGCCTTGAGGTGGGTGTCCCAGCAGGGTTGGTGGAAGGGGGTTTGGGGTGATGATGCTGGGACTGACTGTGCCCTGTGCCATGTTCCATGGTCGTTTCCCACGTCCCTGTGTTCTCCAGCCATGTGTCACGATCCGCTCAGTTACAAGCAGGATGCGTGTAGGTTCTTTTAACTCGACTTCAGAGTGCGAAAGTAACAAGGGAAAATCAACTTCAACTTAAAAATCAAACAGTTTATTTATGCTCAAAAACTCAATGCGACAGAGGGAGAGAAATAAGAAAGAGAAAAAGATTTAGGAAAGAGGGTGTAGGAGAATAGGTACCAACAGATAAGACGAAATCCTCATAGATCTGAAGGAGAAGTTTTCAGCCCAATAGATGTGTCTGCATCCGTGGGGAGGGCCTCAAAATCATGGTGCATTTGAGGGTCTCTTTATAGTCCTTGCAAAAGCAGGGGGGGAGGAGAGCTGCTGGGTTTGCAGGTGGGGAATAGCCACTGTTTCGCAGTAAACACAGCAAAAGCGAGTGGCAACTGTCCAAGAGGCGAGGTATAGGGTTGCAACAGGTACAGGCCGTTCGTTTCTGCTCAGCTCTGCAGCCAGCACGGCGTGGTCAGTCCACTGTCCCATTGTTCTTTGCCAGCCTCCGTGGCGAGCTGTGTTTGCTATTACAACCAGAGAGAGCATTGTCTTCCGACCAGTTCTCAGTCCAGTAAGCACACACCTGCACCCTGTAGGGAACACTTGGCAGACATCCTGCCTCAGCCAGGCTCAGGGCCCCTCTGCACACAAAGGGTTTCTCGGGGTCTCAGCGTTTTAGTCTCTGTCTGCCATGACTGTCATGAGACAAAAATTAGGACTTTTCGGATCGTCTGTTACACCATGTCCCATGTCTTGTGTCATGTCCTGTGTCATGCTCCAAGGTCATGTCCCAATGCACAGTATGCCCTGTGTTCTGTGCCACACTTCACACCATGCCTCATGTCATGCCCCAGGCCCCACACCAAGCTGTGCATGGCTGCCTTGTTCTGTCACCATCACCATCCCCATCACTGTCCCCATCACTGCTTCCTTCCTGCTGCTGCATCAGCCGATCCCCGGGTTAAAACCCTCGGCTTTCTCCAGGGCCCGTGTGGCATCACCCGGCCCTGGGCCCTGCTGGTGGCTGTCCTGTGTACCCCAGGATGGGGAGTGACACTGGCACACACCTGGTATTGGGGCTGGCACGCTCCTGGGACCAGGGTGGGGACTATCCTGGGTCAGTGCTTGGCATCACGGCACCAGGCCTGGGAACTGAGACTGGGGCTGGGGAGTGGGACTGGACACTGAGGCTGGGCAGTGGACAGTGGGACTGGCCACCAGTACTGGGCACTGACACTGGGGACTGGACAGTTGGACTGGACAGTGGGGATGGGCACTGAGGCTGGATGCTGGCACTGGGCGCTGGCACTGGACATCAGCACCAGGCACCAGGGCTGGGGTGGTTTGGGGATATTGTGTGCACTGACTCTGGCGCTCCCCAGACCCAGAGGGGAGGACCCCCTGGGGGGCTGTGAGAAGCGCTAAAATGAGACCCCCCCAACCTCCCAGTCCATCAGTGTCAAGGTGGGCACCCTCCACCCCCGATCCCACCCCACTGCAAGGGCACTGGCCCCTGGGGTAACATGGAGCTGTCCCTGTCCCCTCTTCCAGGGGCTGTTGTGGAAGAGGCTCTTCTGGGAGAGGAAAAGTTGCAGTGGCACCAAAGTTCACAGAATTTACCGTATTGGAAAAGACCTTTGAAATCATCAAATCCAACCTATGACTTAACTCCACCTCATCAACTAAACCATGGCACTGAGTGCCATATCCAGTCTTTTTTTATACACCTCCAGGAATGGTGACTCTACCACCTCCCTGGGTAGCCTGTTCCAGCTCCCAATCACTCTTTCAGTGAACAATTTTTTCCTAATGTCCAGCTTAAACTTCCTATGACACAGCTTAAGACTGTGTCCTCCCATTCTGTCAGTGGTTGCCTGGGAGAAGAGACCAGCCCCCACCTGAAGACAACCTCCTTTCAGGGAGTTGCAGACAGTGCTATAGTTGAGACAGTGGTGACCGTCCAGAAGGTGAGTTGCAGGATGGCAGGGTGGGAGGGGTCCCAGTGACACTCCTGTGCCCACACAGCCCCTGTTTGGGGGTCCCGGTGAACCTGCTGTCCCTGCAGGATCCCCACTAGAGCCATTGGTGGGGAGGGTGCTGGGGCGGTCCTGGTGACACTCATGTCCCTGCAGGATCCCCATCAGAGTGGATGGGGGGTATGTGGTTGGGGGTTCCAGTGACACTCCTGTCCCCACAGAGTCCCCACCGGAGCAGTCTGGAGGGGTTCCAGTGACACTGTTGTGTCTGCAGGGTCCTCTGAGTGTAGCAAATGGGAGAGTTCCTGACCCACAGAGGCCCCACTCATAGGGACTTTGCTGCTCACTGCTGCTGTGGCTCAGCACAGCTCCAAGAGGCTCCTTTGGCACCCCTGTTTAAAGGACCCCAAGGGATTGCCTTTAGTCACAAAAAGGTTTCATCCTGGCCCCACTTGCGACCGGCAGCTTTCTCTGAAAGGGTGAGAATGAGAATGTGATGCCATTCAGGCAAAAAAATTTCAAGGTCTGTTATAAAAAAAACAACACAGGACCACATTAGAACACAGCAACTCCTGGAAGCACATGGTGTTTCTGAGAGCAGCTCAGCCCAGGTGGGTTCACCAAGGCCTAACCAGCATTTCTCAGATCATGGTGTGGCCTGAAGAGTAGAAGTGGGGAGGAGGCATGCAGCATCACAGATTTAAAAGTACTTTGAGAAGTAATTAGTCTTTGAGACTAATTGTCTCCTCATATTCATTATCATCCAGAGTGTGTGTGCCTCAAATTTGCAGGGAATTACTTCCCTCAGCCTCAATGCCACTCCCAGGCTTTCCCAGATGAGCTAGCAGTGGGAGACAGTAAAAAATACAGGTGTTATCTGAGCCTGTGTGGCCCCTCAAGTGGGTCTTGGGCTCTTCGTCTCCTCCTTTCGACTTGACTTGCACAACTGAGGTGGAAATAAGTGACAATGTAAACACAGGAACAGCTTAAACTGGTTTTCTGCCCGGTGAGATGCTGGGACAGGGATATTTGATAAGTACTGATGACTGAATCTGAGCTGCGTGGTGTGATCTTGCCTCACTAGTTGAGACAGTCAATTTCAGGAAGGCTTCCTTCATTGTACAAGGCTTCTTTCCTAACACTGGGGGTTAACTGGTGAAAGCTCTTGGGCTTGAAGCAGTTCTTATACTCACCGGGTTTCCACACACACTCAGTGATAGCGTTGCAAGCAGACATTCTCCCAGAGCTCTATGCTTGATACCATCCTGCTCAATATATGGTAAATATCCTCTCCCCCTCGTGTTGTAGCTCACTGGCTTTTAAGTTAACACCCCTCATACTATTAGTTACAGTCTAATAACACACAGCTGGAAACAATTCTAAGTAACTAACAGCTTCCCTTGAGCAGCTGTATTCTCCTTTCTGACTAGCTGTCGGCTTTCACAGTCTTCCACAATCATGGCTTTGCAATAGAGGAGAGGAAAGTGGGGGCAAAAGTGGCCACCCTCGGGCCCTCAGGAAACCGGCAGCAGCCGGCTCGGGCTGGACTCTTGAAAGTCCTCTGCCCCGGAGAGCTACCAGTCCCCAAATAGTACTTCTTTATTCTTCACCATCAGGCCTTACTGGAATATATTTTTTTTAAGATTTATTTTTCTGTTGCACCCACAGCACCCCATCCGCGCTCCCGGCGTGTCGCCTCCCTTCGCTCCGCCTGCGCCGCCACACCCCCGCCCGCCCCCAGAGCCCTCACAGCTCCACGCACGGCCCGGCTGGCGGGGATTGTGGCGAAGCGGCGGAGCCCGGCCCGAAGCGAGCGGCCCCGCTCCGAGTTCGCCCGCCCGCCGCGAGAGCGCAGGGTCGGGCACCTCGCCGGCTTTCGGCTTCGGTTCTGCGGTGTGAGAGGAGATAATTTTGTGTTTCTGTTGCGGGGTACTTTATTTTTTGGCGCGGCAGGCGGAGGTACGGGTATGGGGAGGGGTCTTCGAGGGGAGTGTGGTATTTGTTTGGTTCCCTTTTTCCAGGACCCTCCACGCCGCTTTTTCTTTTTGATTTCTTTTTTTTTCCCTTCTGTTTTTCCCTCGCTCCCCGCGGCGCCTTTCAGGGCCCGCGCGCGGTTGAGGCCGCCCCGCCCTCCCCGCTGGGGCTCGGCGGTGGCGCGGAGCACCACGGGAAAGACTTTTCCCGCCGCCGCCCACGGTCTCCAGGCGCGGTTGGCGGCGGCGGCGGCCGGGAGAGGAGGAGGTTGCGCAGGGGCAGCGAGCGTGTTCGGCGAGCAGGGGGAGCCGGGCAAGGGTGAGGCTGGGCACGGGCTGCAGGTGGTGGCGGGGGGCTGCGTGGTATCTCTTTGCGAAGAAGATTTCTGTGGGGGCCTCTTGGAGTCCTGTTGTTTTATGGAGTTTTTCCCACGCCCCTCCTCCTTCCTCAGCCCGCGGCGGGGGAGAGCAGGAGCGCAGCGGGGCGAGGGAGTGATGCAGAAATGAAGGCGGGAGGCGGGGCAGGGGCACGGCGGGTTTAGAGACCCGGGCCCCAGGCTTAGAGATCTCACGCTGCTGCCTGTCCGGGGGCNNCGGGGACGGGGGGGGGGGCAAGAACTGCGGCGGCTCCTAAAGACTCCCTCCTTCCCTCCCCGGGAGCCATGGGGAGTGTTGAGGCGCAGGGGAGGGGCAGGGGAGAGGGAAGGAAGATTAAAGAGCCTTGAGATGTCACCATGGAGTACCTGTGACTGCTCCTGTCCTCTCTTTAGCAGCCCAGAGTCTTCTAGGATGTGAGCATAGAGCGCCTGTCACTGCCAGTGTCTCCTGGCTCCTTAGAAGCCCCAGAGAGGTGTGCAATGTCACCATGGAAGCCTTGTGAGTGCAGGTGAGCTCAGGGCTCTTTAGAAACCTGGATCTCTCTGGGATGTGAGGATGGAGGCCTTGGGAGGGCCTTTGACCTGACTGGTCTTTAGCAGTTTAGAGAGACCCAGGATGTCACCATGGAGCTGTTGTCAGTACCTGTGACATCAGAGTTCTCTAGCAGCCTAGTGACACGTGGGATGTCAGCACAGAGCTGCTGTCATTGCCTGTGACCTCACTGTTCTTTAGGAGCATAGCGGCCACTGGCATGTCACGATGAAACCCCTCTGAGTGCCTGTGACAAAGCACTTCTTTAGCAGCCTGGAGACCCCTGGGAGGTCCCTGTGGAGTCCCTGTAACAGCATGTGACCTGATGGTTCTTTTGCAGCCTTCAACACCCTTGGAATGTCATCGTAGAGCTGCTGTGAGTGCCTGTGACATGACAGCTTTTCAGCAGCATGGAGACTTCTAGGATGTCACCGTGGAACCCCTGTGAGTGCCTGTGACATCAGGGCTGCTTAGCAGCCTAGAGACGCTTGTGACGTTGCCACTGAGACCCTGTGACAGCCTGTGAGATCAGTGTGGTTTGGCAAACAGGAGACTTCTGGGATGTCCCCATGGAGCCCCTGGGATTGCCCATGATCTCACTTTTCTTTAGGAGCATAGAGACCACTGGGATTTCACCATAGAATTTCAGTGAGTGCCTGTGCCAAATAGGCTCCTTAATGTGTAGAGAAACCTCTGTTGTCTTCATGGAGTCACTGTGACTGCGTGTGACCTCACAAGTCTTTGGAAGATGAAAGAGGTCTGAGATGTCACCGTGAAGGCCCTGTGACCTCATTGCTCTTTAGCAGCCCAGAGAGACTTGAGATGTCACCATGGACTCCCTGTGCCTGTCTGTGCTCTCTACTTTTGAGCAGGCTGGATACAACTCTGATGCCACCATGGACTGCTGTGAGGGGTGGTGGTTCGGTGAGGGTGGGGGGAGGAACATGTGGCAGGTCTCGGGGGGAACTGCTCAGGCACTGAGTGTGCAGGGGCAGCACCAGAACCCAGGCCTGGGAGAAACTTGTGTCCCCCACTGGCCAGGTCCAGTTACAGGAAGCAGGTCTCTGCTGGGATGGGAGGCCATATCACCCCAGTGGAACAGGGGAGCAGGTGTACCCTCTGTCCCCAGCATGCCAAGTCTGGCAACAGAAGGCCAGGTCTACTCACTGTGGTCTGCCTGCCACCAGCATGGGAGGCCTTCCCTCCTCTACCCGGGAGGCCAGATCTGCTCACCAAAACAATCGGAGTAGTGATACTTCACCGACAGCCAGGACACCAGCAGGAGATCACCCCACACTGCTGAGTATGTACCAGGCTCAACAGGGTCTTCTTTCCCCGCTGATTCCACCAAGCCCATTCCCTTTGTGGGAAATGCTCAGAGAGACCAGCTCTCAAAGTGACTCAGCTTTATTCAGGAAGGACAACCTGGGAATAGTCGGCTCGGGGGCTAGGTGGCTCACATCACCACAGTCTCTCCAGGCAGCGCAGAGGAGGAGGAGCACTGTTCCAGCGATCGGATCCTTGGAGCAGGGTCTTCTCTGGTGATTGGATCCTCAGAGCAGGGTCTTCTTCCTCGCAGGAGTGTCCGTCGAAGACCTCGATCGGGGCTCTGTCCCGCTCTTTTATAGGGTCCAAGGCGAGCCCCGATTGGTGGGTTTTTCAATCCTTCGTGCGATTGATCAGTTTCAAATCTCAACTCGTGATTGGCTCGAGTGTCTAGGGGGGGTGTCTAGGTTTTAATAAAACCGCTGTGTGGAAAGTTCTAGGGTTCCCTGAGCCAGTGCCATCTTAGGAGGGGACAATAGGGATTAACTCAATAGGGATTAACACTGAGGGGGTTCCCAAACTTGCAAACATTTTTAGATACAACAGTGACTTACAAACTATTAAACAGTAACACTCAAACAACCTTAATTTGAACAGCTCTAACAGTTTCATACCTATTTGTTTATCACAACGTGGCTGTGGTTTCGCTCGATACTAGGTAGGACTGTGGGAATCTCATTCACCCATTCATGCGCATCACTAATTAGATGACAAGGCATTTGTCTATTTATCAAACGTATATTTTTATACATGTTCCCTTTCCGGGTTAAGTATAGGTGGCCCATCCACCTTGATCAGATTCGGTATAATTTGGTCCAGATTACGAGTTGAACATAGGTGTCCCATCCACCTGAGTCTAAACTGGTAAATTTGGTCTCAAATGGGTGGAGGAACGCTACATCCAGGAAGAATTGTGCTCTTCCCACTGACCATACCCACTGTCCAGCTTTAACCATTTTTTCTCTTTCCTCTTTCTAATGAATAGTAACAGGAACGACATTAAACAACCAAACAAGCTTTGCTAACAAACATATAAACAATATCAATGGAAGAAAGGAGTGCTCTGGATGCTAGGGCCAGGGCGGTCTTCTCCTGCCTCATGTTGGAGAGACCCAGGACCTCTAGCAGTACATTATTTCCAGAGTACCATTTTTCCTGCGCTCCAATGAGAAATCCAACAGATTTAATATCCGCAGCGTTAGTGAGATCTTGAATGTGTTTGTGGAGGTCTCTGTATTTCCTCACTTTTCCAATTGCCGCTTTTTGCAGGGATATGTCACTGCGTTCATATCTCACTGTCATGTCCACCTCAAATGCTTCACTTTCTTTAACAAAGATAAGGTTGGGTTTGAATAACTCCATGTTGTCGTCCCTCATGTGCGGTTCTTGAAACACAGACCAGTCTTTCTTTTTGGCTTCTTTCATGAGCATATCACAGATGTCATTATATCTCTTGATCCTGGCATTTTGTGTGATTGGTCATTTCCTGATGATGTGGGAGCGTGTTTTGTTTTCCACCTTGCAATTCCTACAGCTTTTCATGCATTGATCTTGCCTTCCTGTCTTAGTTTAGGGCAAATCTGGGAGGAAACCTTCTCAGGGGCATCCCTTAAAAAAGCAGATCCAAGCCACCCCTCCCCTCAGCTGGTTCGGGAAACAGAGTTCCTTGGAGAAAAGTGGAAAAAACTATTTATTTAACAAACAAAACACCCACAAACACAAAGAATGAACAACACTACACAACAAAACCTTTTGCCATTTTGAAGAGATGGTAAACCTAGAAAAAGTTTTTTCTGTGGGCGTGTCTTTGGTTTTTCTCTCAGTCTCTCTCTCTCTCTGAGGCTTGGGCCCGGCATCCCGGCTGCAGTGCTGCTTGGGGGGA
>WEKY01035656.1:0-24377 GCA_013390045.1 Picathartes gymnocephalus
AGGTGATTTTTACCCATAAGGGACTTAACTGCTTCCTGCAGGGACTTTTACAGTTTCCTGTGGGTACAGCTTCCTGCAGGCCTAGAGAGCCAATTAATTGGCTAATTTTGAGATGGACACTCTATCTAGCCACTTAAGAAAACAGACCTCCTCTGTGGTTCATATGTTAAGATAGGGAAAATGTAAGTTTCTCTCTCTTTGTTTCCAGCTGCTGAGAAGGTAACGAGGGGTTCCCTCGCAGCCCGCAGGGCCTACTGGGCCTGGCGGGGCCAGGTCCCTGCCCCTCCCCTCCCTGGGAGTGCCATGACTGCCAGGCAGGGGGAGGGCTCAGCCTGCGGCTGTGGAGATTCCAGCTGCTTTTGTGGCAGCTCCTGATGGCTGAGCTGCTCGTGACTGCAGGGGCTCCTGCCCCCCCAGATGTGCTGTGTTGGATCGAGCCCCGGACCAGGTCAAGCCCTCCTGAGTGGGGCCCTCCCCACCTGCAGGGCCGACCTGAACTGAGTCGAGGAAGGCCCACTCTGGAGGGGCTAAGTGTGATTGAGATTTCTGCCGTGGCTTCAGATTGTTGTCGAGCTGCCATGGTTCCCCCACATCCCCCCCACAGGAATGGAATGCATGGAATGCAACAGCTTTCCAATTGCTGTCCAGGAAGGGAGAGTAACCCTTTTTGGTGCACAAAATGGACTCAGAAAGAGTAAGGACCATAAAAGGAACCAACAGAGACCCCAAGGTCAGTGAAAGAGGGACTGAAAGTCCAAAGAAAGGAGAAAGCGGAGATGCTTTAAGCTGAAATTCTGCTGTAAAGCCATGATATTGGACTAAAATTCTCTGTAACTCAAAATATAATTGGGGGGATTCAACTGTTCTACCTGCAGCCTGAGCAAAGGCACCTGCACTGAAGCAAATAGAGGTTAAAGTAACTGTGGTGTGGAGAACCATTCCACCAAGAAGGGAGATATGAAAACCCTTACCTCAGGGTAAAGAATACAGGCGACAAGAGACATCCCTTACCTCACGGAAGATAATAGAGGGAAAACATCTACTCCTAAAAATAGCTGTGGCAGTGGGGAATCTTACCATAGAGAAGGGAAACCTTGCTTCTGGGAATCTCCAGAGAGAGAAAGACCCTTTGCTTTTCTACCAGAACACCTCATCCTTAAAAATATACCCCAATAAATAAGATGAGTCCTCGAAGCAGTTGCGGGAAGAGCTGCATATTGAGGGACTATCACATGTGAACAGATATCCTTTTCTGGGCAGGAGTTTGGTGTGATATTGAAACCACAAAAGAACTGTGTTCTTGTGAGAAAGTCTCCATGGTATAACAGAAGGGACTCCTCTTCCAACTGAACTGATGAAAGCCTATTTAAGGGTGGTAAACTGACTAAAGGTCTCAGGTTTTGTCTCTTTATGTTGTTGATGGGAAAGTACTTGATGGAATGGAGGAAGGAGATGTATCTCAAGTTTTTTTTGGTTCTTATTATTTTCCTTTTAAGTTTTTTCTCTTTCAGGTCTGTTAATAAACTATCTTTTTACCTTTAAAGTTTTAGACCTGCTTTGCACTTCTCCCAATCCTTATCTCACCACAGAACTGAGTAAGTAAACTCAGTAAGTGCACTGATGTTAGGCCAGAGTACTTGTAACCACTACACTAAAATATTGCCTGGTGTGAGGAGGCGACATGAAACCACTACAAAAAGTAATCTATCATGGATGATAGAGTGAAAAAGCACAAACATGAAACATGAACATAATATTCCTCCTGGTGAAAAAATACAGGTTCTGATAACTCCCTCACCCCACTCCCAAATGGAACCACTGAGCTTATGACTTGAAGGAGTAACAGAAAGAACACCAGGAAAAAAGGTGTGTATAGCAATTAAGAATTAAGTATTTGTTTATTATTATTGTTGTTGTTGTTGTTGTAATATTTTAGGTATTTTTTTCTTTATTCTCTACTTTTTCTCTATTTCTCTACTTCTGAACTAACAATGTTACTTTGCATAATAGACCGTTAAAGCTGCAATTATATTAGTAATAAATTCTTGGCTCTTAGTCTATTAATAGGTATTTGAGCATGACCAGGGCATTGCCACTAGGAATATCAGTGCCTTAGCTGTCGTTTTCTACATCACATCTCCCAGTGTCTATAATCCAGTTGGGAAATACCAACTTCCATGCAAACAGTTATTCAGTTGCAGATTGGTGTTCTCACAGTCAACGGTGAGTGTGAGACATTCTCTGCTACAGGCAGGGGCTAAGTCAGTATTTCTTTATTGCCCAGTTTACCAGCAAGGTGTGCATTGCTGTTAAAAAACAAATCAGTCTAGATGTAACTATTCACTGGGGCATCCCTCAATACTGAACTCATGCATTATCAAAAACAATTATATGACTGAGAAAAAGATTGACCTCTTCTTAGTATGAGTTATATAGGGTCTGTTCTGCACTGAGAAGCATTTATTTCTTCTAAGAGCTGTGATGTGTTTTTGATGCTGTGTCAGCTTAAATCTGGAGCTCATTTTTCATTACAAACTCCCTAATCATCTATCATGCACTCGGGCCAGCTCATACTCTGGCTTAGGCTTGGAGTTAGACAGCTGTCTCCCAAAAGAGTAGAGACATATCTGAACCCAGCACACTCCTGTCCTGTCAGTATGGATACATTTACCTGGAATTGACTGAAAGGGCAAAGCAGAACCCTTGCTTGGACACTGCAGAGATGTAAGTTGGGTTCTTTTATATGACATGAAGGTTTAACAATAAATTCTCTTGCCCTGCCCCACCTCTGTCCTGTTTTTATCCCCCAGTGCACCTAGTCCATCCTTGCAGTTCATTTCCACCCCTCACACAGCCGCCTGCCTGAAGGTTAATGCAGGCCTGTGCCAGCTGCACAGAGTGTGCTCTCTATTAGCAGAACCTTTGTAGACAGGGCCACAGGGTTGGTATGCATGGCACATGCACTTCTCTAGCTCAGGCAGAGGGGGGTAACGCTCCTGGGATCAAGGGCTGGGAGTTTTATCCTTTTTGTCTCTGTGCAGCTCCTGATGGTTTAAACTGAACGTACGTGGCAATTCCAAAGGAATTACAGTGTTTTAATTTGCGTAACATCTATTCCTTTGGATATGAAGCACAGATTTTCAAAGACAAGTATGAAGGATGAAATTGCTGAGTAACAGGGATGAATTTGTTCCAATGCTGCTTGAAATTCTTTGAAGTTTAGGCAAGTAAAAGTCAGGCAAACAAAGCATGATGCTACAGAATTAGTCAAAATAAACATTGAATACTTTCTTCTAATTGATTTCTTAGAACTTCTATTTAACTTCTTTTTAACTCTTGGCTTTTAGCTAAATGGCTGCTGTTAGGAAATACATGAAATACTTCCATGATGGCCTGAACAGGTACCTCAGTATTATCGAGCTAAGCAAACAGATTTCACACAGATGGCTTTCTTCTTTTCTTCACTCATCCTTTCAGCCCAGTGAAACACACAGTAGGCTCTTGTACTAACACAGAAAGGATAAAGGAATAGAGTACGTAATGACCTATTTTGTCTTTTCTGGGTGTTCTCTTACTGGAGCCAAAAAACATTTTCCCAGGGACAATTATTACCTCAGACCCATTCTGCTTCCCTCCTCTGTGTCTTCTAGACCATCTAACAGCATTTTCTTCTGTACCTGTCTCTTATGCATCAGCCAGATGTAAATGTAATTGATCCAAACTGCAGAAGCAAAATAATGAATTACATATTTGTGGTTGTCTTGTCCTGTGAAAAATCCAATGTGTACACTTTTTCCAAGGTTAGTCTCTGCAAGGGTCTCATGTAACATTTCATCCAAATTGAGGATCTCTGTTAATGACCACAGTACAATGCTTACCTCATAAGACTGAATTACATGACTGAAGCTCTTCCCCTCCCCTCTGATTTCTCTTCTTTTTGTGTTCATGATTTTACTTATATTTCATTTTTCTTAGTGTTAAATTCACTCAACTTCTTGAAACTGATTGATTTTCCAAGTGTCTGTTTTGTGGATTGCATACTAATATATTTTGGAAATCGTTAGAAAGAGAATTGAACCTAAAATAATCACACACCTCGACCATGTAAGTCTGCTGCTGCATAATCTTTTGTTTCAACCTATATATTTCATGCGCATAAAGTCAAAAACTATGCTTCTCTATTTATTTCTCTGCCTTTCATCTCAGCAGAGGGATTATAGCATGCATGGATCCTTCTATTTATATATAATTATATGATATATAGAGCTTTATAGTAAAGGACTAAAGTGAAATAACTAAACCTATGTCAATTAAGACTAATGTTGAATCCCAAGCAATATCTCCAAAGTAAGTGGCTTGCTAAAAGTGAAGAGCAAGAAACTGTTCTCTATGAAACAGTCTTAAGTAAAATCAAATCCAATATAATCCTCTTACTAAGTAATATTTGACAGTTCAGTCATGTTTCTCTAGAAAGAAGGAACTTGCTTATTTTAAGCTCCCTGAGAGACAATTTGCATAATGATGATCTTCTCATAGAACTATATTGATTTACCCTTTTTAAACAAGTATCTCCATAAACAGTGTTTGAAACAGGTGTTTACATGCTTGTTTCCAGAGTCTATCGAGGCTTACAGCAGAACGAGCTCCTCCCCTGCATATATTTCTGCCCCAACTCAAATGTTCTGAGTCTCAAGCCACAGCCGTACTCTTTGGTATGTTTTTGCCCACTCATGAGTCCCATATAACCTACTGCTGTGGATCTCTAGAGAGAAAGACAAGCCTGCAAGATTTTGACTAACCAGAAGGAAATTGTGAACTTTCCTTAGAAAAGAATCACAGGAGTCTTGCTCTGCTTCTGAAGAAATATTCATTCATTCAATCAATATAATGATGTGTATAGTCTTTAAATCTTGTTTAAATGGGTCTTCATCCATAAAGGAAATGAGAATAAAAAGAAGAGATAGTGTAGGAAAATAAAGAGAGAAGATTAAAGCTTTGACGACAGAGTCAATTGCAATTATATATGGAAAGACCAATTATATCTAATTGCAAGTCTTCTTTCCTGTACTCACTGGTTATATGCTATAGTTCTCTATCCTGTGACTATGTTGACTTGTAAACTACAGTTAGTTTTAGAACAGCTAACAAGAAGGCTTCTCAGCAAGGCTTCTGTAGCTGTGTGCATTTGAGCACACTAGAGGTGGCCTGTAGCCTTGCATAACTGTGTCAAAGAGGGATGGTAAAAGCTCTGTGGTTAATAAACCTCATGTCTTCAGGCACATGCTAGTATTGTGCTCCCTATGCATTGGCCCTCAAATCAGAAGATATTCCTTCTTAGATAGAAAAGGGAAGGAGAAAGAGCAGAGCTGCTTCAAACCTTCCTCCTCAGGTGTTACAGCATTTATAAAAATCAGACCATGGTCATCTTACTTAGGATGACTGGTACTACTTTTTTAATGCTGATACTAGCTTCAACTCATGTGAAAAGTCTTTTAACCCTCTGACAGCCTATGACAGCCTTTAGAGTTGTGAAACCTAAGCAACTCCCACTGGCTTTCCCATCAGATCATGTACCAATGCCAAATGAATTAACTTGCAAGGGTGCCCAAATCTTGTATTTGTAGTTGCAATGGTAGTCTCAGTCTCCATCTAATAAAAGGATAGACTGAGCAGCTGCACATTTGTTCCAATGTCAGATACACAAACTTATGTGGCTTGTAACCCACATTAAATACCCACAGTAAATCTGTGTCTGGAATCAGATATCTTTGGCAAGACCCTTAACTACAACACTCCCTGAATGAGGTGGCCTCTGTCACTTGTGCTAGAGACTTCATGACCATTTCTGGGATTTAGTGTTTGCTATCATGGACACTTTGGACAGATAAACAATCAAGGCAGTTTTTATACTGCTCCAGAGCATGAAGTAAAATTGTTAAAACTGTCAATGTGCATGATTCCAATTAGGTGCCTTAATGAGGAATTACAGCAATTTTTTTGGCTCTGAATTGAGACCATTCTGTGTTGACCTCCTTGTCTCTGTGCTACTTAACTGTGCCAGTTAGGGTGACTATTTTTCTTCACTCTTCTTCCCTATCCCCAAGAGAGGTGTTACCTTGGTGATTTAAAAAGAATAAGGGGTGTTTTCAGTTGCTTCCATTCATTAACATTGCAGACACCATAATTTAGCAACAGTATATCTGAATTTGCTTTTGTGCCTGTGTGCACACCTGCTTCATGTGCTTAAATGGGCACAATACTTGGCACAAAAAGGCCTTTGCACTCCATGTTCTACAGTTGCTTTAGTGACACTTACACACATGAAGATATAATTTCAGAAATTAAACTTTGGGAATGAAAAATGTTTTGTCTGTGCAGAAAATTATACTTTCTTGCTCTAACACATTTCAGTGGCACTTAACATAGCTGGCTGTGCTGGTTTTGGCTGGGGCAGAGTTAATTTTCTCCACAGCAGCCAGGATGGGACTGTGTTTTGGATTTGTGCTGAAAATGGTGTTGATAATACAGAGAAGGTTTTGTCATTACTGAGTGGCTTTTGCAGAGTGTCAAGGCCCTCTCATGCTGCCACACTGGCGAGGGGGCTGGGGGAGCATGTGGAGTTGGGAGGGGACACACCTGGGACACCTGCCCCCAATTGATCAAAGGATATTTCTTACCGTGGGATATCATGCACTGTCTTTATCTCAACACACTAGTTTTCTCACTTTCTCACTCTCTGGTGTGGGACTGAGTTGGAGTTAAACTCCAAGACTGGTGAGGAAGTATTAGAACTCTACAGAGACATACATGGACAGTGGTACCCATATAATTGATGACCTCCAGTGAGAACTCTCAAACTGTCTAAGGGAATATCTTCTATCAGGTCTTCCCTTGCCAGTTCAAATCTACTCCAAAGACAGAAGTTTTATTTTTTTTGAGAAAAAAATTGATCATTATGAATAAGATCTACTCTAGTTATGTTGTATATTCTGTCAACTTATATTTAACTGTCTGACATCCGTGTTAGCAGCAAAGTGAGTCTGACAAAATTGTTCTACTTGATATGAAAAGAATGATCTGGTTCTGCACATAAACTACCAGTCTGCTTTAGAATTGTTATTTGAAAAATAAATATTGCAAAGAAAATTGATTTCTTATTTCTTCTCCTACAAAAGTAGAAGGACATAATCTCTATAGTACTTCATAAACTTGATTTGATTTTTTGAAAGCTCTCTCTAGCGTATACCTCTTACCTAGCAAAGGAGTTTAGTGCTTTTGATTGCAATACATTCTCTGTTTAAAAAAAACCCAATATGAAAAGAAATATCTAATGTGTAACAGAAGATGAGAATATAATATTTTATCATCAAAAAACTGCATGAAAATACGCTAGTAATTACCAGCTGGGAAAAACACTTAAAAATGGTCAGTAACTTACCTTTCTTCTCTTAGACAAATTTATTTATGGATCTAAAAAAAGACATAAGTGTTTAAAAAAGTGTCATGTAGTAAGGAAAATTAATAAGAGGTCTTGAGTTAAAAGATATTTTGCTGAGCAGAACTGTCATCAATACATGATATTGGGCTAATATAATCTGATAGATGTTATAAAAAAGGTTTGAACATTTTCACTTAGATTCATACTGTCATGGATGAAAAGACTATTTAAAGACTTGTCTGTATTGGAAAGCTGGTCTGTCTGTGTCTTATTCCAGAGTTCCTACTCAGAGACTTCAAAAAGATGGGGTTTTTCCTATCACACTGTCACTTGTATTCATTTCTGCTCTGCTCTCAATTCACTCCCTCTCAGGCTATTAAAAGAAAGAATGATGGCCGTCCCCAACAAGACTTTTAATGAGATTATAATTTCTATATTTAGTAATGGATCAGCCCTAAAACAGGACATACAAAAGTTAAAAGCAGTTGACTTGTATATACTGTTTATATGACTCTTTAGAAACAGACCATGCTTAGATTCATCACACAGATTTTAAATACCTAAGCAAGCCATAAGATTAAGATATCACAGGCATTGGTAAAAATATCATACATATTATAGGTATCAGTATAGACAATGACAAGACTCTGGTACCTTCAGAGGATAGATCATTCCTCCTAAGATCTGAGTGGTTTTCTGAGTGCACATATGGAATTTGGTTTATCTAATATGCAAACTTCTTGCTCAACTTACTCTACAATGGACACAGGATGACTGCTCTCACAGATTCACCACCTCCATCAGCTACATAAATGAAATGTGATAAATCCAGGCCTTGATGTTCCAGAAGATGCATCTATAAAGACTGCATAAAAAGACAGATACTTAATGGTAAACTCTAGAAATAGGCATGTGAAGGCATCTGAGTATATTAACTTTCAAACCATGGCTGAAGAAATTCCCTTTAAGAATGTATTGGAAAATCTGAGTAACACTCCAGAGACAAGAAGTCACAGACAGCTTCTGGGTGTTAAAATGATCTCTTATTTCTTTGTTTCTTAAGATGTTTCAGAATTCAAGAGGTTATTGATACTGACGAACTTAGAAAGTAGGCAGAAGGTGGATATTTTTCTGTATTTTAACAGAGAAGGTAAGATGACATAGTATACATCATTTAACACACAACAGCTAAATGAAAACAATGCATACACTATGTTCCTGAGTCTTTTTCATTCCTGTTTAGGAAAATTTTTATTTAAACTTTTAAAATTAAATTCTAATCAAAGTCTTAATTATGACAATGACTGACCTCACATATGAACATAAATACACATATGTTGCTGCATGGTAGAAGTTCTTTCAAAGCTAAGGTCAAAAAATAATGTAGTTCTGGGTTTGTAGAAAATGCAGCTGAAGCAGAAATAAAAAGAAAATCTGCAGCAACAAATTATAAATTTCCTCAAGGATAGAATTAACACCTTATAATTGGTGGAACAGGAGATAGAGAGCCAGAGGAAGAAATTTTAGAAGCTACTGGAATATTTGGCTTAGAAGATGATATTAAGGTATTGGTCTAGACAAGTGTCTGGGAAAGCATTGAGCAGAGTCAAAGAAGAGATGCATGCTTATGGCTCTTACAAGGTGGTTAGGATGGAATGAGTGATATCATATGGGAAAACAGTGGTGAAATCTAGTGGGATGCTCAACGAGAACAGGAGAGCTAAGGTCTGACACAGTGTGCAAGACAGGGCAGCCAAGAGCCAAGGGTTATTAGATGTGTTTCATGCCAGAGGAAGGCACAATGATGAGGAAGAAAACCTGAGCTATCACACAGTGGAGTAGTTTACATATAGCTTAATTAGCACAAGGACTTCAACAAACGTGAAGGAAACACTTCACCTCTGGGCTTGTTCTCACACCAAGGTTATCACACTGTGATGTGCTATATAAAATTAGCTGTAAGGTGTAAGCTTGCCTGAGGTCCTATTCTGCTCTTTCCAGCAGAGTTTCTCTTACTCCTGTCACAAGCTGACTAAAGATTATCCTCCTTTTCCCAAGCTTTTTCTTGCATTTTCTTATCCAGCCTTTCATAATCCCAGGATTTTGCAGGTGCCACACATAATCTTCTGTGTTATCAGGAAACAGCACTGCAGGGTTCCATTTAAGTGGCACAAGCTGTCGTCTTCCATTGCTGCAGCTTTATAACTATAAAAAGACAATTATAGATATTGCGAGACTGCTAATGACTGCACCTTGGAAGGCTGCAAAAATTAATAGTGACTTCAGTCATCTTGAGTTATGATAGCTTGAAGGTGAAAATTTGAAGATCAATGTAATATGTAGCCATGCTTCCCAAATGAATTATTTTTTTAATACATTTTTTATGAGGAATATCATCAAACTGTTGTTGTCTAAGTTTTGTAGATGTGTGCCCTTCCTTTGGGGTGCAACTCAGATGAATAACTACTGCATCTCTTTTGGTATTGTGACTGATTGATCAGGCAAATACAGCTAAGGACAAAACTGGAAATATACAGCCATTAGCTGTCACAACAATTATTGCTATTTTTCTTGTAACTATAAACCATGAAGAAAGACCATAATTATTCACATAAAATCCCTGGCATAAACAGAAAATACTGAGTCTTCACTCACTCAAACATTACTCATTGTGCCATGTCTTCAAAAAGAAATAGAATCCAGAATAAATGAATAAAAAAATAAAAATAACACCAATCAGCTGATCATGAAACCTCACTTCAGGTTAATGTGTGCTTAGAGAATTGAGTCCTACTTCTTCTTTCTTCAAATGTCATTGGAATTTGCACATATTAATTATCAAAAAGTGCCTGCACAGTGGCAGTACAAAATACCATATTCTGTCTCTAGGCAGTGGTCCAGCATGAACATACTTGTCATGGATTGAAAAGTGATTTTTCCGTGCAAGGAACTTGACTGCTTCCTTCAGGTATGAGAGAACCAATTAGCTGGCTAGTTCTAAGATGGACACTCTGTTTAGCCACTTAAGAAGCTGAGTATGCCTCTGTGATGCACATTTAAGAAAGGAGAAGCCTGGGAATCTCTCTCTTGCTTCCAGCTTCTGAACAGGTAACAGGGGGCCCGCGTGGCCCAGTGGAGCTGGCCTGGGCTGGGGCCAGGCCCACTTGGTTGGGCCCTGCCCACTCCGCGGGGCTGCGCTGGGCTGGGCAAGGCCCACTTGGCCAGGCCAGGCCAAGCACAGCAGAGGTCCTGCTACAGCTGAATCCTGGCCTGGCTGCTGAGATTCTGGCCATTCCTGCCTTCCTCTCTCCCCGGGAAAACCTGCAGCAGAGATCATGTGACCAACAGCAGGGCCCAGCAGAGACTACGACTTTTTCAGTACACAGATAAAACTTACAGACATCAATCCTCTCTTGAGTAAGAGTAAGAGAAAGGGTGAGGACACATGAAGAAACCAACATGGAGACCCTGAGGTCAGTGAAGAAGGAGCCAAATACCAGAGGGAGGAGAAAGAGGAGAAGCTTTAAGCTGAAATTCTTTTGTAAGGCTATGGTGATGGACTATGATATATCAGACTATTCCTTGTAACTCATGAATGCCATTGGGAGTATGCAGCATTCTAACTGCAGCCTGAGCAAAGGCACCCGTGCTGAAGCAAGCTGATGTTGAAGTAGCTGTGGTCTAATGAGAAACTTGAACAGAGAGAGATGAGGAACCATGCCACAGAGATGAGAGAGATAAGAACCCTTGCCCCAGGGATAGGAGAAACCGTGCTTCCAGAGAGAGAGACGAGAAGACCCTTTTGCTTTTTCTCCTAGAACAGCTCATCCTTAAAATAGTACCCCATGAGACAGAGATGAGGTCTCAAAAGCAGTTGCAGGAGGAACTGTGTGTCGAGGGAAGGGACTTCCACATTTTGAACAGATTTCCTTTCCAGGCAGCCGATTCGCTGTGTTATTGGAGCCACAAGAGAAAGGTTTTCTTGTGGAAAAGTCTCCATGGCATGGCAGGAGAGACTCCTCTCCCTATATGAACTGAAGAAAGACTATATTAGAGGTGGTAAACTGACTAAAAGTCTCAAGTTTTATCTCTTTTCATTTTTGATGGGAAAGAGAAGATGAGGTGGGGGGAGAAGAAGTGTCTGAAAGTTTATTCTGGTTCTTATTATTTTCCTTTTAGTTCTGTTAATAAAGCTTTCTTTATACTTTTTAAAATTTTGAGCCTCTTTTGCTTTTCTCCTAATCCTTATGTCACAGCAGAAAATGAGTAAATAAGTTTAGTGGGTGCACTGGTGTTCAGCCAGAGTGCTCAACCCACTACATTAAACTGGTACCGTGTGAGGAGGTGAACTAAAACCGCTACAACACTGATGTTGATTTCAGAAAGGATCTAAACATTGCTTTAGAATCCACTTTAGGTCTTTATGCTGCTAGAGACGCTTAGGAGAGAAGGGTCACACACTGGACTTCAGGACAGGCTGAAGGAAGTCAGTTTCCATCCCAAAAAGCTCAAACAAAATGTGTGAAGGAATTATCATTACCATTTGGATTTTTGACAGTGTAAGTGAAAATCCTAGTGAAAGATTTGTTCTTTATTCTAGACAGTCCTATACTCCCTTGGTACTCTCATACTCTAAAACTAAGGATTTTTATTTTTCCTTCATGAGCTTCAACCATATATTTCCCTCAGTAAACAACATGCAGAATGTTGAATAGGTATATGGGCACATAAGATTCTTTTTCATCATCGCTTCCTCCAATATAAATCATAATAAAATGGATGAAGGGGATTCTTATGTTAATATTGCCCTGTTTGATATGGGCAAGGTCGGAATATGTATGGTTTATCTATTTCATGAATGCTGTGCTTTTCAATTAAAACTGCCTGTAGGCAGCTTTAGCCTGTGCACCTGACAGAAAAGCAGATTTATTTGCACTGTAGCCATGAATTGATGCATTTTGCTTGACTTTTATTAACTATTTCCTCCTCTGTTCATCTCTCAGGAGCTTACTAAGCACAAGTTTCCCTGTTTCTAGTGCATTGCAAAATTTAAAGAATATTTATTTCTGCTGGATTATACATTGTAATCATGCATATTCAGATCAGCCTCTAAATGAATTGATTCACTTTCGGCCTTCTGGAATCTCAGTCCTGAGGTTTAGCTCATATATATTCAAGCTTTTTAAATTTGGGAAACCATGATTTTTTACCATCACTGTATATAGAGGAAAAATTATCAACACATCACCTAAAATCATCAAGGAACAGCAGAATTCTCTAGAATTCAGAGTACAAATTAAAGTTTGATTCATTTTCTAGAAGACCAGTGTCTCCCTGTCAGCTACACAGGGAACAAAAAACTACCAGCTTTCTATTTTTAGCATCTAATTTATATACCTAAAATAAGGTGATGTGATTACTCTCTGAAACATGAATTCATCTACCATAAATTAGCCACCTGGAGGTTTTAAATTATTAAGTACCAATCCATGATCACACTCCCTATCCTCAGCCCTCAGTCAACAGCAGCATCTGCTATTCATCCAGATTTAGGCAAGTGGAAGTTCGTATCATAGATGCTTAAGCTGCCTATTTTGTTCATCTGCAGAACCTTTCCATCTCCACCCAAATTAGACACACAGCCCTTATTAAAGTACAGTTCCAATTAATTCCCTTAAGGGCAGCTGTCAAAAGCCTAAAACTTCCTAAATGTGAGATAGCTCTTAATTATTGGTGAGCCTCAGACCTACATAAATACCCAGCAAGGGAGGGTCTCAGACAGAAACACTCACTGTGTTGTACTCAACCCTGACCTCCTCCTACCATCTTGACCTTGGAGTTAATAGGCCATGAAATCAGAGAGGCAGAAGAAGTAGCGAGACAATAGAGGGATTTTTTTTTTTCCCCTACGACTGTTTAAACCTTTTCTGGCCAACTGTCTTTGTAGTAGATTGGACGACCTTTGTATTTTAATTAAATCCATGGTTTTAACATGATGAGACAGTGATATAAGTTGCCCAGAGAAGCTGTGGGTTGCCCATGGCAGAGGGATTGAAACTAGATGATCTTTAAGGTCCCTTCCAACCCAAGCCATTCTATGATTTCCTAATCCTTTTATGGGCCTTGAGATTACCACATTTTGACACCGGTAAGTGTCAGATTCCAGTACTCATTTAACTTCAGTACTATGCAGTCATCTAGTGATAGATATGGTGAGTGATAAGTGACTTACCTTTTTTAATGCCCAGTTTAAAGCAAGGAAGATTTTGGGTGAGGGATGGGTCTTTGTTTGCAATACTCTTTGCTAAAAGAAGGAGAGAGGAACATTGGCACTCACAAAAAAACTTTTTGCAGGGCTTCAGCTGCCATCTGCACAGGTCAGACCAAAAGCCAGATGCCTCATTCATGACGAAAACCTTTTGATCCAAAGTATTGAAGTGGCTGAAGAGGGGAATTGGCTGTTTGGCCTGGGGAAGAGGCAGAAAAACAACCAGTCAGCTGCCCTTCAGGAGCTGATTTATTACCCTTTGGCTATCTGACTTAGGAGAAGTGAATCTAGCCCCGCATCCATCTAAGTTTTTCTATTATTTCTGAACGGATCAATTTCTATAAAATTTAATCTGACAAGTCTTAGGAATGTGTGACCATTATATCACAAAGTCTCATAGCAGCATGCATGACATCAGTTGGAGGGATCCAATTAAATATAAAATTCAGGGGCATGGTAAAGCGGAATACACTCCATCACACTTCTGTGAAATTCATTCTTATGGAAATGTGAACAGAGATCTTCACATCTTATCTACAAAAAAACCCCAAAAAACCCAAAAACAAACCCAAAAAAACCTTAAAAAGTGTGTCCCAAATAAAAATCCTGGAAAATAACTTTGTTCTCGTGCCTTATCCTCAGAGCATAATTATGCGTAGGGATCTCGGGTTATGAGGTGACTGTGTTTTGAACCTGTTACATTATGTTTACCACACAGACAATAAGAGCATCGCTCTGTTGCAAGGCAAAAAGACCCCAGATGCATAGTTTCAACAGAGTACATTTATATTTACCCCTATCTCAACAGAAAAGACAGTTCCTAAAACTAAATAAAATTACCTAGATTTCTTGATTTGGATATAAGGAATATTTTTTATTTCAGGAAGGCATGCAATCGTACAATATTCAGTCAGCATAATCTAGACGTAATAGGACAGATGTGGAGAATGAGGGCATGATTATAACAGCAAAACTCTTCATGCAGAAGTTTATAATGTTACCAGAATAAACTTTCCATAAAAAAAATTACCTGTTAGCAAATCACTGCACAGATCTTTCTGAATCCTTGAGACCCTTTGTCTGGATATTGCCACTTTAAAAGATGGTAATGTTTAGGTAAAATGCTACCTAAAACATTGTTTGAATTTCTATTCTCTTTTATGGGCATCAGCTTGTTTGCTGGATTTTTTCCCATGAGATAAAAAGTACCATCCTTTTTGCATGGTAGGCACAATCCTTGGGGGAATGACAGTAGCATCTTTCCTTCAGAGCCATCAGGTTAAAGTCATTCATTTATGCAATACGTTAGTATTATTTTCTTTTTCTATACAAATCTGATTTTTTAAAAAAGATCAGGTGTTTTTTTCCCTTATCAGATTTATCCTCTCTTCTGTCATCAGCCAGAAGTTATTCCTTCTAAACAACTTCTTTAGAAAACATGGTTCCCACTAGTTAAAATCACACCCTAAGGAGAAGATCAGCAGACTGTTGTGCCTGATGTTGTGCTTTCAATGAAAGGAAATGTGTGAAGTACTCCCTTATCTGCAAGATATGCAACATTTTTTGAAGCTAGTATCTGTTCAAGCTTTTCCATTAACTGATTTACATTCTATGACCTTCACTTTTTATTATTGTCTCATTTGCCTGTAAGAAAAGAAAAATATATTAAATTGTCCCATGGCATTTAGCTATCTTGATGGAATCAAATTAGTACCTGTGTTTGTCACCTTGAGGGTCAAATACATGGAAAGATAAGGATTTTTATTCAGAGAAAAGGTATTTGCTTCATTTTCTTTGACCCACATATTGTTGTTCATGATAGTGTCAAGGTAGTGAGAAAAAGGAATTGTTTGAATTTTGAGGCATTGTATATCAGGCTACAAAGCTCTAAAACAGTAGCACATGGTTTTAAAAAAATATGTTTTTATATAGATATAAGCATATGTAAGATAGAGGTTCTTTGAATTAATGTTTCTTATTATTTGAAGTTCATCAAGTTATGAGCCATGAAAACTTAATGAAATGCCTTTTTCTGAGTGCTGGAACTAAAACTGACAAAATATGGAAGAAGTGCAAACAATACTGAGTGGTCTAGTGAGAACTAATGCTTCCATGACTGAAGAGAATCTTGCTTTATGGTGGGAACTAAAGAAGTACTTCCAAAGATAGTTAAACATTTATTAAGACTGAGGACTATGCAATTCATCCAAGCTCAAACAGCTAGAGACAAAGGACTGAAGGGAAACTTCAGAGTTAAACCCCTTTATTTTGCTCTGGCTGCTAGGCAAATTCCCAGAGACTTATGCTGGAAATTTGCAGTCCAGAATCCAGAGTGAAAGCACAGCCGATTAGATAAGCAACATAAAAATGCTAGTATGACTAAATTATGTCTTGATCATGCTGTGAAATCAGGAACAGTGTTAATTTCCATTTTAAATAACATACATAGCTCAACTCTGTTTGTTTTGTTGGACAGCAAAACCCAGATTTAAAAAAATTACTTAAAGAAGGGGAGCCTGTACTGTTGGCATGGCAAAGTACTTGGCTACAGTAAGCATCAAATTTCGTCACAAACTTAGTGTCAACAAGTCATCCAGATGATTAGATTCTAACTTGTAGAAGAATGTCTAATAAACAGATTGTTCTAAACACAGTGCAGCTTCTCAAAGTTACACAATGCAGGTTCTTAACTACATGGCAGCCTGTGTGAAAGGCTTTTCAGTGAGTCAGAAATCTGGCAAGAAACTTCGATTCCATTAGATGAAAATCACAGGAAACATAGCAAACCTTGCAAACAGCAAAGAAATAGATTTAAATATCATCTCAAAATAGGACGCACAAAGCCCCAAAAAGTTCATAAAAAATAAAATGTTCTTTGTTACTCATGATTTTTGTAGACACACAAAAACATATTTTATTGTAGTTTGTTTCAATTCAACAGGTATCTAACAATCGAACAAAGCTTTAAGAGGTCAACGTTTATATTTATCTCAAAGAGCTGTGAAACAATGGCTCTCTTTTGCAGCTGCCAAGCTCTGGGAAGTTAGATTTTGCAGACCCATTAAGCCTTGAAGTGTGTACCCAGTTTTTTCCAGTTTCTGCCAAAAATTAATCAGAGATCCCAGGTGCCTATGGCACAGAAGTAACACCATGTGACGACCCAGAACAGATGAGCTCACCAGAGCAGCAGGGTAGGGAACAAGCACTAGGTTCTCATTTGCTGTGTCTGGGTGTCCCAGAGGATTGCACCAAGCTGCAAAACACTTTTTTTTTTGAGGCCACAGGCTCTGGTTGGTCCTGTCTGCACAGAAAACTTTGAATTCTGCTGACTATTTCATGCTGAATGTTGCTATGCATCCCCAAATCATCAGGCAGTAGGAATCAACAGTAGGAACAGTTAGTACAATGCAGCTCTCATGTTATTGAGAACTAGCAATTAATGTCACACCTACATATCGATATGGATAATTCTTCCCGTGTATTGTTTGCACACCCAAATAGGAAACACATCTAATTGGAACAGGAGAAGACATGGTACTACTGAGATCTGCTCGAGCTGAGCAGAGAGTCCTTTCTTTGTATCCTAGATTGTTCATACCAAGATCAAGTCTTGAAAAAGTGTGCAGAAAATTATGCTCCTTTTTCAAGTATTTAGTGCTCTGGAGTGAAGAGAAAGATTCTGTCTTCCAAGATGATCTGTCTGGCAGATCTCACTGACACTTTATAAAGAATTAAGCTTAACACAACTAAGTAATGTCTAGACATGAGAAATTGTACATCGACATCTTTAAAGTGTCCTGAGGATATGGAACAAGTGTCACTGTTCTCATCAACAAGACATACATGTTGCTTTGTGTTCAGTTCAGGCTTATAGTCCTTAGTTTATTAGAAGCAAAATCTTTTATAGTCTACATCGTGACAAGCAATATTTGATTGGCTAACAATCACACTCTAGACCCTCATAGGCTAACCAGTGTTAATAACATTCTAAACCAATCATAAGTAAAACACATACAAGGCAGCAGGTGCAACTGCTTATCAAATTGTTTAGAATTCTTCCTCTTGTAGAACTTAGTTTCTCATGAGAAGAACTACTGCTGTAGTACAGTATGTGAGAATGTTTACATTTAACAGAGACAGGCTTCTGCATGGCTGTAGCTAAGATCTTTCTCCTAGCTGTCTTCTTGCTTCCATAGAACAGGAGTTAGGAGTTTTATGTCCCTTGATTGTTTTTTCTTTTATGGGGAAGTAAGATCATAGAGCTGAGAGACACAAAACAAACATTCTCCTAACATATAATTGGAAATTGAAAAAAGAATCTTTCAAAAATATTATCACCTTGCTTGGAATTCCAGAGTGCATTTCCTGATCTAAATTTAGCCAGATACATAGCACTAGAACTTTTGCCCAGTATAAAGGTCAGAATGCAGACAGAAAATTTTCAACACAGGTAATTTCCACTGAAGCATCATGAGACAGTCTTTCTTTAATATTCTGCAGGTATCATGCATCAAAAATCAGTAATTCACACAATGTATTTTTAACAAAATACCTCCCTTCTCCTCCCTTTTCTGGGAGAGGGGCAGGCAAGGCATTTGATAGAACAATCAGAAGTAGTTAGAGCCTTCCAATAACAACTGAAGCACACAGCTAACACTGCTAATTAAGCCAGAAACAGCATGGGCAGGTTCCTGTTGATCCTATGTTTGCATGTTGGTTTTGGGCTCAGGGCCATGTTTACATTCTCCATTACTGATATAAGCAAAAAGAGCTTTGTGGAAGAAAATGGCATAACAGAAGGCCTCTGTGTTAATTAAAGTTCCATGTAGAGATCCATGAAGATGAGGCTACAGGGCTGACACTATTCTGTCCCTCCCTTCAGTACATGGTGGTAAGCTCACCTGGGGTACCTCTAATCTGAAGACCAGCTACATCTATGCTGTTCTTCCATTTAGAACTTTGTGTCCTCCATCATCAAAACCTTTGATCTCTATTAGAGTCGCACTTCAGAAGAGCATTTTTGTGCCGAAATTCAACACAGTTAACAGGGGAATTTAATATCACACTTAATTTTGACAATAAACTTTACTAGTTAAATGGGCAGATGCCTCTCTCCCTTTTGTTCTTTGCATTGCTTTTTCGTTTGCTATTTTTCTGAGAATACTTGGGTCACTAATATAAAAAGGGTTGAAACCCACTGAGCCAGAGATTTATTGCTCACGCAGTCTGTAGCAGCACAGGGCTCTCAGCTAAGTCACTGGGCTCTTCAACTTTAAAGGATTCTGAGTGCACTTAGGTAGGTCCTTCCCAGAAAGATTTTTGGACCCCTCTGGAAATATGGTGCACACACACACCCCCTCACCCTTTTAAAACAGGCATGTGCAGTTAGTAATACCGTTATTGTGTTAAAGCAGAGAGGGAAAAGCCAGAGAGAGTGAGAGAGAGATGGAGTATTGGGGGATGGAAAGCAGGGATGTATCTGGCTACCCAGGGGAGAATGGGTCCAACCAGCTATCAGGAGTTTCACCAGTAGGAACATCTCTGCTGCACAAATAGAGTCATTAGGGTGCAAATTCCCCTGCAGAGTCTGGCTACCTTTCTGTGCCCTGTGCCTCCAGTTCACATAGATATCCCTGAGAGGGAAGTACACATGCTGTCACAGCACTGACATTCAAAATGTATGAGCAAAGCAAAATCTGCAAAAAGAAGCAAGACTTTCATAAGTTCAACTAATATGGTTGGAAAAATGATGAAATAGAAAGGATTTCAGTCACATGGAACCTTGAAGAAAAGTTTCTTGCCTAGAAGTTGTCTGCTTTTTTCCCAGTAATTTTTAAAATCAACATCAATTGATTTAACGTTAAGGATTAGCTCCCAGCACAAAACAGTGATTCTCTCAGATTTGGCAGCAGTCAGTAATGGTTGGTGGACAGCTTAGATGGGAAGGCTATCTAACACATAGAGACATTTTCTGAGATCCAGAAATGAGCTCATAATCACAAGACAGGACATACTTGTCAAATCTTATATTTCATTTGCTTTGTATAAAAATATTCATAATTACAAGTCTTCCAGAACTGCATGATAATGCAAAATCTCATAATAAAAATAAAACCCTGAAACAACTATTTCCATTCTGAATCTCAGAATAAAAGGGGACTAACTTTAAGGAAAATTTGTTCCACCTCTAATATGCTCCTTTTATCAATTTAGTTCAGACAACTTCCTGAAAATTAATGAATATCACTGAAATGATTTTCTTGCTGACTTGGTGTCTCGGGGATTACCAGCCTGACAGAAGGAGGAAAATTATATATACACACAATTCTGGGTACAGAAATTATTTTCTTTTTATCATGTATAAACAAAAAGCAGCACTATTTTATAGTTCAGTAATTTATGAGCAAATATCTTCACTGACACAATAATTTTGCAGATATCCACACCAGGAATGATTGCATGATGGGATTTTGCTTGAGATGTATAAATTAGAATTTTGACATAAACCCAGAATATTTAGTAAGGCTCTCTGTCTTCACTAGGGTTTGTTCATATATATTAAAAGAAAACAAAAAACCAATAAGGATCTAAATTATGGGCTACATAGCAAAAAAAAAAAAAAAAAAGATTGTCAAGTACGGCCACCTGGCATTTCAATATACATAAATTAAAAATGAGTGATACAAGAACAGTATCACCTCATCTTGTTTCATGCAAGCCTTTGAAGCAAAACTATGAGAAGCAAGAACACAGTATGCATTTGTGGGTTTAGAAATTATGTCCATACTGTAGGAAGTGCTGAGTATGCCATAAAGTGCTGGATTTTATACCCTTGGTTTAATCATATAAACCATTACATGTTTCTTTGTCCATATTTGTTGCAAAGCAGAACTCATAGGCTGCAGCCAAGAGACGGATACTGAACAAATACAGTGAGAAACATCTTGACCAAAGCAGATTTCAGCTTAAATACACAAAACAAATGCTAGAAGTTTCCAACAACAAGATCTTGAGATGGAAATGAAGTAATTTCCCCATACTGAGAGTGAAAAACCCTCCCAAAACATAAGATCTTTAGTACAGCCACTAAATTAACAAGATGTACACAGATTTCACATTAGTTTCTCTGTTGGACGTCAACAGCATCTTGAGGAGGTTTCTAGCCTTAGATTCTTTCTGCCTGACTTCACACTGTAAATATCTACATCGGAACATGTATTCTCAGCTGCCCATTTTGACAACAAGGAAAAACGACGATTTTTAGAGCATGATTCATCTTATCTGTTGTAGACATCTGCCGTAGGCTGAACTGAATTGCCCTGGCAATGACTCAGTCTCTCTGGAATTGAAAAGGGAGTCTGGGAAGACCCACTAGGGGGAAGGGATTTACAGAGAAGGCATGTAAATCTGAATGAACGAATCTCCCTCCATGTGTCAAAGGTGTGAAATGCCATCTACCTCTCTACACTCCCCACTCCCGTGAAGCAAGAAGCAGAAACAAACTAGGAAGTGATAATTTGTTTCTACAGTTCTTATTTCCACAGGTGTCGATGCAATGTTAAAAATGTAAAACATAATTTAGAGCACAGGTTTGGCTGGGATGAACTTCCTCTCATTTCTTCTGCTAAGAAATATTAGCAGTCCATAACAGCACAAAAACGAGCTCTGGGGGATGAAATAAAGGCCATATGCAGGCTGCCCTCTTATTTCTACTCTGCCAAGAAACTGAGTGTGCTGTTTACAAAAAGGACTGGCACTAAATGTGATCCCCTTGCATGAATTGAGGAAGATTATTATTCTTAGAAGAGAGCCACTTGCAGAGCAAATGATAAGTGGACCACTATAGATTATTAACTTGAGACTAATTGTATAGGTTAGATGCTTAGTGGATATATCAGAGGAAAAAGAGAATAAATAAAAGCAGCAGTGAAAAATATGTACAAGACCACTGGTTTCTTTCTAGTTCATCTGGAGAATAAGAGCATGACTAAACAAATATATGAAATCAGAGGGAATTTGAAAATTAGAGTGAAGTTATAATACTTGTAAAAGTCAATAATGCTATAATGAAAGACATTAAAATTTGGTGAAAATATTTGCAGTAAATTATGCTTCTATACCAGTTGTCAGTGGGTGGTTCTTCAATTGTGTGCTTGGATTAATCTGCTTATGATTCCTGTATATTTCTTTTTCCTTCTCAGACTATTTTTGGGTTCACCAAGTATGTTTCTCTGATGAAAAATAAAGGTTAGAATATAGTTTGCATGGTAACAGGCATCACAAATCTTTTTAAGAGCACAGAAGGCATGATAATGTTCAAGATACATCACCCTATGTTTTTCCACATGAAACATTTACCTATGACTGAAGACAGTCTTCTTAACTACATTAGTGGCTAATTTTTATATTTTTCATATTTATAGCTTCACCAGTGTTATGGTAATTGGCTACACCTACCAGAACAGGAAGGAAAAAGCTGTCCAAAAAAAAAAGTACTAAGCCATAAACAAGATGGTGAGGATTTGAGGCCCTGTGCTTTCAGAGCTCCCACAGGGGCACACCACAGCCCCTTCTCTTCCTCCTGTGTTCATAGGAGAAAAAATATTAATAGGAAAAATGGAGAATGTTTTAAAAAGGGGATATGTAAGTCCCAGTAGAAAATAAAACAAAAAATATTTTTAGTCACAAATGTAACAAAACTAATTAATCTTGTTAATCAATAGGCATGCCAAGAAGTAATGAAGCACTGGGGGTTGAAAATTTCATGAAGTTATGTAAAGCTACAGTTCTCCTTATGAAGCAGAAAGTAACTGTATCCAACACCCTGAAGTACACAGGAGAGAAACTTGTTCATGAGCTGGCTTCGTCTAAGAAAGGATCTATGAAAGAATCTCACAAAAAGATGTCATAAGAGACAGAATAAATATCATCAAGTGCCCTAAAGTGCCCATCAAATGCAAGAGTCTGTTCTTGAGAGTGCAGTGCCACCACTATCGCAGCTCTCCCCATTGAACAGAACCTTGTGGAGAAAATGTCAGTCTGGAAAAGTCTACTTCAGGTAAGAGGGGGTGTGAGGATGGAAAAAAACCCCAAATACGTGAGAGTTATGACTTTGATCACCATCCTTACCCATTTCTAATATTGTAGATAATTTCTCACAGGTGACAAAAATGTAATGAAGATTCATAATTTCCTGAGAAATATCTTTAATATAGTAGCCATTTTACACTGAGGATAATTGAAGTATTTTTATATTTGTTTTTGTCATGTTGCTTAACACATACCTGAAAAGCAGTTCACTGAAGACAAAATAAAAATCTGAATGGAGTAATTCATGGATTGCTTCTCCATCTCTAAACACTCCGATTCAGACTCTAATGGGATTTCTACAAAAACAGGAGGTACAATATTTGACTAGAATTATATTTCAAGTCATGATTATTTAGATCTTTTAGCACCTATTTAATATGTTCTATTGAATATTTTCATAATGACAAAATCTTGCTGTTAATGGATTTTATCAAACTAGTGCAATATACAATGTCAGACCCAAGTAAAGTACAATGACTGTCAGATTTTCGTCTCTAAAAGGGACACTCAGAGCAGTTTTTCTTCTTCTTTCTTGTGAGATTTGGAATGACTGAAATCTAAGTCATTAGCATTCAGGTTGTTTATGGCACCACAAAATGATGGAAGTGGTTTGAAATTAATAGTATCTTAAAGTGTGAGACATTTTGTGAAATTATACATCTGTTTCTTCCCTGAAAAATTTGTATGCCAGCCAAGGCATAGCAAGGCAGAGAGACTGCAATTAAATCAGATAAAATTTTATTGTGGTGTCCAGTTCAGGGCCCCAGCAGTCCAGGTAAGGAATTTTTAGCATTTTGAGTATACATAAAACACATCTCAAAAATAAAAACAAAGAATAAAAAAAATCTATGATAATCTTTCCATATTTCATTAAAATAACTTGAATTTATAAATTGACAGACACTTGAGGATATTTAGAAAAGGCTCTAAATATCTGATTTTGTGATCATTTTAATAATCCTATTATTATAATACTCACAAGACAAATATTTGCTTGGGAGTCCATAACAGCTGAATTAAACACAAAAAGGCTACCATGAAAAATAGAAGAAATACCTCATAAAATATCCTAGTCACATTTTTAATGAATGAAATATACAGGCCAGTCAAAGAGAACCATTTTTGACCACCTGTAAAAAGCTCTTAATTCAAAACCCCCCAAAAATCTTAATTGCCAGGCTGGTAGTAGACATAGTAGCAGTTTGTCATCTTCTTGGGTCTTGGTTCAAAAATTAGTTCCCAATGAAGGAAAATATGCACATACTTACATTTAATTTCGGAGGCATGTTTGCATATACCTAAAATTAAGCATGTACTCAGCTAATGAGCTGAAATGCATCTTCAGGGGCTAGAGTCCAAAGTCCTGGTTTGCATATCATATTCAGAGTTGCCTAGACACACTACTTTTATTAAATGTTACCACTGGATTTTGTACCTCTTGCTTTCATTACTACATCCACTCTTTTTACATGCATTTCAAGTAGCTTGTTTTGGGTCAGGCATGCATCATGACAATGCTGGTTTTGCCTCTAAGTTTTGAGGGGTCTCTATAAAGTTTTTAACTATCTGAACATTCGGAAA
>WEKY01035685.1:270-16017 GCA_013390045.1 Picathartes gymnocephalus
AGGAATTACTAAATAGTCAGAGATAACTGGAGGAGGAGAGACTGAAAATAGGAGAGTGCTTGTCCTGCTCGAATGTCCCAAACAGACATTTTAGCTGCTGTGCTAAAAAGGTGGTGCTGGTTCCCAAAACAGTCTGCAGATTGTTCAGAACTCACTTTTGGGGCCATTGTGGTCTGTGGGTTAAGAGAGGGTGAAGAATCATTTAAAAGAGGGTTTCCCATGTGGATTCAATCTGTATGACCTAATGTGGAAGTGGAAATAATACCCAGTATCATAAGATTTAGTATTCTTCCTGGGTCTTGAACACTGATGGGTCTCTGAACATTCTCTACTCTCAAAGGCAGTTGTGGCCTTAGGGCAGATGACTTGATTCAGTTAAACACCTTATAAAAATTCTAGATCTCAGAAATTAGTAAATATCTAGAAACATGTATCAAAGTCCTTTAAAGCGCTGCAAAACAATTTTTTCATTTTGACATGTTTTTGATTTCTTTGTAATACATATAATATGTGTAAGAAGTTGTATGAGTGATTGAGTCAAGATTTAATATTTGTTATGAAAAAATGAAATCATTAGTTATGAGTTATTCTGTCTTTCAAAATGAAATGCTGGGGTAAATGTTAGGATAGCAACTGAATCACATTTATTTGTGTTTACTTTGATGATATGTGCTATTTCTTTAAGAAACTTCAGTGGCTGCAGATCGATTAAAGACCCTTTCTAGACTGTACTACATTCCATTCAATTCCTGTAGATGGAAAGAATTGAGAGAAGGGTTGTGGCAGCAGTCACCCAACAAAAGCAATCTTCTTTTTCTGTTTTCAGTGACCTTAGTTGGTGATACCATTTTTTCCTCTTTAGTAAAGAAGGCTGATTTTCTGCAGCTCTGTGCAAGATCTGAAAATATAAATCTGTATAATTTTAGTAGGAAACACGCTTTTACACCTGCCTCCCAAGATAATCCAGATCACAAAGTTAAGCATGATCTGTGTACATTTCTAATTAATTCATAATAGACTCCATATACAAAATCAAGGGTGATACTTACGAGTGTTTGCAGAGGGACCAGTCTTACTTTCCAACCTTAAAATGACACTTATATTTTCATTAATGGCACTACTACTTTTCTACTTTTTCTCTCAGTCAAATCTGTTAGTAAGATCTGCTTAAACCTTTCCTTCATCACGCTTATTTTATCTTCAGTGACAGGCCATGAGAAGCTGTAGCTGAGGAAGTTGCAGTGGCTGTCACAGAAGCATAGGCACCCTTATCGAGGGCTG
This sequence comes from Picathartes gymnocephalus, assembly GCA_013390045.1. Classification (NCBI taxonomy): domain Eukaryota; kingdom Metazoa; phylum Chordata; class Aves; order Passeriformes; family Picathartidae; genus Picathartes; species Picathartes gymnocephalus. Next base: position 1,552 of record WEKY01035685.1, read on the forward strand.
TGATGGAGGAAGACAGCTTTGAACAGCACTGGTTGGTGCCCAGTGCCAATTCTGGAGCTGATGGGGGCTAAAAAGAAGACGTGGTCTTAATAATAAGGGAGGAAAATGTGATTTGAGAGCTGAAGCAATCTTCATGCTGGAATTTGTTTGAAATATTTCCATTTACTTTAATTAATTTATAAGAAAAGATGGATGTATAATGTATACAACATCTAAACAAGCCATATCTATAACAAGGGTAATGATGAAGCAATAATGTTTTTAGAAGTGCAACTAATAAACGTTTACCTTAAAGTACATTTAAAGATGCAGGAGACTGAGCACTGAAGAATCCCATGGGTTAACTTGAGGAGATTGTCAACTCTTTTTTCACAAATGTTCCTTTCCAGTCCCTGTGCGAGTGTCCATGACAATCACTCTGTAACTTTAATGTAATTTATAAATAAAACATAACTCTGTGGAAGGCAGAAACTTCTATTTATTTCTTCTGGGTTTAGCCCATCTTTCAGCAGGGACTTCAAAGCACAGACAATTTTGTCAATTCCAAGAAAGTTCTTAGCAGGATGAAAGACAAGCCTACTTCTTAGGTAGCTGCTCCAGCATATCAGCAACATCGTGCTCAGAAGAGATTGCCCCAGCCTCAGTCTTCCTCATCTTTCCTTTCTGTGCATTAGGTTTTATGTTGGTGGGGAACCAGTGTCATGTATGATATTATATATGGCACGTACAGTTCAAGCTAAGATGCAAATGGTTACAATGCCTTTTTATAAACATACATGTTTTTAGCTTAACCCTGTGCTTATTAATACCCAAGAAAGCAGAGTTAAGTGCACGTTGCCCAGTGTACAGATATCAGCACAAAGAAAATTCTCTTCTCCAAACTGCAGAGTGCTTTTTTCTACTTATAATCACCCAGAGTAACCCAAGCCCTTATTTATGTTCGTTATGGCAGCAAAATTGATTCACTAAAAAAGCTTGTATAAACTGATTTTGTTTTAAGATTCAGAGCTTCCAAATAAAGCATGCACTTTGTTAATTTAAACCCCAGGTCACACGCAGAATATCTAGTTTACTCTTACCAGTATCTCATGCTTATAAAAGATAAATTAGGAAGCAAAACTTGTTTTTTAAGTGTCTCTAACTGGACCTCCAGTGCTAAACACTGTCCCAGAGTTCTCCTGTTTCTCCCAGGCCACATTCTTTCTTCTTCTGTTGGTGCCAGCTCTGGTTCATGCTCAGCCATGCTCTGTTAATTCTTGCAGGTTACAAATGGCATCCTGGCTGATTCATGTGTGTCTGTACCTCCAGAGCACATTAATGTAATGCTTCTACCATAATGTGGAGGATTAACGTGAAGGAAAAGCTGTGTGCTGGTGTTGGCAGCCGGATTGCATGTTGCTGATCCAGAGTTACAAGGGTCAGAACAAATAAGGCTCCACAGCCTGCAGACAGTGAAGAGTGCTTTAGGTCAGCCGGCATTTCAGGCAGAGACTGCACCTCCCGTTACTACGCTGCTCCTGTAGAGGTGTTTCCTGCGTTCTGAAGGTAAACACAGTTGAGGATGAGCATCCTGCTTCAGCCTTTTGTCATGGGTACAAGTCACTTCACTGCTTGCTGAGATGACCTTTCAAGTTACTTTCTGCTTTTTCAGCTACGAGTGGCCCTTTTATGATCTGACATGTGTACACAAAGTGTCTTCAGAAAGTTTGGTGTCAAATTATACTGACAGGCAGCTGCCATGTGAAATCGAGTGGAGCTAGTCCTTCAGACTCACACATCAGACCCTCAGCAGAAGTTCTGATTAATTACCCTCAGCATATGCCCTGTGCCTGATTGAGCCTTTGTAACATGAATAGTGTGCGGAACTGTTAAAAAGGCTGTAAAGCAGTACAGTTGCTGTGCAATTAATTCCAAAGAATAACCTTGTGTTGTTACCGATAAAATGAAACCATTAGCAGTGAATAAACTGTTACTCTTTTCCGGTGTTTCTCGATGCTGTGAGGTCAGTCACTGTGAAGCCCTCACCTCAGTTCTTTTCAGGGTTTCTAATGCTTGGTGGTTTGGATCTGGCTATGTTTTTAATGCCCTTCAAAAAGTATTGTATAGCCTTAGCCTTTCTTACATGTACTGGCAGAAATCTTTTGTAACTGGGATAGGCTAGTGCAAGAAGACACACAGGGAGGAAGGGACAGACGGAGGACTCTCCCTCTGCTCTTGAAGAGCCAAAGAGGATAGCTTTCTTTGGGGACTCTTCAGGGTGAGGACGAGTTTTCCCATCCTAGTGGACCTTAGTAGTCAGGACATAGAAGTACAGAGGTCCAGCTGAGCTCCGGATGAGCAGTGGAGAGCTGTTGTGACTGCAGTCCTAGCATGCTGTAGGAGCCTGCTGCTGACCTCCCCTATGGGCCTTACACTCGAGGCTTCCAAAAAGATGTGCAGTGAGGAAGCTACATAGACACATAAAAGTAAATTGTAATCTTCTTTCTCCCTGTTTTTAAAAAACGCCTGTGGCTACCCTTGCCTTTTTATGCTTTCTCACAACTGAAAAATCCATGCAGTGGCCACAGAAGGGAAAAGGTGGGTCTGTCTCAGAGCAGCCTCTAAAGCAGGTGTGTGGTTCTGATTATTGCCTGTGCAAAGGGCTTTCTGAATGGTAAGGGACTGTGGTGGGTTGCTAGTTGGCAACTCCCTCATTTGTTGTTCTCATTCCTTAGCTGTGTGAATTTGGGGTCTTTTTTTTTTTTTTAACTCCTCCTCCCATCTGGCATTTCCTAATTATTTTCTATTACTAATCACTTCTCCAGGAAACAAACTAGACTGTTGAATTAAGAGCCCTATAAAAGGATAATTTTGTTATTTACAAGTTTGTTACTTCACTTAAACTTTATAACGTGACACTGTATAGCTGGTGATAATCACCTTGGGCTGCGATTGTGTCCAATCCCATAAACTGGGCAGGGTCAGGTCTGGTCACTTATAGAACATGAGAGGCCCAAGGAGAAGCTGGGGCAGTGCTGTTGGTAGCACTTTTGGCTGTGAACTAATATCTGAAATATCTTGCCTCTTTTGCCTTCTGCAGCTCTGTATAGCCAGTTCAAACCTGTGCTAGGCATCTGAGTACCAGGGATTTTTTCCACTTACCTCTCTCCTTATTCAGATAAACTCCTTTCTCTCCTTACTGTTTGCTCTCTGTGTATCTAGATGGGAGCAGGTAAAGCATTTTACATTGGTCACTGTTTACATGCTTCCAAATACAAATACATGTCTTTTGGCTTCTATACAGAGAGGGAAGAGATGTGGAGCTGTAGTGGTCTGATGTGTCACCCCCATCCAGTTAGAGATTGCCCTGATAGGCAGGCACATCTGCTGCACTTATAATTGCCCATTCATGAGTAGTTACCAAATGCTTAAGACCCATGGAGAGTGAAATGCCTGTTTTAGAGGTGGTAGCAGAAAGAGAAGTAGTTAGGTGTGCCTAAAACAAGTATTAGACTGTGAAAGAAAAGAAGAACAACATTTTTTCCTGTGGTTAATGCCACGGAAGCTGATCTGTTCTGGTTCTTGTTTCTTTCTTTTTAATCTTTCACAAGAAAAAAAGATATTTTCAGCTAAAACTTCTCATGCTTAATTTTAGTCTCTAGCTGAATGTTTTCTGACTGAACAAATTAAGGAGAGCAGTTTTATTACTAAGCTCAACAAACTACTTGCTCCTATTATTTCAAACCTGTCACATTTGTCATGAGCAAAGACAGCAACTCTTGACAGTTTTGCAAAGTCTTCCTTTGATCATTAACTTTTAGAACACTAAACTTTTCCATATTTAACTTTTCTTCTGCATGGCATCAGCAGTTAGAAACAGTGTTGCTTCTGGCATTTAGTGTTCCTACGATCCTAATGTTTCAGTAAGGTAAGAATCGCACTGAAAAATCTGGTTCTCAGTTCTTAGTTGTTGCTCTCATCTTCATCATGTTAGTATCGATATTCCTCAATATCAACTTCCATATAATTTCCAAGATAAGTAAAGGATGATGTGTTTCTAACAGTGAAGTTCATATTATAATACACTTCGATTATATTGCTGTGTAGTGGGGATTATTACTGCATTTTCTTAGAGCTTAAACAGTTAGAAATAAGTTGCCTAAGGAACCTTGGAGCGAATATCACAGAGTATAATGTCCTCTGTTAAGCCTTAGTCATATGTATATGTGATTTAATAAATTTTTTTCATGTTTTCCAATATGTGAATTAGATTAGTAGCACTTAGAGGCAAGCAGCTTTTACTCTTCCTGAGAGGGGATTGGAGGAATTCTGGAAATTGGGAACAGAGCCTTTTCATATTTTCACATTTTGCATGTAATGGTGAAACATTTTAAAAGCTCTATGCTTTATATCACGTGTCAAATAGGTTATTGGTAGAAGATTTCTGATGATTTTACATTGCTGGAAAAGTCTTGAAGCCATTTCCCAAAGTTAATATGATAGTGAATTACATTTGCATTCAGGCGTTTCTGTGAATTGGATGATGATTAGAGTAGCAGTATGTTTAATGCAAATGCACAAAAATTGCAGAAAGTATCCTGTATTGTTGTGTTTCGCAGAATTTCAAGTGCTTCAGCTCTTAAGTGACAGATTCTCATTCCCTCCAGCTTCCATTCAAATCCTTGCTAGCACTGGTCGCAGCTGGTGCCTGGGAGCTTCCAGTCACCTCTGCCACGCTGAAGTTCTCAAGGCAGAACCACTGGTCAGTAAGCTGATGGTGCTGAGAGCTTACTGGACAATTTTTTATGGACCTTATGGGTTAATTCTCTTGGGCTGTTTTTATTGTTGAAAGTCACACAACTTCAGTGTTAGAAATCTTACAAGCAGTGTCATTTTTAAAGTGCTAGTTGATGGTGGCACTACAAATGAAAAATTGCCCTGTAAGGTAAGATGAAAAGCATGCTAAGAAAGAAAGAAAGAAAGTTGTGCAGGTTTAACATTTTTTTTCATTTCCACTGAATTTAAGTAATGTAAATATACCCTAAACTTAGTCTTTTAGCTTTGATGTAACCTGTACTCAAAATAAAAGCTGCTGGTCAAAGACCACACGCATCTAAAATCCCAAGTGTAGATTGGGACCTAGGACTAGTGTATTTCAACTAAAAATAAACATCAACTAAGCATTATGTTGTAAGAAACCACAGACTTGCTGGGGGGAAAAAAATAAAAACTCCTAGAATCTCTCCTGTGAACAGAGGTTGTAGGATCTGTCCACAGGCCAGTGCTTCTCCCTTGAAAGGTAAATATTCTATATAGCCAAGATTTATGATGGGGGGTTGCATTGCTAGCCCTATTTTGAATCATTCAAAATCATTCCATTTTCAAATCAAGTGGTTATTTAAATTTGTTTCAAAGGTGCTGTGTTTGACCATTTGAGATGATGATTTCTTGAGTGCCTGTCTCAAGAATTTTTAACAGTCATAGCTTTCCATAGAGAAATGGGATGTTTACTGCCCTTATATGAAAAAGTTTCCTGACAGAAGCATTTTAAAATGTTAGTTAGGAAACTTAGAGGGAGTAAATAGGAAAGATGAACCATATGTGTAAAAGGTGAGAGGAAAAAATTGGAACACTGGTCAACAGAAATGAAATGAGCCTTTTCTGAAAATATGATCAGGGATTAGAAGATTTTATGGGTAGAAATATACTGATAATTTGTTAATAACTGATAATATGACTTTGGGAGCAGATTAATTCCGCTGCCAGTCCCACTCTGGTTTCATTCATTACAGGTTTCAAGGCAGTCTTGATTTAAATAGAGATTTATGCAAGGAAGTGGGAGTTCACATGAGACTCATTTGAAGGATGATCAGCCCATCTGATTCTCCAAGTGTGCCTAATTGCACTATATAAAATGAACAGACCCTGACCCACTGGTACAGCTATGCCCATAGACACAGTGGACCTACAAAACTGGTAATCGGGGTCCCTGAGGAGCACTGGGGGTTACCCCATTGTTTGATTTTTCTGCAGTGAGGTGGTCCATAAGTAGGCTTTCACCATTATAAATTTTGCGAGTACATTGCATATAGCTATTTGACAACTCTAACATTGCTTCAGGTTAAACATTGTTTTCACCTTGACTCATCGGTTCAAATCAAATGATAATTCAGGAAGGATTAGGAAACTTTGCATTCTTACTCTTATTTATGCTAAATAAGTATGATTATGGACTGAAAGTATGATTAAGAAAGAAGCTGTGACAGCACATGTATCATAGCAACACAGCTTATTCAGGAAGAAGTGGATGTATTCAAAATAGAGGCTGTGCCAAAGGAGCAGGTGTAGTCTGAAATACAAAGAGTGTTTAGAAATTAATGAGCTGCAGTTTTCAATTATAACATACATTGAATTAGTCTAAATAGAATTACCATGTAGAACAAAAAAAAGGGTAATATTAGATGCATTAGACTGCCAGTCAAGACTAATGTGAAATGACTATTATACATCAGGTAAGAAAACATTGATGAGACATAAAAAGGAATTTCCATACCATTTGCCCATGTTATACCAGTAGTCAAAACTCCTATTCCACAAGGAAAGAATTTAAAAACACCTAATAAATATATGAATAGAAAGACCTTGTGGATTACATGATTTTCCTTATCCTTAAGCGTATACATTTTCAGTTACAAAAAGATAACAGGGGTTGATTGTAGAAACTGCTTTTATCAATAAGATTCTTAAATGGATATTATAAAGGAAATGTAACATTTATTTCCTAATCAATGGATATGGTTAAACTTCTATTTTATTTTCATCTTTCCTTTTATTTGAGGAAATCCTTATAACAGTATGGGTCACATGAGGAATAATACCACCAGTCCCTTGTGGTTCCAAACAATTAGTCTTAACAGCCTGTTTTCTCTTACAATACTTTAATTTAGATATAAGTAATAAAGAGCATTTGCCAAAAGAGGAGCATTCATGCAGCTGCCAATTTGCATTACATTTTAACTGCTATCACTCCTATAGAGGGCATGGCATTTATAAATTACTTTAAGGTCTTTTTGGAGTACAGTCTGCCTTGACATGTCATGAGTCAAGAGGCTTTTACTGGAGTGACCCTTCACTGCAGTGAACGTCAGTCGAGCCTCGGTCACAGCAGCACAGCTCTCTGCAGACCAGCAGGGAGACATATCCCAGACAAAGGGATGGGAAGAAAATACAGTGCTGTCAGTTGGAATAGGAAATGCTGACTCAATGAGAGCAAGATGGAGAAGCTGCTGAGGAACAGGCTCTGTGCTGCTGACCAGGGTGAGGGTTGCTCCCCTAGGCAAAGTTCCTTGTTTCATCAGCTCCCCTTCCTGAAGGCCTGGTAGCTGCAAGACAGATCTCTCTAGCTCCGATTTAGAAATGTGTCATGACATAATAATTAACTTAAACTATGTCAATAGTCCTCCCAGTCTCTCTGCTCCTGCCTTGCCCAGGGAGAGGAGTACCTGACCAAGGCATACGTTTTAACTCACTGTTTAGCATAACACCTCCATGGCCCAGGCTCCTGGCAGGAGGGGAGGAAGACAGGATGGACCAAAACCAAAACTATGAAAGATGGAGGGGTGAATGGGAAGGACAGAAAGCAAAATTGTAAAGGACAGTCTTTGTCTGGAGGATTTACTGGAGATAAATTCCAGTGTTTAATGATGTTTCTCTTCTTTTTCACAAATTGTCTTGAATAGTTTGCCTGGGGAACAGCAGTGCAGCCAGCCCCCTGAGGCAGGGAGGTGGTACCTTCTGTCCTCTACCAGTTCTTGGTCTCCTTCTGTACTTTTCCAGGTTTGGTTGGGGTTGGTCCCCTTTTAATGCAGTGTGTTTTCAGGCAGAGGAATGGGACTGTGGTAAGGAGCTACTACAAAGCAAGGAGACAATTTCTGAGGTTGATGCCTCAGCTTGAACTCATAGTCATGGGAACTGCTTTCTTTACCACAGCCAGAGTTAGGAGCTCATTTCTTAGCTTTTTGGGTAGCTTTTATCATGGTGTTTGATTGGCATCTCCTGCCTCAGTGTCACACAGGCTGGTGGCAGCTCTCCTTTTGTCAAGCAGTCACATCCTGCCTCTTGCAAGCAGGCTGGTAGTCTCTGTCTTTAAGGAAAGGGCTGGAGCAGTGGGTTATTTTAACAGAGGCGGCTGGGGCCATGGGGACATCTTGCACTTGTGTCTTCAGGGAAGAATCCTGTGACTTCTGCTTGTCCTGGGATGAGGGCAGGACTGCAGTTTCTTGTTCACAATGCAACTCTGTGAGGAAGCGTATCACTATTCATGCTGCATAAAGGAAGTTGTAGCTATAGCTTATAAAACCCAGTTAGCACCATTATTGATTGCAACATCACAACTCTACCTGTGCACATTCCCAGGTGTCCACTACACCCCTACAGTGGGAATTGTGCCTATGGAGTGTGGAGGAAATCCCTGGAATTACCTATACATGGCAGGCCAGTTGCTGACTTCCCTGAAAGCTGTCACTTGATATTAGCTAAGTCCTCCAGGACTAGACCAAAAGCAGAACTTCTTCCTGAAGGTACTGAGAAATTTTTATTTTGTTTTTGCCATGTCTAGATCCATAGTTACATATCATCCCCCCACCAAGGAAAAAAATGGATTGTATTTGCTGCTGAAAAGTGCCTTGCTTTTGTGCCACTATCCAGAAAAGTAAAAGTTCATTGGTTTCATCTTGCCAGTAACTGAAAGAGAGGAATAGTCACATGGGTGGTTTTTGCTGGTGCACAATTTGGAATTGTCATTTCCAAAGGCCATGTCAATAACTGCCAGGAGCAAATCTACAACTTGTTAGCCACTAGGAACAAATAGACCCAGATCCCGATCAACTGCAGTGACCAGTAGGTTTTAGGAGCAAAGCTGCAGAAAAACTTTTCTCTTGGTTTCTCTTAAGATCTCTCTGCTTTTTTATGGGTATGCTCCACACGGTAAGCACATCACTGGGAACACACATCCCAAATAATGCCAATACACTTTAATTGTATTGCACAATACAGTACTGAAGGAGCTCACTTTTGATGCAGTAATTTCTAGCAGCAATATCAGGCAACATTTTTCCAATAATTTAAACTTTGTATTAGATTATTTAGTTAGTTAGTTTAATTTAACAGCCTTACTTTAAGTAAAGCCAACATTTTGGCTGAATTTATTTAATTAAATTTTCAATTAAACATTTTTTTCAACCTTCTTTTAAAGTTCTAGATATAAAAGTGTTCATTACCAGCTATGGAAATCATATACGCTTTTATCAAAAATATAAAGAGCCATTTCTTTAGATTTTGCCATAAGTATTTCAGTAGAGGGGGTGGGGAAAGTCTGATTTAATTAGAAGTCAGTCCATTTGGAAAATTTTGTTTTAAAACCCAGAACTTTTCTGAGGAGTAAGATTTCATCAATTAACCATGACTTAAACCCAACTCCCCTGTGGGTAACTGTGGACTGAAAGCAGGGCTGTGTGTTGCCTGAGGATTCCATTCTGCTTGAGCACTGTGGGAGCCTGAAGGTGTCCATGTGCCAGGTAAATGTGGCTGTGTTGGAATGGCAGCAAGAGAAGTCCTTGGTGGCTGAGACTCTGTGATGGTCCTTCCCACCCAACCTTCTGAGATGTCAGCTTTCAGGCTGAACTTTTCTTTTCATAGCATTCCTACCCTCTGCTCACACCATGTGGGCAGCGGCTTTGCCTGGCATTAGAATTGTACAAGTGAAGAAAATACATTGAAAGCAGCTTATCACCACTTCTATTTAAAAAGTAAAATTTTGGGCTCCTCCTTCCCCTTCAGAACAATCCTATGAAAGATATGACTGGGAAAGTTATATTTAGCATGGAACAAACTTCCACTAAAAGCAGCATTGAGGAAATTGGGCTCAGTTTCACAATCTGACTGATTGACTGATTAGCTTTTGAAAATCATGTACTAAGGCCATAAAATATGCTTATAAAGTGTTCATACAAGCAAGGATTTTCTGAGGATATACATTTGGCTAAGTTAGCTATACAGTGAAACAGAATACTGCAAAATGTACAGTGGCTCACTGCATAGTAAGCTAAATGTCTTGTTTCTTGATATATGTACAATACGGCATCATCTTTGATGTTTTTAAAAAATGCATGCAATATAACTGCTGGTTATTATTAAAATACAGGGAAGGGATCATATTATATATAAATTCTGAAACAATAAAGGCATATTTAGTCATGAGAACATGAAAATACCATTTGAGAATGAAAAGCCTGCAGTGTACTACACATGTATGCTGAAGAAAACATGATAATGTGTTTGAGAGTGGAGCCAGGTGCTCAGAAAATTAAACATTGGAAATGCATGTGGGCTTCGAAATCAACTGATCAACTCAAATTTTGTTATTCTAGGACTTGTGATCTTAACCTGACTTGCATTTTTCTGTTTTGGTTTGGGTTTTTGGTTGGTTTTTTTTTTTCTGGAGTAATTTTACTTTATTACTCAACAAATGGGAATGCATTGATTTCCCTTTTTAGAAAGATAACTTGTACAATGTTGACTGAACTCTGTGACTGGATTAAACTTACATAATGTGTCTTTCAGAGAGTGACTAATTGGAATTTACTGCAAGTTGTGGATGACTTTTAAATCAATTTTGTGAAGCCTTCATAATAAGACTTACTGATTGGGAGATTAGTACCAGAAAATACGCATACATTATCCAGCTGACACTGAGAGCAAATAGTGCTCCAGAGAACAACTGTTTCTCCTGCACCCTGAAGGACTACTCCAGGGACAAGTAAGAAAAGTGGAGTCCTAGAAGGACCTAGACTGAACAATTCTTATGGTTGAGGTTTTATAACAAATGGGAACATTTGAAATAGCATGTTACAATCTTTTTTTCTTTTTCCTTTTTTTTTTCCCCTTCAGTCTACATGTATGATGTAGAACCTCTAAACAGATGTTGTGGTTTAAAGGCAGTTGTGTTGTTGGGTTTGGTTTTTTAGTGCTTAAATCACTAAAATGTACAAGACTGAGGCTGCTGTGGCTGCAGGCTCTGCTGAGAAGTTGCTCAGCTGTTGCTTCCAGTCATTCCATTTTCAGTTCATCTCAGTCCTGTGAAATCACGACAGCCTTGCAGTTTCCTTCCTCATGGAGTTTGCACAGCATATTGCTCCCTACACGTGCAATTGTAATTGCAAATGTTTGTCGCAGACAACTACTAAAAAAAAAATAAAATTAAGACTTAGGAAAGTGGAAAGGAAATTACTTTCCTCTTCAGATTTCTACTTTTTCATCCAGTATGTAGCAGGCAGTGTCTTCGGGCAAAGCAAGTTACAAAGATAATTTGTTGGAAAATGAAAGGGCTCTGGAGAGGAGACTTTACTGGCAAGTGGGAACGCCAGAGCCACTGGTGAAGAGCAGGCATTGAATCAAAAGGCAGCCAGGGGTGTAAGAAGAGGAGCAGGACCTGCAGGCTACAGGCAATAGAGACAGCACACAGAGTGCCTGGGGCACGAGAGTGTCTTGCGAGTGGATAGCTTCCTGCAGGATTTAAGCCCCCAAGTCCGTGACTTCACTTGTTTGCTCTCAGGAATGATGACTCATCTCTGCAGTGACTAGGGCTGTCTGAGGACAGTGGCTTGCTCTCTCTTACTTTATTATCTCACATACTAAAAAGTTAAAGATCTGGATCTGCCTGATGACCCAAATGGTTGTCAGGAAGGTGTGTACAACAGAAATTTCATTCTTCAGTTTGGTTTTTGAAAGAAGGGATTTGATCTGTGTTAAGGAAAGCATTACTTTGCAAAGCCAAACTCCCAAAGTTATGCAATGGCAGAAGAATGAGCATATACATTATAAACTTGTGTCATCTGAAAGCAGTTGTATAAATTTTAATTTTCCAGTTGCTAGCTTTATGGCTTTAACTTTCTTTCAATCTCTGTTTCTGGTGTACACTACTATAGAGTATATAGCCCAGGTGAATGGCTGTAAGGGTACGTTGTGAGCCCAGTACTCTTTTATTTGTAAACAGCAGAAAATGTTTTGCATTGAAAAACAGGAAGCTGATTTATGTGAAACCAATAAGTGGCCTCTGTTAGAGTACTGTAACACAAAGAAATGTTAAAATTAAAATTCATAATGATAACTACTTTCCAGATTATAATGCATTTTCATAATTACAACCATGAGATAGGACCTTTCCCTGTTGGGTAGTTTTGCTTACCTTTTTATTGGCGTTCTTAGATTTAATTTTCCAGGATCCAGAGATCTGTTTCTACTAGCATGACTCTAAAGTGCCATTGAAAATAACTCAGTTCTTCAGAATTAGGAAAAGGGAAGCTGACAATAAAGGAGTAGGTATGCCAAAAAACAGATATGTGCTCTACTAGCAATTGAAAGGGAAATTCAGCCTGCTTTACCTTGCTTCTTGCATGGAATTACACAAAATAATAAGAGGTGATTCTGATAGTAAATTTATTGTTGAAAATCACTGCATTATATATTTCCAACAAATTCCGCTTTCAAAGATTTTATGTCCAATATGAAGGTTTGGTGATGCATTTTTTTCCTTTTAAAAAACAAGAGGAATTTTGAGTTCTGGAAAAAAGTGTAATGAAATGTTTTTAGAATTCATTACTTAATTCCTGAGCCTGTTGTCACTCGAAGTTGTTTGGAGAGGATGACTCCTCTGGGGTCGGTGTAGGTCCACCTTCTCCAAGAGGACTTTCACATGATGTAGTTCTTGGGAATTAAACAAAGAAGTGGCTTTAGCTAGAAGGAAAGGAAAGAATGAGCTCACAAGCCTGCCTGCTTCCTCCTCCCCATAGCCCATATTATTTTCATACTTCATGTAGATGAAGTGGTCAGTTTTTGTCATCTATTACTTGTCATCTCAGTTTTCTTGATCTCCTGTTGCCAGGGAGTGTTAATACACTTGCAAGGATGGACAGAAAAATGCCAGAGGAGCATTCACGTACAGCAGAAAGAAGTGGTTAAAAGCAAGACAGGCAGATTGAAGCAGTCGTTGGAAAAGTATTTCTTGATAGGATGGATCAAGCAGCCCCCTGCCTGTGTTGAAACTGGGAACTGAGTCAGACGCCTGTATGAGCCAGTAATACCTGACAGCATCCTCCTTTATAATCTGCAGCCAGAGTTTCAGTTGTTAGTTGTATTGCAGATTAGTGTTAAATGAAGTACCAGCCTTGATTCTTAATCTCTGCACCATGACCCTATGCTGAAACCCAGTAGATTTTTAAAACCTGTGAAGAACGTAAGGTGGCCACGCAAGAGAACAGAAGAGGAGCTCCCAATGAGCACTGTTCTCAGCTGTGGTGGTAGGACTGAGCTAAACTGGAACACTGTGATCCAGCTGCAGAGCACATACCAGTTCCACCCAGAAGCTTGTGACAAAACTGTGCTTGTCGTTGGTTTCTGACTCAGGAGAGATAAAAATACCTCTACTTGCAGCAGGGAGAGCGGTTGCAGTGCGGCAGCCCGTGTCGGGGGGGAGGGAGGGCTGCGCGCTGGCTGTCTGCACAGGCAGGCACTGCACAAGGAAAGGTCCCCTGGTACCCTACATCTCAGGGGGGTGGTCAGCCCCACAGTGTAAAGCTTTGCTGTAGTCAGATCAAGGGTCCGTTTTTGCTGTCTCTGACAAAGACCGTTCACACGTGCTTGGAGAGCACCAGAAGGAAAGGGGCAGAGTGGCCATCGTGGTGAGCCCTCCCGGCTGTCAGTGCTCAGCTGGCGGGAGCCGCCTGAGCTGGGCTGCCCCGGTGGGCAGCTCCGGGTGGATATGACATGGTCTGCCCTGCTTCTTTGTGAGCCCCTTGATTCTGGCTCTTGTGGCAGTAAATTCAAGGCTTTAATGGTTGTGTGAAATAGTTTGTGTGAGGGCTGGCCAGGACCAGACTGCCCTGTGCACATTTCATCGTCAGTTGCATCCGTCCAAACTTCAGGTTTCGGTCCAATGGGAGACTGTGCTACGATCTGTAAATTCCTAAAGAGAGGTGTCATCAGCAGTTCGGGGTTCAGGTCTTTGCTGGATGAAATGGTGCAATGAACTTGGGGTGACATTTGTGTTCACACCCCTACAAGATGTGACATTGGTGAGCTTGTTTTCACACGAAAAGCACTGAAAACAGTAATTTTAAGGGAAGAGAGGTGCCCATGAGAGGTCACATTACCGGCTCCTGGCCGTACCTCCTGGTGCACAGGCCATGTCAGACGGGGGGGTCGGGGAGAGCCGCTTCCCTCCGTGTCCCCTGGGGCTGCTGGTCGCTGCCCTGCCTCCCGCGGCACCCCAGGAGCGCAAAGGTTTTCTACCGGTGCGTGGCTCACGCCGCGGGTCCCTGTCCCGGAGCCCGCCGTGCCGGGCGGGTCCGGGCCGTGAGGGGCCGTGCCGGGCGGTGCCGCTCCTCCCGCCTCGCCGGGCCCCCATTGGCTGCGGCCGCCCCGGGGCGGGGC
>WEKY01035685.1:16224-72437 GCA_013390045.1 Picathartes gymnocephalus
CCGCCAGCCCGAGTGTGACACAGCCGGGCGCGGGCGGGCCGCCGCCTCCCGGGCAAGCATGCCGGCCAGGGAGCCCTGGGCAGCGCACCGGGCCGGCGGCAGCGCGGGGCACCGCGCCAGGCACGAGGGCCGGCAGCGCGATCTGCTGCTCGCAGCCTTGGGCATGAAACTGGGCGCTCGCAAGGCGTCTGTGTCAATCTGGCAACCTCTTAAACTCTTTGCTTATTCGCAGTTGACGTCGCTCGTCCGAAGAGCAACTCTGAAGGAAAACGAACATGTTCCAAAATACGAGAAGGTTCATAATTTCAAGGTAAGATATTTTCCTACCTAATTTCTTTTTCAGAGACAGGAACTTCAGCTCGTGTTTTGAAACGGGTCTGGTATTGCAAGGAAATCATAAGCATGCACTGTGCCTTTCTAGGAACTTAAAACCTGCAAGGACACCTCATTGCCGGTTACATCAATTAGGCACGTTTAGAACATACACCACAGGAACTGGGATTTTGCTGTTGACTGCTTGTGTGCACGCATTTGTTTCCATAATATTTGCCATATCTAGTTATCTCTTTTATTTAGAATTGGTTTATACTGAGAGAGATGCTAAAGGTCAGAAAAACAGGCAAAGTTTTCTTTCAACTCGAATATAGTCCAGTTTTACTTTCAATGCCAAAAAGTCTCTTAGATCTGTAATTAGATGATTAAATTGATCTTATCTCAGTTTGTCTCTAGTAAATAGCTTTGGAGGTAAGAAGTGTATTCTGCTGCATCTGGATTAGCAGATGGTCTGCATTTCCCTTAGTTTCTGGCTTTTCTCCTGTGTCAGTGAATTGAGTGTGTTGAAACCAGCGAGGCTTATACCGTGAGGCTGTTGGGTCTGCTGGCATTGACATCTACCTTGTGTTTTAATAAAATTTATTTAGTCTTCTGTGTAGGTTCTAGTTACTGTTTTAATTGCTTTAAATAAACCATGTTCTTTAGTAAGAGAGATGCATGTCAATACAACATATTTGTGTTTTGTGTTTGTGTCTGTAATAGATGTCCAGTAAGGACTCGGTAATGTAACCTTTAGGTGGTCAAATACATTTAATGACAGGTGGTCTTAATTTTAAGACTACATAAATTGATGTTTTACTGAATTCCTGTAGATGATAGTACAAACTTCATATGTATAATTTGAAGGCCAGATAGTATCTTTAATGTAAAAAAACCAAACAAACTAAAAACCGTACTTTTATTTAAGAGGAGCTCATTAATATAATACAGGCATCTCATGCAAGCATCTGTTAAATGTCTCCTGTTTTCAGTTTTGATTTCCATCACACACATATGTTGGAATGTGGGAATGTCCACATGCATGCACGTATATTAATTTACCTATCCTCCATCTGATTTTATTTGAAACACCTTCTGGATTTTGAGTGCAGATAATCACCAGAAGTGGAAACTTTATGTGATCAGGATGTTTTGTTTCATTTGGGTTCTTCCATTAAGCACAAATTTGAAAACCATGTAAAAAGTGGTATGTAAGAAGTGTTCAATATGAATGCTTGGCATAACATAATTGTGCTGGCTGTCAGTTCAATGCAGAGCATTTTTTACAGGCTCCTGAGGTGTCCTAAATATCTGCAACGTATTGCAATTTTCATTTTTTCCTTAGAGTTTGAAGATAATTCTTGCAGATGCCAGCAGATCGTGATTTTCCATGTACTACAGTGTATCTAGGATAATAAGTATTTAATTTTGCACATCTGTGTTCCCTAGTTGCTTTTCTTTAACAGCCTGAAACACATCTGTTTTGAAGATAATCTGATAACCTGATTTGCATTCCTTCGGGTTTGTTTATTTCTTTTTCTTCCATAAACTGTTTATGGAAAGTTTAGGAGCTGTGAGTTTTCCAGTCTTTTCTAAAAACAGATTGTATGTCTGCTCCAAGGTCATAGCCATGGCACAAACTTTGCACGCATATTGTTTTCTTTATAATAGTTGTACTGTAGTTCCTTTATACATACTGTTGCCAGAAAAATATACCTAGAGAAGTAAGTCTATTCTCAAGTCAGTGGAATGGAGTCACCTTTCACACATAATTTTTGCTATAAAAAACTAGGAGGCAAACCCCTTACAAGGTGTGCTGCAACCCACCTTCCCACGGAAGGAATGCTGCTGGCGTTCATGAATTCTAAATGTGGCCACTCTCCTATCAGAATAAAAAGTAAAAACATAAGCTCTTAGTAAATACTGTGTTATGGTCTAAAGTGAATGGCCATCATTAGCTCGTGTGCTTCTCTCCTTTATCATTTCTTTGCATCTATCAAATTTTCCTCTTACATGTATAGATGCCATAATTTTAAATGTCTGCGTGAGTCTCCTAGGTTGTCTGCCAAGTAGCATATCTGCCAGCCATGTGGGGAGGAAGGAAATGTCAGGCCCAGAGTCTTCAACTTAGACTTTTGAAACAAAACAAGAAAAAAGAACTCAGAAATTAAATAAATTTATCCAGTTCAGCTAATCGACAGTGACTGCTGTCCCCAGAGGCTCCACAGCAAACAGGAGGATGTCCGCTGCTTTGTACCTCTGTGGCTAATCCACTTTTTGTGCTGCAGGCACAAGGCACCAGATAGGGACCCCTAACCCTCTCCCAGCTGCCTCTTTGATCAGTCACATAGCTGCTCACAGAAATGAAGGGGTCTCAAAAATCCTTTTATACTGGAAATGCCGCGGCATCCTGGCAGAGAGGGGAGAAATGGAGAACCGCAAATGCAGCACGACCAGCAGCGATGTTTTCTTGGAGAAGGGAAGACGACAGCAGCAGCCACTCCAGAGGCAGGCTGGGGTTAGCAAACATCCCAGAGACTTGGCCACAGGCTAGGGAACCTCAGTTCGCCCTCTGCCCCTGCACCTCCTGGGGTGGGTAGCTGGGGACACAGGTGCAGTTTGAACCCTCAGACTGTTGCCTGCAGCAAAGCTCCGGTAGTGGAACACTGCTGTGGCGGAGCAGCAGTGTAGTGAATCGTCATTACAGGAGTGCAGTGCCCAGGGGAGGGTGAACATGAAAGCTGCTTTTAATTCGTCAAGAGGTCTCCTGAATAAACCCATTAACCTATGTTTTGCTCCAAGGGTTATTTGAAAGAAGAATGTAAAGACAGTTTTACTAGGAATGCTGACATGGCAGGGTTTTTGAGAGGATTTAATCTTACTTAAATCTCCTGGAATGTGAGTTGTCTCCTGCCTGAAGGGAACAGGCTGGGTAGCCAGGGTGACAGGGAGCTCTGCAAGCAGAGATGGTCGGTAATGATCTCCAACTCTGTAATATTCTCCTGGCTGGGGAAGTCTGGTCTCTCATGCGCAGATCTCAAATGCAAATACAGAGTGCCTGAATTCTCTTAAATTAATCTCCATAAGTAAAGAAAGGGATGATTATTTGTAAATGTCAGTTCTGACTGAATTTTAAATTTGTGTCCTTCAGGATGAAAGCTAGGTATGAAAAATATTTTATGTTTAAGCATATTTTTTCTTTTTCTAATTTATAAAAAAATTAATATTTCTGTGTTCTTCTTTATAAATCTAATATAAAAAATCTGTTTTCTAATAATTCAAATATGTCAGATAAAAGAGATTTAGATTGTTTGGTAAAGCATTTTATTTAGCTCTAATTGAATAATGGAATTTGAAGGTGAGTGTGACTTGATTGGGTCTATCTTTTTGCATATTTGAATTACTTTTGCTTTCCCTTCGTTTACTGTGCTTTTCTGAAATCCAGCACACTGGAGGAGATCTCTTGTAAAATTAATCGTGAGACCAGATCAGGACAGTGACTTCACCATCCTCAAAATTTCAGCCCCACCTTTTCTCACAGAAAGGCTTTTCCTTTCTTTCAATTCACTTACCCATTATGGGGAATAAATCTCCCCACAGTCTGTGGTACAAATGTATCTGTATGGACAGGGGTGTGTGTGTGTGTGATGGATATCAAGCTTATTCTTCCACCCAGTGTACATGAGCAAGAGCATCTTGTATTTGGAAGCTCTAGGAGACCTGTGCTCTTTGGAGTGCCGACAAGGAGTATAACTGAAGCCAGTGGTGTTATTTTCTTACAAAAAGAACTTAATCGTAGGGGAAAGTTCTGTAACAGAAGAGTTAAAACGTTCTGCAACTTCACAGAAGTGAACAGAATAGATTCATACTAATCATTCCCACAAATTTATTCTAGCCCTGGATCCTACCAATAAGAATGCTTTTTACTGTTCCTTACAATTCTCAAAATTGCCTTATATTGTCCCCAAAAGGCAATAACTGATAGCTTGTAAATTAAAATAAAACTTCTTACCCACCTGGTATTTAATCTATTCTGTAAGTTTAAGGGTAGGAAGCAGCTGGACACCTCCTGGGCAGGCAGATGAAGGAGGAGCTTGAGAAAATAGAGGAACCACATATTTGAGGGGAAAAGGGGCCTGTGGCAAGGTGCCGTGTGGATTGAAAATGAGAGGAGGACCAGGGGAAGTTCTGGTTTGGGAACTGTGAAGTGGGCTCTAGGCCAAAGGACTTAGACAGCAGGGTAATCCAAGTTGGGTTTAAGGTATTCTCCATTTTCTCTCTCAGGTGAGGCAGTTTATTAGGGTAGTGAACACAGGATTCCCCTTGCTCAGTCCTCTGCACTTTCCCACTCTTCATCTCCTCATCTCTCCACTTCTGCTCTACATCCCATGTATTTTTGCTGGTAAAAAAGGTACATCTAATGAGGTACCTTCTGCCCTGAGTCCACCCTATCTGTCATGGAATATCTTCTGCATCTCCTCACCACCTGGTGCTGTGCTTTGGGCTTGGGCAGTGACCTCACTCCTTGCCGGCCGTTTGCGTGGGGCTGGGAAAAGAGATAAAACTATGCCTGAAAAATGTTCCATGGTAAGGAGGACAGTTGTGGAAAAGGAGCTGGGATTTATGGGATGATAGCTTAAAAGGAAGAGGAAGGTGAAAATCTGAGATGAATAGCAAGAAATCTCCTGGGTAGGGAAATTTGTTAGTCAGTGCAATAACCCTCTCATCACTCAGCAAATTTAAAATAAGCCTGGACAAAACACCTTAAAGGTCTTCACTCCCCTCCAGCTTTTGTGACTCATGAGCCCTGGGGAAGTTTTAGCTCCCTTGGCTGGTTGCACGTATTCCTTCAGACACCTCTGGCTCCTGATGGCTTGAGCCAGCAGAACACCCTGCAGGTGTTTTCTTACTGCCAGTAGTCTGAGGCACAAACCCATTTTTTTGCCTAGATTAGTGCCATGGTGCTTCACTGAAGTAAGAAGGTGTCCGTGGCTGTCAGGGCTGGACTGAAACCTGTGTTTCCATGCATCATTTTCCCCAGGATATTGTCCTGTTTCTCTGTTGCAC
This sequence comes from Picathartes gymnocephalus, assembly GCA_013390045.1. NCBI lineage: Eukaryota > Metazoa > Chordata > Aves > Passeriformes > Picathartidae > Picathartes > Picathartes gymnocephalus. Next base: position 21,604 of record WEKY01035685.1, read on the forward strand.
TTCACAAAACAGATCTATCTCCAGAAGATTTACTTTTTGCTATCTCTTTGTGCAGTGCTTGGTACTGTCGTGCTGTTTCCTAGTCACAGCCTTACTGGTGCCGATGGCACAGTCAATTAATTGTAGTAAATAAAAGTTACAAGGCTGCTTGCTAAATCAGTCAACATTGACTGCATAATTCCCTTTCTAGCCAGTGCTTTTTCCAGAGAGATGTTTTTCCATGGTTGCTTAAACTAAGTCAGCCAAGATGCTGAAGAGCCTTGATGGAGATTCCTCATCTCCCTCCTGGACTGAAGCAATATCCTGGCTTTCTCTTTGAGGATGACCCACTTGAAAGGCCAAATGGGGAGCTCCAGGGCAGAGACAACATGCTTTTCCAGGAGAAACTGGAGGTAGAATATAACCTTAAGTATACACGAGGAGTGAAGGCTCAGGTGAGGACCAGTCCCTGGAAAGACTTTGCTAGTACAAACAGACTCAAGCATCAGTTAAATGGAGAGACTGCTGGTATCAACAAGAGTTACTGCGCTGATGAAATTTGTACTACATCTTGGAAACAGATAAACACACCTGGCTCTGGCCCAGATTTTATCTGGCTAATTGCATGATATGTGCTGGGTGCTTTGCTAGTGTAAAAAGTCATAGCAAATCACTTCCATGCCACATCTTACTCTGACAAGATCTGCTCAGTAGAGCCATGCCTAAACACTGGGAAACGGGGATATGGAAAATGCAGAAGTGCTGCAAAAAGGCCTGAAACTGTAACAAACTTCTACTATATTAAGCAGAGCCATTTTTCTGTGACTTCTGACATGAACTCATTTCTATTTCTGATGTTCAGAAAACTGGGGCAGATGCTGATTTGGGGTAAATTGATCTAGTTCCACTGAAAAGAGGATGCTGGATTTTTTTATTAGGAGCAGAACTGGCACTGGAGATATTTTCGAAATATCTTTAATTGAGCCACTGCACTAATATAAATATTCAGAGAGAGAGCTGGGTGCCTCTAGCATAGTCCCTGGGGAGAGTCAGTGTGTATTCCCACAGATAAGAAAACCTCAGGAAATTTGATGTTTTTAGTAAGACTCCTAGGATGTGAGGGGAAAAAAGTTGTTCAAAGACAGGGAAAATACGTGGAGAACATAACTGGAACAAAACTTCCACAAAACTTCTGAGAAGACCTCATCAGCTCTATGTTGTTCCTTATGAAACTCATAGGTGTATTGTAAGACAGTTCAATCCAGAAAAGCTTTTAGGCATTGATGGATTTCAGTCTCCTAAAGTATTTATTTAATGTTACTTGCACTTTTTTACTTTTTTGAGGAAAGCCAGGGCTTTTCCAAAGCAGATTCCAAATAGCACAATATTATACCTTATACCTTTCTGGTCTCCTAGTGCTAGTCCCTAAATTCAGGCTTTGCCACTGTTCAAAAAGAAAATAGAGAAAGCCTTTTTTCTAAATCCTTAATTAATTTAGGCTGTAATTTCTTCCCACACACTTTTATTAGTGCCCATGTGTGGATCCTGTGAGTCTGCCCCGTGTACAGCCTGAAGCCAGACCAGCTCCTTTCTGTGGTAAGGCTAGGAAGTGCTCTTCTGGGGAGGACTGGGACTTTGCCTGTAGAAGCTTATAGTGCATATTATGCTCTCTCATCATCAACAGCTTTTCCTCCAAATTAGCCTTAGGATCATGACAAAAGCATTTATTTAGGAATCTCTCAGGGGTTTATAGTCTATTTACACGTAAGGTTCATATGTATATACAATTTTAATTCTAAGGATTTTATTCAATTTTCACCTCTAGTTTCAGAATTTTTTGTATGGAGTCATGTATCAAGTAAGTTGGACCTGGAATAAAATGCAAAATGTCCCAGTTTCCAGATATCAATTTAAAGAAAATCTGCTATTTCATCCTGAAAGAAGGGTGGCCATTTTCACACAATTTAAAACTAAAAAAGCCAACAACCTGCAATTCTCATTTTTTGCCTTGGCTCTTGTAGAGCATGAACTATCCTCAATTCCCAGTTGTTCCCATCTCTGCTGGCACAATCAGTGCAAACCTGAGAGTAAACAAGATGTGACAGCGCTTCTGGCTCCAAGTGGGTGAGGACATGGAGGGAGCTTGTCCTGCTCCACATTCTCCGTGCCCCACCGGCGATAGCGATGCTATTTATACCCCATGCTCTGGGCAAGGCAGCGCTCTGACAGCACCTCTCCTCTGCAGAGCTGCTGCACAAAGCCCCTGGGGAAGTCCCAGGCTGGCTCCCCATGGTTAACACCCCAGCTGGGCTAGGCAGAGTCAGCTCTAGTTCTGGAGAAGGTCTGTTCTGCTGGTCTCGGGTTCATTTCTGTTATATCTTCACATGAAAGCAGTTATCTTGCAGACACTGCTCTGCCGTGTGGGTTGTCACGGCAGTCTTCTTGCTTCTCAGATTACTTGTCAGCAGCAGTCTTTTCCTCACAGGAGAGTTACTGTGTGCTGGAATATTCAGTGCTTTGAGATCCTTGGGTTTTTTTAATCTAATCATCATATATAATATATACTAGGATAAATTGATGCACTGCCCAAACTGATGGTTGAGTTTCTCACTCGTATCTCTTCTTTACTCTTCACATCCAGGCAATCTCTTGTCTGGATCAGGGATGGATGAAAAGGATGCACCTATTGGATGCCAGCATGGGTGAGCTCAGTGCCTGATAAAATCAACTGTGACAGGGAGAACAGACAATAATACAGGCTGAGTTCATCATTTTAATTGAGATTTACAATGTCTCCCATATTCAATTAAAAGCTTGGTAAAGCCCCAACAGGCAGAATTCAGCTGATGGAACTGCAAATCATCTAGGACCACTGAGCTGACAGTCTCCATCAGCAGTGTCTCATCATCCTTGGGAATTTGTTTGAAGGACAGTATAGCCAGTAGACCTGAACCTTTGGAGCACCATGTGGTGCAAATGCTGGGGGTGTGCCCCGAGTTCAGTCCCTGGTGGGCTCAGTCTCCTCTCTGAGCACCAACAAGGCTTCTGCCTGAAGTCTAGGACTCTGGTAGCCCAAGAGTATAGATCAGCAGTATTTTTTTCCATCTTTTTCAAGGTGGGGTATCCCATCCCACAACAGGTGGTAATGCCTGGATTTTCCAAACCCCCTTACTCTGATCAGCAGTTCGGTGTGGAGGGCTGTGGAAGAGGTGCTCTGTAGAGAGCAGGCTCTGATGGAACAAGGGTTCCGTGAGACCATGGCAGCAGCCTCTCAACAAAAGAAGCCTTGTTTTGGATACTGTCCCAAACACTTCTGTTTTACGTGCTCAGTGTTGGTTTTTTAACTACAGTTTTTCAAATCCAGCTCTGTTTTCTTCCCCTCAGTGGCTTTGCTAAAGGTCTGTTGTTCCACCATCTTCCCTCATATCACATTTGCACAGCACTTCACTGATATTCTCTCATTCTCTTCCTCCCTGCCTTGACAAGTGATAAAATGTAGGTCTCCCAGTTAAGAATACAAATTATTTGGGGGCTTATTCCTGGTCTTCAGGTAGCAGTCAAGGGTAGCTGAATAACTGCCTTTGGAAAAACCAGAAGCGTAAAAAATAAGTGGAGTTACAAGATGCACGGGTAACTAACTTCAACAGTGACCTTTATATAGCCTGAGAAATAATGGGGAGAGGTCTGCTTGAGGAATTCACAGCTTGTGGTATAATCTGCTGTCAGAGCCACTGGGTCATTTTTTAATTTGGTTCTCCTAAAATTTTGTCTTTTCCAAAAAAAAAATATAATTAAATGCAGAACAAAAATAGGTGACATTTTCTAACACTCAGTTGTTAATCACAAGAGTTAGGCTGTTTTTCTTTGTGTATAAGAAAATGCCTTTTTTTGTGGAGTGGAGTTTTTACCTGAGCACAAAACTTCTCCTGTGTAGATCACAGTAGTTAAATGTTTATTATACCTTGTTGATAGTGCAGGAGAGTTCGAAATAGAAATGCCTAGGGTGTAAACTCAACATGAGGCTCTCCTCTTACCTCAGACTTGCAGGACAGCTTAGTAATAGTATTTTATATCATTTCTGAAGCAGATACTTTCCTTTAAAATTATCTAGACTTTTCTTTTAAATTGATTTTTTTTCACCTGGAATTTTACAAATTAAGATTAAAACCAGTTTAATTTGCTGTCCTACTCACTCATTTTCCAGATTAATTTTAAAAAATTACTCCCATTTGGAAAGAGAGAGAAGATGATTTTTGGGTGGGAGTGAGAATGGAAGGATTGGGAGATGTAAAGCTGCAGTTGGCAATCCTGCTCTCTCACATTTTATAAGACAGTAAAATCTGCATATGACAGATGCTCTTTTTACAAGGGGAAAGAAACCACTTGTAATATAAGTCAGGATCTCTGGGACTCTGCTGGGTGTGCTTTTACAAATTTTTCTGGAAAGCATCTTTTAGTTTTGAAAACAGACAAGTTGCTTGGCTGCTTTTTAGAATGGGGAGTTAAATATAAAAATCAGAATGCTGTATTAAACAGTGTCGTGTGATAAATGCAGTATTGTTTGCAGGTGCTGGCTCTTAAACGAGCAAAGGGATTCTAAGGTGTTTCTTTTTAGCTGCCAGACCCCACCCTCCAGGATGACCTAGGATTAGAGGCTGATCTGACCTACCTCAGAAGACCAATTTGTCAGCATTTTCTGGCATCACTTACTGTGTCTGATTTAATCCCAGAGAGGGTGTGTATTCAGACCAGTGCAGGGTTAGGTGTCCAGTTCCACTCCACACTAGTGGGAAGACTGATGCTCTGGCACCTCTGAGCTCTGGGAAGAGACAGCACTGCTCAGAAACCCCTCAGAAACAGAGGCTTCAGAGCTGATCTTGTGGGGTTGCATATACCAGGGCTGGAAGGACATTCTGACCTCTGGGTCTCCTGATTAATACTGCCAGAGAACCTCCCTGTTGCAACTCAGATAAAGGATGAAGCAAGGCAGAGCGTCATGGGACATAGAAAAACCTGCCCTCACCTTTTAATATGTTTTGAGTTTGCAATCAGAATAATGGGTAATAAATAGTAATTTGGATGGGGCAGCATAAAGCAGAGCAGGCTCTGGGTGAATCTAACTGATGATATGGAAAGTCATTTCAGTATTTGGATGAAGCCTGGCTGCATGGGATGAGACAGCAGTGCTAGTGCTGCTGAGACAGTGGTTCTGAAGGGCAAAGTCAGTCCTGGGCTTGTGAAGGGTGACCGGTACATGCAGTGGTGGTAGGGAAGAGGAGAGTCCACCTTGTCCTTGTCATTTTTAAATTGGTGGTGAGTCATGTAAACTCTTCTCAGGGGCAGGCTGAGAGCCAGGGTGAGATCAAGGGGACTGTCTGTGGTAGAATCCAGGTGAATCATAGTTACTACACGTAAGAAACTGAGCTCATAAAGAACGTTCATAATATTAAAAATGGAGGCAAAAGGTTGGAGTGCCAGATTTGGGATGTGATAGACCCTGCGGAAGAGTTTCTAAGGAGAATCAGGAGGAGATGGAAACATGCAGACCATGGTGAGGAGCAAGATGCCAAGAAGGAAGGGTGTTCACTACTCAGACAGCCAGTTGGAGATTGTACACCTGAGGTTTAGTGAGTATCAGCACTGGAAATGGCTCTGGAGAAGCCAAGTTGGGACTCTAGCACCTAAGGACAGCATTAGAAATGCTTCAGCAAAATTTGGTGATTTGATGTTAGATGAATTGAAATCAGCAACCACCCAGGCACAAGGTAGGATAGCATAATGCTTTTTATTTAGAAAGGACTAATAATGTGTCAGTCAGCATTTTAAGGAACAAAACAAAATTCCCCCTTCCTTTGCAATCAGAGATACTAAAATTCAAACAACTTACAAAACTGAAAAATATTGCAAAAACATACTCTTTATTGTCCAAACTTCTGAAATGTCTTTTTTTTTTTAATTTTCCTCGACAGAATTTTTGAGAAGTATTTTAAAGAAGTATGTTTCAGGGGGAATATGACCCCAAAAATAAACATGGTGACTGAAATGATGCCTTCCTTTTGTCCCTGAAAAAGTTCTGTTAGTCCTGCAGGCATTAAAGTACAATGCTTTGCTTGAGGATATTAGAATGTTCTTATTCTGGGAAGGGAACACTGCCAAAAACCTGGATAAAAACCACCAGGCTGAGGAAGAAAGCCAAAAGGATGTGGGTAGTGCAGGTGGGTAATGGAACAAATGGTGTGAAAAATCTCTTTTTGTGGTGAGAGGAAAAAAGAAAATGGAGAGTACAGCTGCTGACAGTCTTGTCAGAGTTTGCTTTGTGGAAGTCAGCCAGAGCTGCAGGGAGAAGAGGCCTCCTGGAGCAAGCACATCTCACCTTCTGAAGGTGTGTGGGATGGGCGGGGACAGACAGCCTGTGCTCACTCTGCACCAGGCAGTCAGGGGCCTGACTTAGCACAGACATGGATGTGAATTACTTGGTGAATTCAAGAGTCACTTCCCAGACTGTCTCAGCAATCTCTCTGCTGCTCTGAGCGTACTGAAAGCCCAGGAGGCTGCAGACGTTCCTTTAGCCAGAACTGAACTGTGCGCTGCATTGCAGGGTGCAGCTCTGGGTTGTCACTTCTGGGAGTGTCAGCTGGATCCAGCTGCCTCTTACATCAGTGGCATGGGGGACACTTTCCAACTCAGTCAGGCCACTTTGCCTTTGGGTATTCATAGCCAGAGCTGTGTGCAGATGTCAGGAACACACATTTCCACCGGCTCCTCTCTCCTGCTCCACTCTGATCTGACCGGGCACTGCACACGCGTGAGGTTACTGCCTGCTCCCATACCTGCTCAGTAACTCTGAGGAACCGAGTGACTTCAGCCTGAAGCCTTTTTGCTATATTTCACTGCAAACTTCAGTTCTTTATGATCATCAGCTACTGATTTTATTTTCAGCCTGCATATTCTAAATAGCAGCTCAAAGCCTTTTATGCTGGCTAAAGAAGCAATGATTTTCTCTATAAAGAATCCTGTAATTTCCTACAGCAGGAGCTTTATCAGAATAAAATCAGGAGCAGTTAATGGTGGCTGCAAGATTTGTAACAAGCATGAGAGCCAAGAATGAAAGCAGCATTGGGGGTTTTTTTCTTCTTTAGCTTGGAATTTTTTCCTGGTTCAGTGGATTCTTTTTTTCATTTTGGATTTTGGATTTTCAGGATGTAGCATTAGTCTGAAGAAAATTAATTTCTTGTTGGAGTTATTCTAAACTGGAAAATCGCTAGGCAAACTTTTTGCATTTCTGTGTGGCACAGGTATTTTGCCTGGCAGGACTCCTTCCATGCAAGGTGAAATCTTGCAGCCCCCTACCCATTTCACACATTACCTTTTGAAGGGAAGGCCATAGCAGAAGGCATTTTAAATTGAAAAGTGGACTCTTGCACAGTTGCTGCAAAAGCCTTGCCTTGTGGTCAGAATCCTGCCCAGACACAGGGATGCCAAGAGGTGGGAGAAGGGCTGTGCCTGATTCTCTGACCTGGTCTTGGAGCAGACCCCCACACACCCAGCTGTTCTGCTCTGGATGGCTCAAGGTGGAGGACTCCAATTTTCCATATGTCTGCAAGAGTCGTGGTTGTTAAATCTATCTTAGTTCCTTTCTTCCTTTCCTGCCACGATAAAGGGAAGTTTCCAGAAACTGCATGTGATACCTTCAAAGAAGAGGAATTCTGCAGCATTTAGATGCATTTATACTGATGTGTGTGAAATGGTTGGGTAATTTTCTGTAATTATCCTTTCTGCTACTGTCTTCCAGGTGCACACGTTCAGGGGCCCGCACTGGTGTGAATACTGCGCCAACTTCATGTGGGGCCTCATTGCTCAGGGAGTAAAATGTGCAGGTAACAGTCGTTCAGTGTTCATTCCTCGTGTTGTAACTCTGTAATGTGCAAATGTGCAGCCTGCTTGGGTCTGCTCCTTGTTCAATGGAAGGAGGAAATGTGTCCACTCTGCTGCTGATGCTTTCAGGTACCTGTTTCAGTAACGCTCTGGAGTGATGCAAAGCACCCCTCGAGCACTCACAGAGAGGAGACATCATTAAAAGGTTTTTTTCTTTCTCCACCGTTTTAGAATGGAGGAGAAAATAGATGCATAGTTAGCTTTATTTCTTTTATACCATTCCATGTACTAGTAGGTGCGAGAAAGTCATTGAGGATCTTGATGGGCAAGGTGGGCATCAGCAAATTTCATGTTGCTTCTGTGAAACAGATATTCAGGTTAATTTTATATATAAACCAGCAGACTCCCAGCGTCCCATAGATGCTAAGTCACATCTCCTACTTGCAAACTGAAAAGAAAGTAAGAAGAGGGATGATGAATAAGGGATGCCTGCTGAAATGTTACATAAACATTCAGGTGCTGGTAGAAGTGTATTACACGCATGGGTGTCACTGCAGGCATTTCTGGGATGAAGCCTCTCCAAAGGAAAACAGTTTGACAGTTTTATTGATAAGGTTCTTCTGAAAGGAAAGGACAGTCAGCTTTTTTTCAAAGCCAAAGAAGAGGATCAAAGTGATCAAAATAGTTTGCTGTATTTAAAAAGTATTTTATGACATTCTAGCAAACGGTATTTATAAAAATGGTGCAAAGAGATGTTGATGTATGCAGACCTGCTTACGTTGCCCTGGAAACTGAATTTTCAAGCTAATTTAAGAAAATCTGCTCTGTCTAAAGCTTTCTGAAGTCTCAAGCAAATAAGAAGGCTTTTTATCACAGAACTGCAAAGTAATGTAATATTTAAAATAATTTCTAGCCACATAAGATTGAAATATTTTTAAATTCTTCACCCAGAATTGCTTCTATTCGGTATTTTATTGTTACCATTAGAGTCTGCACTGTCCAGGATGTATTAGATAGTGCAGCTGTGTTTTAAGACATGATTATGTAAAAATGGCATTTCCTTTCTCAGTATTTTCCCTTTATTAAGAATACAGGATTGCAGCCATGTCCTCCACTTGTGAGTGAAGATTGTTAGTTATTACTGCTGTTGATTTTACACAGGGTGTACAGTGCTAGGAGAGGAAGAGGAAGCTTGATTTTGTTTTTCTGATTAGTATGTGTTTGATGACACTTGAATCAGTAAGTGTGCCATCTTTATTCATTGCCTTAGATTCCTCCTTTTGGGCATTTAGGAGAGATATCAAGGATTTTTCAGATCGATGTTAGGTAACTTTGATCCAGAAAAACAATTAAAACAGTTTGAAGGCTTGCAATGCTGCATGGCACTGTGGAATTAATACCGTTGCTTTTACAATTAAATCTAAAGTGGTTTTTGTTTTTTTTTAACTGAAGTAGAGCTGATTTTCTTGATTTATGCAGATTTTTCTAAATTGTGGGTTTCCAAAAGCCTCCAAAATCTGGTTTTCTTTCCTCCTTATGGAGATGGTAATAAGTACTGCATGTATCCATCCTCCTTCTTGCAGTGTAGGGAACATAAGTGTATTAGATGACTTCATAGGTTCAGAAACTATAATTAGGGCTTTCTGTCTTGTGTGAGGTTTCACGTCAGTGTTGGTAGCTTCCAGTAATTTCTGTGATCTTATTTATATTTTAAAATCCCATGTTGTACAGCCATGCTTGCTGAAGTGTCAGCAAGGATTTGAGGCGGGGTGAGGCTGGGTTTTTTTGGGATCAGGAGCAGGAGGGTCGGGCTTTCCCAGGGGCATGGGAGGCAGCCCACCAGCCTGACTCGTCCTCCCCTCACTGCAAAGGCTGGCTTTGAGCCACTGGCCATCCTCAGCAATAGCTTCCCAGGGGCTTCCCAGATTATTTTATTCTCATAGAAATCAGCAGCTGGGCAGAAGAGAAGGATTCTGGGCAGAGCCCCACGGAGGTGGAGGTGGCAGCACAGGTTCAGCAGTTCCCCACTCTGCCTTGGCTGTGCCTCACCTGCAGCAGTGTCTGCCTGTTCTCACAGCTGAGGGTGTGAGAGCCAGCAGAGCCAGGAGCTGCACAGATCTGGGCATTTCTGGGAAACACTGGAGCTGCACAGACACAGAACAAGGACCTGCATAGCCAGTGTTAATGTGCTAGGGTAGGGGACCTCAGGCTTGAACGCTGTGAGTTTGGCTGAGTTTATGTGGTCTTACAGTGCTTTTTTTTTTTTTTTTTTAAAGTAATCATTTTGCTTCTGAACTGAGTCATTTTAATATGGAGACAATGAGGCACAGTAAACCAGGAGCCAACATGAGGCCATTGCTTTTCAGAGTGGGTTTGTACTCAAAAGAAAATAACAGCTTTTAGCAGGATGCAGCCCCCTTGCATTCAAGTGGGGCTCAATGCCACTCCAGGGAAATTCACGATATCTGTTTGGTGGTCTGTATAATTATTTTATTGAAAATACCTGTGAGCAAAACTGCATGGATCGTATGTAATTTTATACTTTTTAAAGCATTTGCTTTTTATAGCAAATGGTTGCACATCTCAAGAAGACTCTATTTGCTGTACAGAAGTGATAAGTTTAACAAACAGAAATGGATTACTGCACAGGCTGCTCTCAACCATTTAAAATCCTATTCTGTGCAGAAGCACAAAAACATGCAAGAAGAGAAGTGTGGGACAGTCCAAGACCAGACAGCAAAGATAAATGTCACCCATTTCAGAAAGGAGGAAGAGCCAGTGGAAAAAACAGAGCTTATTTCTAATGGCTGGTAGTTTATGTTACACAAATTAAGCCAGTCCTTTAAAAAATAATAAACCAGAACTAAACATTCATAACAGTACACATGCCGTAGCAACCAGCAAGGATGCCTTAGCAACTCAGCTTGATTCGTGCTTTGTTTCAGTCTTGCATGGCTGAATGTGTTCCTGACAAAAGACAAACTTAAGTGTGTTCAGGATCTTGTCAGGTGCAGTACTGCATTATTAATCCCTGGAAGGTGGATTCTCCCTAATTTATCCTTGTTCAGGTTTTATAGTAGACCAAGAAGGAGGATTATGTCTTTTCCTTCCTCAAAGATGAGAGGTGAACATAGGCACCACATTGGACACCTGATGGATGGTTGTGGGTTGAAATGAGATGTTGGGTGTTACCTGGACTGCAGAGGTTTGGGGATTAATACAAACCACCAAACATGAGAAGAACTTCATTGTCTTCCAAAATTAGAACTTGTGGTGATGTCTGGGATTTGGATCCTGTAGGAGATGAACTGGTGGGTGTAGTATGTAGTCTGACTTCTGTTGAAGATATCTAGCAAAAATCTAGTTTCTTTTTCCTTAAATGTCCTCTCAAATTTGATCTTTACTTCCTCAGCATCTTTAAAGACAGATTTGCTTCCTTAGAGTGAATCTTTATAATAAATATCTGCCCTGCTGCCTCAGAGGGTCATACTTCCAACTTCTGCATCCAAGCCACAGGCCCTTGAAATTTTTGTGAGATGAAGACGTATCTGTATGAAAGAAATCTGCCTTTTCTGATGGCATGCTCCATCTCTAGCATGCTGTCCTGCAGGCTTCTGCCGTAAGTAGAAATGACTGACGAAGTATTTGAAATTATAATGCCACCACTTTGTGTGAACACTGAAGCTCAGTAGAAGTTAATGAAGATGTAATAGTTTACCCCAGATCAAAATCCAATGCATGAACTTAGAAAAATGCATTCTTAGTTCCATTCCTCCGATGTAAAGCTCTCCTGTGCTCACAGGGCTTATCCCACTGCCCAGAATGTGTTCAGAAGAGAAACTATAACACTATTCAGAGAAAATTTGCATATGTGCACCAGGAGGTGCTTTTTTTGAGTGATACAAACACGTAACAAGCAGTAGCATTAACAGAATAGTTCTCAGAGACTAGAGCATTGATGATGCTGTTCCTGTGCTACCCAAGTGGACTGGTAGACAGACAGATCAGTAGACTTGTCAAGCTGCCACATGTATCCAGCCCATCAGAACTCTCCAAGTCCTTCCTCTCTATCCTTTTGCTTGTTGTTCTTAATGAATAAGCAGTTTAATCAGAAGATTTTTTTTTTTTTTTTGAACAGGCTGGTTACAAAGCATTAATTAGCTCATCTTAGAGATAATTTTTTTATATATCTATTTCACTGGATGCTTTTGATGGTATTTTGGGCTGCTCCTAGTAACACCAGGCAGCACGACCCTCTAAGGCTGTACATGAAGCACCATTTCTGCTGCCTTCATAGTTTTGCTCCAGACTGTCTCAGCCTGCTACCCATGTAGCACTTCCTATCTTTTGCTTTCCTTGGAGCAGGTAACTTCTCTCTGAAGACCTGACAGAAATTAACTTGCAGCTGAACTCTCAGTGTGCAGATAACCAGCGGCCACTGGCAGAGCCCAAGCAATATTGCTGCCAGCCCTGACTGCAGTAAGATCTGAGAGTTCGTTTTCAAAAGAGTTAAAGTACAGTCTCAAAGCAGGATTGTTTCGTGAATTGCTGCTTAGGTGTTTAATTTCCCCATTTCATCCATTTCTTTCTCCAGCAATCATAAGATCTACAACTGCCCCATTTTCTTTGCTATTAGTTTTGCCTTGCTATGAAATCTTTTGTGCTGGGTAGCCCTGTGGTGCTTCAGTGGTGTGTAAGGATGAAGGAGAGCACAAAGGAGCCTGTCCATCCTCAGGCATTGATTGTGCAGGCAGAGTGCTCACGCTTTCCATGCCTTGAAAAACAGCTGATGCTCTTGTGACCGAAGTCAGCAAAGGGAAAGGCAAGGTGTTCTCATCACGTTGCCCACTCTCAAGGTATTTTGCATGGCTCAGTCATGAAAAGCTTCCCTTCTGCCCACGCTTGTGCCTTAAAAACACATCCAAGCTCCTTCTGAGTTGAGCACTCAGATTCTGCTGTTTGGAGAATTGAGGGCACAGATGGTCAGCTCAGTAAAGGCCCAAAGTGCAAAGCAAAGCTGCAGAGGTCAGGGCTATGGGAAGGGGACTGGACAACAGCCCCTGGCCAGCACAGCAGGTGCTGATACTGTTGAAGGTGTGTGCTGCCTGACAAGCTGTTCCACCAGCTCGGGATCTGGTGGTGTTCCTGTGAGGAGTGAGCTCCAGAATTTTGAAATGCTAATCAGACCACAGAGTCTTGCTGCAGAGCTGTTCTCAAGGGGAAGCTATTCTGGAGCTATATATTCTTGAAACTGTAAGTCCTAAAAGTAGCTTTATCTCCAAGCCCACACAGACCTGGAAGCCTTGAGTAAGCCAGTGGCCCAGCCAGGGAGCTGTCGAGGAGGTAGGCAGGTGTTGTGGAGGAAGCCAGGGAAATTCTTGAACAAACTGACTCTAATCTTTCAAAACTTCCATAAAATGAAACCATTGTCACTAAGTGTTTTGCAGGCATAAATGTAAGTATTCTTTTTGATTTGAGATAAGGGAATATTTCCTGGTTTGATGGGCTTTTTTACTTTTCATTTCATCAGCCCTGATTTTTCTGTAGTGTTAGTTAATTTTGTTGCCAAGTAACTAGCTGCCCTCTTGAAATTCCTTTTTTAAAATAATGTACCCTATAGTGCATGATACAGTGGTGTGGATGAAAGCAGATTTTAGGGGGCATACTCATATGTTTGGAAGCGATTTTTGCCATGGCACTGCTTGGTGAAGTGGCTTAAAGCTCTGGTGGGACCAAGGTTGCTTCCAGATGTGCATTACACATGAACACATAACACATATTTGAGGCACTGTGGCAGCTCCAGTGTGGTCACCCAAATTGCAGCCCCGCAGCTGAGGAGAAAGAGGAGGGCAGACCTTCACAGCACCCCACTGGCTTGTGCTTGGAAGCACAGAGTGGAGCACATGGGGCCACTGGGGCTGCTACCTTCACCTGCCTGCTGGAACACACTGCATCCTATGAAACAGAAAGCGTTGCTCCCTCTGCTACAGAGAGAGCGTTAAATTTTTAAAGAAAACCTACGAGCTCATGAGTGATTTATGAGAGCAAATTCCTTTGTAACCTATTCACCCTTGCAGAAGGAATGAGGCCAGTACTTTGTGCTTGTGTAGAGCCCATTGTCTTCCTGTGTCAGCTCAGGTGTGAGGGTGTTGCCCTGTCTGGCAGGTGCTGCAATGGATTGGCCCAAGGCAATGCTCGGTGCCAGCACCCCAGCTCCACGCTTCCCACCCTCCAACACTTACCACAAACCTCAGAAGAGTCTTTCAAGACTTCTTGCTGATAATGTAAATCTGCCCTTTAGTTCTTAAAGTTGCTCTTCAGAGTGATAGAGTGCATCCATTTTTGGGGCGATAATTCGGGCATATAATTAGAGTGATGTATGTAGCACATGGTGTCGTTCCGATGCAGCCCTGTTAGCCAGTAGATCATAAACCAAAGGAAATCTAAAACTGACTGAAGTCAAATCAACAGTATAACAAAAAGCGACAGCGAAGTATATTTTAGTCTCTGCAAATATTTATAATGTGTACTCATGGGGCAGTAGTAATGTACATACTTCTTTTGGCTCTGCTCATGCATTTAATATGAACATGTTATTTTTTCTCTTAACCCAGTGGCCTAACATCAGTATTAGCTGTATCTATAACATTACCAAACCTTCTTCTAGGCATCATAGGAAAGTATTGTCAGGCTGGTTTTAATTTTATTACTTCTCATACAAGTAATGTCACAGCCCATCTGAACTCCTAGATCAATATGCTGTTAAAGCCTGGGCAGCTTATCACAGACTTTCAAACCTGTCAGCTAAAATTACTTTCTGCACACCCCCCTTAAATTTCCAAACTTCCTATAAACTCTTGAATTTATGGCTGCATTGGTTTTGGTCCATGTGGTATATTTGAAAGGTGGCCACAGTTTGATAGCACTGTAAAAGGAATAGTAAGAGTGACTTACAATTCTACTTCTGAGAAATCCTCTCTGTTAGGTGAAACTGGTTAACCAAAGTCAGCAGAAGTTTTACTATTGACCTGCAAGAGCTCGTGACTGCATCTTTTACATTTGTCCTATATTATTATAGGATTTATCAGCAGATACAATGCTTTAGGGGGATTTCTCTGTAGCTCCTCACCAGCCAGTTGGTAAGTGCTGATGAATTTCTGTAAGAAATGGATAAGGCGCCTGGTTACTTTAGATCCAGAGTAAAGCTGCTATTCTGGATTTATTTAACATAATGAAAAGTAAATAGACCTTCAGTTTTAAATTAAATTAATGCTCTTTGTCTTAATGAACCCAGCCAAATTATGAAGCTCATGTGCAAACAAGGCAAGCATCCTAAGACTTCACCCTGCAGCAGCATGCAGGGAGATTCAGGATTTTGCTTTCTTCTTCCTTCCTACTTGATTCTAAAATAATGGCTTTTGAAGCTTTCAAAACATCTACAATGAGAAAAGAGGACTTTTTTTTATTTAATAGTATTCAGTTTGCAGTATAATTCCTGTCCTTTAGTACTAGCAAGTAAGTTGAGTATAGTTAAGTACAAAACTGGCACATTCCCAGTGTTCCTGCCATGGTGCTTTTTACCTTGGTGAAGTTAGTGAGACATCATCCTTAGTTATCAGCTGAACCAGAGATGAGGGACTGAGACATGGATGTTCTGCCTTTTATGAAGTATTGTCAGCTGGGGTTAGAGGCCCACTTGGTTCAGGAAGCACAGCACTGGTGAGTTTCAAGTTCTTAATTGGAAAAAAAATACCATTCTATGATGCAAATTCACTGAAATCACCTTGATATATTTACTGATAAAAAATTGCTAAAGTAAGATGATTTTCTGTGCTTACACAAGAGGCAAGAAGCCTTAGTTATCAGAAGGACACCACACAGCCCAATAATACTGAACATCAGGCTCACATGTTTTCTAAACATTAAGTATCTGAAATATTTCCAAGTTTTAAATGTTTCTCAGGTGTGTTGATAAGCCCTTAAGCAGTTGGTTGGTACATAAAATCTAATCAAATGCAAAGGAAGAACAAAAGAGAGAGGAGAGAAGTTGACTTCTGCATTTGTAATTATTATTCTGGGATTAATGAGGTCAGATTCGTAGCCTGTCTGACTCTGTGGGCTTAGCAATAACACAATTACTGTCAGAAGCAAGGTTTTCACAATGAAAACATCTCTGTAAATTGAGATTTTAATGAAATGAAACTTTCTTGTATATAAATATAATTAAGAGGATCTCAGTCAAGGCAATAATTGGTTTAAGTCAAGTGTAAGATTCTTAGGTGTACTTTTTTTTCTTCTTTTTTTGTGTATTTTATTCTTAATGATCTTTGGGTTTCCAGAAACGTAATTCTGAGCTGTATTGCTGTCTGTGTGAAGCAGCTAATTTGCACTCACAGAATCGTTCATGAGTTCATGAGTGAGGTGCTACCCTTCCAGTGTTGCAGACATAATTTTTGATAGATAGGTATTTCATGCTTGTTGGAAGCGGTGCTTCTTGAGGCAGTTTTAGGAATTGTATCTACAGTAATTATATTTGCATTTGTAAATACTATTAATGTAATGTTAAGGTTTATTCCTAAATAAAGGAAGTCAAGATTTAAGATTTCCTCTGTGGTCTCAATTTGCTTCCCTTGTGTGTGTGTTAAGGTGTTGCCTCTAATTATTTGACTATTTATTATTTTTACTCCTCAATTTTGTCTTCATGTTTTTAAAAGTGCTGGTCTTACAAATGACACAGTATTCAAACCTTACACCAAAGAAGAGTAATTTTACCCATGCATTTCCGCAAACATTTATTGATTTGGTTCTACAAGACCTGGAGGAGGCAAAAACAGCTTCTCCCTGCTGTGTTATAGCTGAAGCAGTGACTCACTAAAGGCCTTAGGTCACAGGTTGCAGTGAATATGGGTTCCCTATTTAAAGCACAGAGAGACCTGGTTTTTCAAAGTTCAGGCAAAATGTGGCTCAGGGCACAGATACTTAAAGCATAGGAGGAGCTCCCTGTCCCCAGCCAGTGCTGGTGGGCTCAGAGTTTCTTTATTCTGTGCCCAGAAACTGCAGGTAGGGAGATGCTGGGCATGTGGTCACTTTGGGGTCTTGGAGCGCTTGATGTGGGACCCTCGGGGGCACCGTGTGTTTGCATGGCTTGGCCCACGGTGGGGTTCACAGCACAGAATCACATCCAGGAGGGAAATTCCCCACCTGTAGATCCCTGCCCGTGGGTTCCTCGCTCCACACGAGGAAGAGAGGTCACTCCTGCACAGAAATACCTCGAGAGAGTTCTAATCAGCCATTTCATCTGGATCAGGATCTGTGCAAGTTTTGATGGATTGAAGGTGACATGCCAAACTTTAATTGCAACCAGAGGATCCTGAGTGACAAATCTGGTTGCTTTATAGGCCTTTTAAGCAAACAAAATGCTTTTAGCAGCAGGCTGCAGCTGACTTAGTGGACATTAAACTTAGCCATGAATTCTGGGGTTTACTGTTTTGGAAAGAACTAAGTCAAATAACTTGGAGCTTTAATGAAAGTACAAGTATTGTCAGAATCAGCAGGAACAAAATATGAAGGGATTCTCACTAGATACCCAGTCCTGCAGTGAGAGAAGAAAGTACAGATTTTCATCAAGACATTGATTCTTCAAGCTCCTACATCCCTTAATCCTGTGACAGTGCAGGGCACTCTTGGTGGCAGTGCAGCAAGGTGCAGAAATGCAGAACAGGAGTTCCTGTGCCTTCCCAGTGCACATCAGAGCGTGGCAGCCGCCCTCACTGGGACGTGGTGCCGTTCTCGCTGGGTTCCCCTGTTTCCTGACAAGCACTTGGGAGTCTGCATGTCACAACAGGAGAGGTGGCACTGAAAGCAGAGTCACACACAATGCCAGAGCTCTGCTGCCTCATGGTGCTGATCACAGTGTGGGCTTAGCTTCAAGGGTGTTGTATTGCTCTTCCCATCTTTGTATAAATGGTGGTGTTTTCCCAGTTTTTTCCTTCCCAAACCCTGCTTATGTTCTTAGCAGTTTTTAGGCAGAACTGATTTCAATTAAGTTTCACTTAAACTAAATCTTGTTCTCAGTGTTTTCACAATAAAGCTGTGGAATTGTTTGTTTTTGTTAAAAATAGAAGATTTTCCTAAGTAATTTTATAGTAAAAAGAATCCTTTTGGTACCCTACAACTCTATTTCAGAAACACTCTGTGAAGTGGCATCAAAATTCCTGTCACTTCGACTTAGCAAAGTGCTTTGTCAACTGCTTGGTAGCAAGAAATCACCAGTCAGCTTGGTGACCCCCCTGTCTGTTTCTCGGCTCCCCTCCAGGGCTGCCACACCTGCCCAGAGCTTAGAGTGGCTCAGGTTTGGGCCCTGCCTTGCCAGCTCACTTCAGAGGGGTTGTAGCCTGTTTGTAACCCAGTCCCTACCTTCATCTCCCCCAGGAGATGTCTGAAGCACCAGATCCATTGAAGGTGGAAGTGTTAGGAAATCCCCAGTAACTTGGGAGGAAGGTCTGTGTTGTGACAGCAGTGTCTGTAACAGTGGTGGGGGACATAATTGACCCCTAGCTCCCGATTTGAAAAAACATATGGAAAGCTTGTCGCTCTGTGTTAGACCTTCTAGAAACAGAAGGGATGTCTTGGATAGGAAATTCTTCTGACCCCAGGGCTGTCCCTACCTCAGGTATTTGATGGTTAAGGGCCCTGAAGAGAAGTAACAGTTGTGAGCTGAGGTCAGATCCTGCCAGAGCCATTTGTACTCCACAGCACTGACCTCAGGATACACTTTCAGCAAACACCAGCCTAATCATGTTTCCGTATTTTTTCCCTCAGATTGTGGTTTAAATGTGCACAAGCAGTGTTCCAAGATGGTCCCAAATGACTGCAAGCCAGACCTGAAGCATGTCAAAAAAGTGTACAGCTGTGACCTTACCACACTAGTAAAAGCACACTTCACCAAGAGACCAATGGTGGTAGATATGTGCATTAGGGAAATTGAATCTAGAGGTAAGGCATTGTTAATGGACTTTTGTTGCTTTACTGATAATCCATTTAGATATATGTGGGTCATCTGGGTTTCTGCTGAATGTATGATCGCTCAAAACAGATTTGCACAAGACCTTTTATGACTGCCAATTACCCTGCACAGCTAATATTATACTGTGTCTTATTTCATGGATCATACCATTTATAATTTTTATAGATTCTGCTAGAAATTGCTTAATGGGCAGTTCTGCTTTGTAGCTACATATTAGTGCCTATCTTTCCAATAATATATTTTATTTTAAAAATTAAGTGACTGTGGCAAAACAAAGGGGTTAATATTAATTAACACTCTTGCTAGTTCCCCTAGCCCACACTGCATGTCCTTTTCTAGAATTAGGGTATGGGTTTTCATTCTGAAATAATGATTGATCATCAAGTATGCTAATCTGAGTTATTTTTAAATGAGTTGTAATTGGTTTAATATGTTTCTTCAGCTCTGAAGTCATTTTTGTAAATACAGTTCAGTGCTGGTAGAACGAGACATCTCCTGCAATGGTTAGGGTTAAAAACCCAGGACAAGGTTTCATTCTGGAAGAAAAACCTGATAAGGCTTTTAAAGCATGTCCGCTTTTTCTGCCTTAAATGAAAAACTTGCCAAGGGAAGAACCAGGTGGAAGGCAACTGTAAAAATCAGGACTAATTTTACTCTTGTTAAAATGTTCATTTCAGGTCTTAATTCTGAAGGACTGTACAGAGTCTCAGGATTTAGTGATCTTATCGAAGATGTCAAAATGGCATTTGACAGAGGTACAGTCTTTCCTGCATGCTGGCACTTGGTGCTGATGTGTTAAATACACAGTTTATCTGCAGAGCCTGTCTCACGCTCCACTGCACCAGTGGTCTGGAGGAGTCCGATGGCTGTGCTGGCAGGAGGGGAGACTCCCCATCAGAACAGCAGATCAGCACTTCACTTTGGCCTTTATTACAAGAATCTACTTTTCTCCTTCCATCAGTATCTGTGCCCCAGTAACCATGTCTGTAGGAAAGGACAAAGCTTTCTGAACTACTGCCCTAGTTTGCAAGTCAAACTACGCTTGGAGGGGTGGGGGAGGGATAGAGGGAAAGTGGTGAAGTGCCTTAAGAGGGCTGTGCAACTTAAATCCATCTTTCTGGATGAGAGCTCCAAAATAATAAGATGAATGCAATAGTGCAAACAAAGTTTGAATTATTACAGACTAAAAAAAGGTCACTGAGAACCAACTCTTCTCTCTGAGAAAAGACAGTGGGAAAATTAAAGGCTTTCCAGCTGCAGTCCCTCTATCCCAGTAGAAATCAAGGCCAGAATCCGTGCTGGAAACGCTCTTTCCTGTTTGTCCAGAGGACTGGACCGATTGAGACAACATCTGCAGTGTTAGCAGGGTGGGGATGTGCTGGAGAAGCCAAGTTCTGGATCTGTGTCCGCTGCAGTTTGGAGTAGGTAGTATGTTGGAGTTAAATGATGAACACGTGTTTTTCCTATAAAACAGGGGGGCTATGTACAAAGCTGGTTTTCTGCCTGTTACTTTTTTTTCGCAGACTCCCTGATTTCTCATTCAGTGCTGATGAATGTGTTGTTTTGCAACGTAGTAGATAAACGTTCAGAAGTAGCTAAACGTCCACACATTAATGCAAGACAGATACTGTTAGATCAGGCAGGCAGGTTTTAAAACAAACCCAAATTGTATTTTCTAGTAATTATTTGAAACAAAGAAAGGATATGTTACTTTATAAAATGCTTGAGGTTTTCACCCTGAAACCATGAATATCACAGTCCAGTAGCTCTGTTTTACTTACAAAAGCCAAAATCCGTAGTTGTTTCCTTTTCAATAATGTTTGCTTAAGCAAGTTACTGTTTTTCTTTTGAATGCTGCTTTACATCTGTTTACATTTCCAAGGCTTTAATATCAGTGCCTTCTCCACACAGATGGGGAAAAAGCTGATATTTCTGTGAATATGTATGAAGATATCAATATTATCACTGGTGCACTTAAACTGTACTTCAGGGATTTGCCAATTCCACTCATCACGTATGATGCCTACCCAAAGTTTATAGAGTCTGCAAGTAAGTATAACACATTTTTCATCTGCTTTTCTTTCTTAGCCTTCTCTCCTTTTTGTGCAGGACTGTCCTATTCATTTTATAGCTGTCCCATCAGCTCTTACTGTGCATGCCCAATTTAGTAAGGATTGCAGGACTAAACATGCATTGCACATTACAGCCTGACCACATGATGCTCTGTGAGCATGGTTACATTTTCTTTTGCTTTTGTCACCAGGAATGTTTCCTTTTCATAAAACATTATGGATTACATCACTTATGTGTCTTGCATGAGTCCTGGGTACTTGACAGTGATATTTAAAGTCTGTTGGGCTTATTTTGCCAGAAGGAAGGTGATTTATGGAAATGTTTAGAAATAAGATGTCGTTTATTTGTGGAGTTGTCCATTTTGAGTGTTTTCATAAGCTGATAACCACTCGTCATCCCAAGGCCACCTTTGGGGCTGGCCTTGCAGAAAGTGGGTCTACGAGCAGTAAGCCCAGCTGGAGCATCTCTCCCAAACATCCTGGCTGCCTGAAGCATTTCTGTGATGTGTTCACACCAGCCACACCTGGAAAAGGTGTCAGGTAGCCAGGGGTAGAAAACAAGGACTGCATGCTGGCCTCACAACTACTCTGGAGAATGCTTTTTCCATGTCTTATGGAGTCAGCCAAAGGCACTGATGGCAAAGTTCCCAGTACCTTCTGCTGTCTCAGAGTTGCACCTATAGATTATTTGTGCAAAACTAGTTCAGTCAGCAAGGATTGCCAGAGGACTTTTTTTTAAGTAGGCTGCAGGGAATCTTTCATTGGAGTGCAGTTTGCTTGGGGGAGTTTTCTTTGTCCAAAACTAGTCACATCCTTATGGTGCTCTGAGCTCCTCTTTGAACAGACAGATCCTCCACGAGTAATCCAGTGGAGCTGTGAGACCCTACCTCCTGTGCAGGCCACCAGTTGTTGCCTTTCTGTGTGTGAATTCTGGCTGGCTGTGTGGTGACAGCTGAACATCTGTGTTTCAGAAACCATGGATCCGGATGAACAGCTGGAAATTCTCCATGAGGCGCTGAAGCTGCTGCCGCCTGCACACTGTGAAACATTACGGTATCTCATGGCACATCTGAAGAGGTGGGTAGAGTAGCTGCAAAGAACTCTAAGCCACACTAATTTTTAGCAAAAGTCCGTGTTAGCACCGCCAGAAAAGTCTGGTCAAGGCCCACCAAATCCTGGAGAGGGACTGTGGCAGGAGTGGTAGTGTGCACAACAGCAAATAGTCAGACACAGGATTATCCCTAGCAAAGCAAAACCAAGGTGGCATGTTAGAGTGTCCATTTTAGTTTCTCAAGCAACATGAACTTACTGTCAATATGTAATAATCATTCCCTTTCCTCAGAAAAAAGACTTTATTTTAAGCTCTCTTCTGCCTTTTTTCATTTTGTAGTTCTTCCACAAGTAGGACTGTGTTGACTCTGCTGAGTGCCTCAGGCAAAATTTAGCTACAGAGTTGCTGCCTGATTTGTCCCTTTATTTTAATGACATTTCTAATGGGTGTTTTAAAATGGACAAAAGGATCAGAGACATAGGAACAAAAAATTCCACCTTACAGCTTGTGAAATGTGAAGTTAATTTTTCCTCACCATGTTCAAGATTAGCTGTTGCTGCTCTACCTAGCAAGTTGCTTTTGCACATCATATTTCTGGTATAGATGAATGATAACGTCGAAAGGTGACAAAATCCACTGGTTTTAAACTTCTGCTTAATACTTTGCTAAAAGGAGCTGTGCTGCTCAACAGGCCATTGTCTTGCTGCTGAATTCAGGTAATCAGACACAGCTCCTTTATTTGGAATATTTACAGACTGGAGACACAGCAGCTTGGGAACATCAGTCTGACCTGCTTTCAAATTAAAAGGCAGAAAAGGAAAAATTGAAGAAAAATTTTGTATACCACAGGACTTGTTAATGTAGTGCAAGTGAGCATAGTCTGTGTGCTCCAAGGAGGAGGACAGAGACACTGACTCACCACAAACCCACACAGCGTGTGCTTTCACTCCCAGGTATTTCACCTGACACCCCCATGTGTGACCTGCTGCAAACAGTGGCCTCTCCTTGGGGAAATGCACACATTTCTGTCCAGTTTCCCTGATTTTCAAGCATATGCAGGCATGGTTTGGCCCAGAAGAAATGTGAGAATCAATGGGGTTTTTTTTACAGAGTAACACTCCATGAAAAGGAAAACCTGATGAGTGCAGAGAACCTGGGCATAGTTTTTGGACCAACCCTTATGAGAGCGCCGGAGCTGGACGCGATGGCTGCACTGAACGACATCCGCTATCAGAGACTTGTAGTGGAGATGCTTATAAAAAATGAAGACATTTTATTTTGAATATTTTGGGGGTTTTGTAATAAAAAAGGAAGCAACAGTGTTCTATGGATGAAGGAATATTTTAAAGTAATTTAATGGCTCTTGTTGCTGAATTCCATATTTGCTAGAGCTTTCGATGTATTCAGCATAAAAATGAAGGAACTCTTTGTCGTTTCTGTAGTGCCATTCAGCTGATGTTGAAAAAGGTTAACACATACTTTCCAGTACTAGTAATCCTGGGTGTTTATCATGTTAAAAAAAAAAAACCAAAATGCCTAAAGCTATTGCATGATTTGCTCCCTGTTCTCCCTGTTCTGGTGAGACTCATTCCATGAAGAAAACAACTGAACTGGTACAGCATCTTTGTTCTGGATAGTTTGTGATTGTAATTCAGCATGTTTCTCCGTGTAAACCTGTTGTGGATTTGCTTTTTTGTTCTATGTAATTGATTTCTGATACTAAAAAGAAGGCAGACTTATGTGAAATGGAGCCTCTGGCCATTTATTGACATTTCATATTCTTCTCTTCCACTTTTGGGGCTGATTTCGTCTTGGGTTTCTTTCCATTTTTTCATCATACAGTAATTTGTTTTTAACAGAAACAAAATTGTACTTTAAGTGTTACTTTAAGTAATTCTCCATTATGTTTATGGTGCAGTGAAATCTGCAGTACTGAACAGTGTTCCTTTATTATTATTGTTATTTCAATTGTAATTTTGTATTTTTATCTGGCATGCATATATTAATTTATTAAATTTTGCTTTTAGAACTCTAACATTACACTATTTATGTTTACTTACCAAACTTACTTCAAAAATACTGTTTGTTTCGTTTTTTATATTGGCACCTAATGCTGAACAATCTCTGACTTGAAGAAGTGAGTTAGAGTTTTACCAGTTTTGACAAGACCATTCTGATCTAAGTATTTTGAGTCCTGACAATTTGCTAAGGTTCCCATAAATTCCTGTCTACTTTGAAAACTCCTTTCTTCCTTGTCCAAGATGCCTCTCAAGAAGGCTTCAGAACTCTGAAATAAACCAAGAAAAGTATTGTCAAGCCATCTACTACTTCATATTTTATATCTATTGTTATAATTACCTGTATGTGAACTGAAATAGCAGCTTACAGTTACACAACTGCAGCTGCTCAGAGTAGATGGATACACCACTGAATTTCAAATGCAGACACATCCCAGAACATGTGCTTTGCACTTCAGCTGTTCAGCTCTGGTGAAAGCACTTTGGTCTGCCCTGCAAATGCCACCTGGAGCAGGAGGAGAACAAGGAGAAATAATCCCCTAGTGATCAGAACCTGCTGTGCTGTCAGTACAGCTGACAGCAGTAAGGTGCCTCATTGCCTCCCACCCTGCCTTGCACGTCTGGCTAGGAGAGGTGAGACGGTGGCCCTTCTGTAGCTCTCCTGAACTGGGCATTGAAGGATCCTAGGAAGGAAAGAGTGAAGCTAGGGATGCACACTGGTAAGCACGTGGGGAATGCTGCTCTTGGCTGGGGGCTGCTGGGGAGGCAGAATGGGGGAAATTTTGGGAGAATCTAAAGTATGGTTTGCTTTGAGGTTTTTTTCAACCATCTGTAGTGCTCAAAGTGGCTTGCTGTTATAACTCCTGTACTAATTAGTGCACATTATCACTTTATTTATGGCAATGAACTGCAACAGATGAAAAACTCCATGTCTCTGACCATAGCCTTGCCTCCCCCCAGCCCAAAAGGAGTGGCCCATATGCTGCTCAGTCACATCTGCCTTGCACTCCAGCAGCCGCACGTGTTCACCACTACCTTGCTCTAAGGTAACTCCTAAACGTGCTGTATCTCCTGCCACTGCCCTGCCACTTTGTGATGCATTTCCTCACTCGGTCATGTGTTTTGGATGGCTCCTCAGGCCGTCCATCACTCCTGCCTTCCCTTGGGGTCCTTTGCAGTGTCCTGGCACTGCACTCAGCTCTCAGCCCTGGCCGTGGCAGCACTCAAATGCCCTCGGCTCTGTGATCAGGAGAAGGGGATGTTTTTTCCAGGCAGTGCTGGTGGGGTGTTGCACTGCAGCGTTTGCAGTGCCGTTCTGTGCTTGCCCTGACAGCCAGTGCTGTCACAGCCAGCTGTGGCAGCAGCAGCAGGAGCTGACACGGGGCAGGGCTGTGCCACAGCAGCTCTGGCTGTGTTGGTGGCACTCCGTGTCCTCCGGCAGCCCGGGGGAGCCAGGGGATCCCTCGGCTCACCTGAGCAAAAGGCAGCTGTTGTTCCCAGCTCTGTGCAAGTAGACCTGAACCAGGTAGTTGTAGTTCCCCCTTCTAAAGCCTATAGCAGGAAGCATGTAGTAAATAGCAGTAATTAGGATAATTACCTTTTCTTCTGGTGTGAAATATGCAGCTTCTCCATCTCGGTGCAACACCAGGTGGGTGCTGCTGACACAGCTGCTCCCCTTGCTTTGCTCTAGGTGCTTTCAGCTGCATTTAGAAGCAGCGGTGGCCACTGAGAGGCGGATCAGTGAGAGAAAAGACCGCCGAAAATAGCAAGCTTAGATTTGCTCTGGGGATGGTCAATGCACACGGGCAAACAAGGTTTGTTAGCTACTAGTGAGCACCAGCCTCTTGCTGGAGATGCCCCCTCTCAAGCAGAGTTTAACAAGCGATTATATTAATGGAAGTTCCTGCAGGAAAGGAGAAAAACCAAAATGAGGACCCACTGCCAAAAAGAACAAACGAGCAAACAAAAACCCCAAACATACACACAAAAACCTAAAACCAGAGCAAGCAAAGGCTCTACAACCCCCACAGCCAAAAGTAAATAAAACCACCCTCCAAAAACCCATGTCAAAAACCACAGCTTTTCCCTGATGCCCACGCCCCGGTGCCCCAGTGAGCAGTGACAGCAGCTGCAGCACAGCAGCTCGGGGTCCGGCCCTGCTGGCATTAACACCCTCAATTCTCCCCAGCTCTCACGTTCTGAGGGGCTGTGAAGGAAACTGCATGCCAAGGGATGATACAGCTTCAGAATGTGTTTAACACCAGATAATATCAATATTCAACTAATTAAGGCTGACACTGTCTGCTAACCACCCTGTTCACCCTACTTGGAACAGAGCTGCCCCTACAGGGTGCACATCGCTTGGATTCAAGCATGTGGGTTTCGTGTTGTGGTAGGGTCAGGAATGTGGGATGGAGGATCAACGTTCAATGAAGTGCTTTCTTAACTTGGAATCCCAGGAATCCGCATGCAGTAACTTTTCTTTATTCTCTTGAATTGCAATTTTTTATTAAGTGTGTAGGCAAAAGCCTCCATTTTAATCTTGTTTTTGTTACTGTTGTAATGAAACTATGATTTTCCTGAGTGGTAATCATTTAAACAGGTAGTGCACAAAAAACGTTGTCTTTGCAGTGAATTTGATACTTCTTTTTGCTAGTCAGGAAGATGCTTTGCATGGGCATACAAGCAATTACATGACTTAAGTTTCATTTATTTGATTTTTTAATTAAACACAGAAAGCAGGTATTTTTAATATTTGTATTAGTTAAGTGACAATAGAATAAATAATCTAGATCCATGGGAAGCAAGGGCTATCACCAAGTTGATTTGTTCTCTGAAGGAATTGATTTACATGAGGAATAAGTGTTGTCTCTAGTTCAGCTGACATTGTTGTCTCCAGTGCTGTGGGGTACGTGTGAAGAGCTCGGCAGAGACACTGGAGCCAGGTCACTGGCAACACCTCATCAAAGGGCAGTGGCATACAGAAAAAGATGAGGAAAAAGGGGTTAAACTGCAGCTCCCCACCAGAGGGATGAGTGGGCATCCCCATTTCAGACTGCAGAGGTCAGAAAACACTGTGTGCTGCGGCCATGGCAGGGAACCTCTGGACAGGTTTTAGGAGAGCTCTGTGATGAGGGAAGCAAGCTGCCTTCTGAAACAAGAGCACAAGCTTCTGCTACGGTCAGGTTAGCTGACAGGATGGAAAAAGGTGTTTTTATGATTTGATGCAACAACAAACTACTCTGGTCCTTCCCCTCCAGTGGCAAAGGAAGGAAAAAAAGCATATATGATATAATCACTTTGTTCCTGACCTAATTTTTGCATGCTGATGAATGTTCTGCAATGTTTTTATTATAGCTATAATTACATTGCAGTTGGGGGAAAAAACATTTAGCGAACCTAGCAATCATGGGTTTCTTTTTCAGTCGTGCAAAATTACTGCTTAGCAACTACACCTCAGCCCCAGAAAGCTTATGTAATGCACGAGGAGGAGGGCCAGGCCATGCCTCTTGGGTCGAAGGGACTGCTGGGCAAACCATGCGAGGCAAGAAGAGAGCCTTGTGCTCTGGCCACGTGCTGGCAGGACTGCCACAAAAGGACAGGGCCTCTGTGCCTGACAGTGGGGTGTGAGGGGCTGGCACTGGCACTGTCCCCCCCAGAAAACTCCTTCAGAGTCCCCTCCCTGCAGCTCAGGACTGGTTGGAGCCCTGAGCTCTGCCTCCAGCTGGATCCAAGGTCCCCAGGCTGATGTGCTGAGAGTTGGAAGCCTTACCTGTGCATTGAGGGGTCCAGCTCTTCTTCAGTTTTTCAGCGCATTCTTCCCCTGCCTTGGACATGGACATTAGGAGTTAGGCTCTTCACCAGAGCCCTTGCACAATCTGATCATTTCTTAATGCTGGCCTGATTGTCTCCATCATCTGGGCCACACCACAGAGATACTCTTCTTGATGCCTCCTTCTATATCTCGGTTTGGACAGCAATATTCAGTGATTATCAAATGTCTGTTGCTGGTTTCATGATCAGAGTAACATTTTCCTTTGATCTCTCCCAAGAGTGATGTCAAGGAACTTATTTAAGAGCTTTTAGTTAGATGTCCTTTTCTATTTCTCTTGTGTTTTGGCTCAAGGCCATGTATAGCTCCTCACATTACTCAGGTGTTTATTAGTGCCTTGGTCAATAGGAGGTAATGGTTCTTAGGCCTCTGGGAGCCTTTGTTCAACCTATTTCCTGAGGCAACTAGGCATTCTTTTGAAATATATATTTGGCAGCTAACCAGGATTTATTTTCAAGCATTACATTGCCTGTAATTTTTCTTTCTTGCTACCAAGTCTAGAGATTGAATGCTAAGCTTTTTCTCTTTGCCTTTTTTTTTCCATGTCTCATTACTAACTCTATCTCTAATGCAAATAGGATTGTACAAACTATTAAAATTACTCATTTTGTAGATTAATATTCATAAGGTAGTGTATCCTAAAGCTTGCTTGAAGGATCAGTCACTAAACTCAAAAGAACTTAGCACGATGCTGTTGCTCACTGCTCATCTGCAGCACCTACTCTGTTCTCAAAAAAGTGAAGGGGAGAGATTCCTCTAACTTATCTGTTCTTTTATCCCCCTTCACGTTTTCCAGCATCATGATGCTGGACCTATGTTGTTTATACCATGCAACAACTCTCATATGACATCTTCCACCAAACTACTGGAATTCAGGTACACTGAGATTGCTGCAAGGTGAGTTAGAAACCACCCATGTGGTGCAGGACAAGATACCTCACAAAAACGGAGGTCTAAAGTCTGGCTGAGTGCTTTTATTTAAAGTAGGCAGAGGCCAATAATGAAATGCATGTGGAGGAGGTGGAACATCTGTTGCAAGCTGCTGCAAGGTCATTTGCATTTACATTTGCAAATCACTTCCTCATGGAAAACTGTGAGCTTTTCCTAGAAATATCTCTCCTTGCTATTTGGAGAAAAGGCATTGTTTTCAAATGTGTTACAGTACAGAGGATACATTGGGTTTAAATTTTGTTCAAAAAAATCCCAAACCCCAGCAGTCCATGTTCAGCAGTCCAAATGCTCGCTCTTCTCACTCATTTCAAATACAGTGCAATGCTGAGTCTCCACAGCTCTTTCATGCCCCCTCACTGGAGGAGGACTTGTGGTTTGCCCACAACTTACCTTGAAGTTCTCTCTCTGTAGCCTAAATCAAGAAGTGTTGGTCTGCAGTTGCAGCAAAGAAGCGACTTGGCATTGAGTGGTGAGGATATTGGCAGTGGAGGAAGCTAAAGGAGGAGTCAGGGTGGAGCCATGGGAAGTGTGGACTGGCTTCTTCAGTGGTCTGTGTCTGTCCTTGGTTTGGAAATCTCCCCCAGCATTAGGAGGGATCTTGACACTCACGTTGCTACCCTTGCTGTGGAGTGTGTTTACCAAGATATTCCCCCAACTGCCTTGAGTATGGTGTTTCGAACTCCTGTTAAATCCCAAATATTGGTGAGCAGGGAAATCTGGAACTTGTCTTCACATGAAATGCTGAGTAAAAGTCCATGGAGCTATCAGAGGAGTGGGAGCCACCCCTGACTCCTGCCCGGTGTGCAGTGTCCCACACATTTGTGCCTCACCACTGCCAGCCCCCACTCCCCTGCAGGGACCCAGTTATCACTCTGAAGGTGTTTCTGGAGTTTAGGGTATACTTTTGTTTTTCTGTTTTACCAGTTGTAAACATCAGCTTGTAAGTTCCTTGTTGTCTAACACAACCAAGATCTTGCAGGCTGCCAAGGAGGCAAAATAAATTTTGTATGATAGGTGAGAGCTACATACCAGGAGCCACAGAAGTCAGTATTTTCCACTAATTACCAAGAAAATTCTGTGTGTGTTGGCAAAGATCCCAACATAAGCAATAAAAGTGAGTATTTGGCATGAGGTCAGTCCTGGGTAAAGCACATATCGACAATTCAAAGTGTGTCATGTGCAGGAGTAGAAATCTGTCCCTGGGAGCGTAGCTAGAGGGTGGCATTTCCTGCTTTAAAAGACTCTGAAGGCTCAGGTAGCACAGTGAGGTAGATGTTGACTTTTTAAAGGCAAACACTGCGGCCCCAGGTGAGAGGGATGCTTTGCAGAGATCTGTGTGAAGTGTTTTCTAGGATCAGTGAGGGCTTATGGAAAGGGAAGCACCATGTGGGAAAGGAGAGGGCTTTGCCTCCCAGCCTACTGGCAGAATTAAAAATAAAACAAACCTGTTTCTGTGTATTTATCCAGATAATACCAGCAATGAGAAAACCTTCACCCCAAAGCCAGGCACCCTGAGGCTCTCACAGGGTTACAGAGTTTCTTAAGATCACAGAAGTTCATCCTAGCTGCACTCACTGCAGGTGAGATGTGGGATGGTTTAGTGTGTCTGCCTTTCACTGCTGCATAGGAGCCCCATGGGAAGGAGGTGACATCCAGATGGATGTTTGTGCTCCCGTCCCATAGCTGGGTTATATGGGGAATGTGCTGTGAGGTGCTCCATGTTCCAGGATTTATTCTGTATTTGGGAGTGATGACACTGCAAAAGGGTTGTAGTCAATTATATCCTTGTGGGCAGCAATCAGAGAAGGGCCTGTGTCAGTTAATCTGTGCAGCAGCTTTAAGTATTAAAACATACTTCCTACATTGCCAGCTCTTCTTTCCACTGGCTGTTTAGTGGAGGACCCCTCAAAATGCCTTCGGGAAACCCTGAACTATGGAATACTGGCCAAAATGTATCAGACCTCATGGGAGCTGAACAAGCAGCTTTTATGTGAAGCTAAACTTGAACAGTCTGCTCTGCAGTTACTCCAGCAGAGAGTCATCTGCCTTTAGAAACAGACAGATGTATTTAAACAGGTGAATGTGAGCATCCAGAGAAGTACTTCATGTACATGCTCCAGTGGTCCCACTCATGAAAGCCACTGTATGGAATGGGGTAGGGATATGATACATGTATTTCCAGAAGTCAGGTAATGCTGAGCTCCAATTTCTGCACTGCTAGTAACTCAATTATATACTTACAAATAGCATCTGAATTTGCACTTAAAATATAATAAGGTAACCTCCAGAGGCAGACACTCCTAGGAGAGTATTTGGGTGCCTAATACTCATTTAAACACTGCTTTGGATGTCTGCACTGTCAGGATGCAACAGAACTGGCAGCGGAACTGGTTCCCAGCTTTGACATCCAGGCCACTCTTTCTGCCCAGTTTTAGTATCAGCTGCCAGACTTTTGTGTTTTGTGGAGTTTCTTTTGCAGCTGGAGAGAGAAAACTCATAGCTGGTGATAACAGACAAAGTTCAGAACAGGTAGCAGCAGTGGTCTGTGCCAGATGAGTGCATTTTTCAGTTTGTGCTGCTGAGGAAGAGCCTTTAATAAATACAGGTGTCACCTAGCTGCATCTGAGAATTAATGAGATTTTTCTGACCACAGAAGGTGAGTAGCTCAGGAGTCCTGCTGTGCAGGTAAGTCTTCCTGAGGGGATGGACCAGCAGAGCTGCTCCTTTGCTGTCCCCACCACTCTGGCATGATTCATACAAGCTGCTGTGTTTGACGGAGTGGCCCAGAGGAGCAGAGCAAACCTCACAGCTAATGGACTTTTCTTCTTTTGTTTCTTGTTTGGCTCTCCAGCATGACTCACCTTGGCCCCAGAGATAAGCGCTGTACTTGGGTGGGAGCCCTAGAAACAACCACGTCAGGGATGTCAGCTGGAGTTAAATTTGCCACTGCTGCATTCAGTAACTTTGTTCAGCTCCAGGACTGGTTTCCTGGTGTGTCCATAACAGAAAGGCAATGTGAAGCTGCAGCCTGTGTACCAATTCCTTGGACATTTCGTGGCTGCTCAGTTTGTGCCTGTCACCTCTCCTGATTTTGTTTTCAGTTATTCTTGTCTTCATTTTTGCTGCTGCACCTGCCTTGCCCAAAGTGGGTGAATGAGTCTCTGTTGACAGTGTCATTTCTGTCTGAGAAGCGTGACCATGAGGGCCAGCGCCAGTTGAAAGGCGAGCAGTGTCTCTTCTCACCTGCATTAGATGAACACTTGTGCTACTGATCTAATGATGACTTTTGTGATTGTAGTTTCCCTGTTTGACTGGGGACCTTTTCCTTGTTCTTCTTTCTTTCCAAACTCAAGTTCTTCTTTTCTTTCCGGAAGCATCCTTCAGATTAGGTAACCGTGCACCCATGTCTCTGCCACAATATGAAAGCTCTGTAATTGCAGAGGTTAAGATCACCACTTTTGAGCAAGTTTTTGGTATTTTCAATTCCTTTGGGTGACATAATAGAAAACATAGAAAATGTATGTGCTGAAACCAAATTTGCTACAAACATCCACGGGGATAAAACGTATTTGCAGTTTGGTGGAGGTGCCTCTGAGTATGGAAAACTGCAACTTTGGATTTCTTGATTTGAGGAATTTAATCTTCTCTATCAATACCTACTGACATGTATATTAATGCTCAGCATGTTCATATGAACACTGGAATAACCCGGGTAAGTACAGCCCTTCAGCATCTCAAGACTGTCATTAATTCCTTGAATGAATTTCTTCTGGCAAATATTTGCTCCCTGGGTTTTCCCGTGCCGGGGACAGTTCGCGGTGGCGCTCCCGAACGCCGCCGTGTGCCGGCTCATCCCCTCAACCAGCTGTTGCCATCTGGTGGCCACGGAGCTTCCAGCGAGGAATGTGTGCCACGGCTGCAGCCCGGCAATCTGGGAAAAAACACATGGCAAACTCACAGATACTTGTCTAGCCATCTGCCTTACTCGGTGCTGCCATAATCTACTGCCGCCAACAGTGCCATTTTTCTGATACAAAAATGCATTTTAAAAGGTATATACTGCATTTGTAAACTAAAGCTAAAACTGCTGGACAGTGCTATTATTTTTAAGCTTTTGTTCCTTTGATTTCCCTGTTCTTTTTATTAGTTTCCTTCCGCTTCTCACCACCTCCACCCTCCCACAGGCTCTGTCATCCATGTATCTGTTGGAGCCTCTGGCACCTTTTGTCTTCCATCAGATGCCTCTCTGCATGCAGTTCTGTGACCAAAATTTCAGTTAAAATATTGCATTCCTCACTCTGTCACAAGCATTAGGTATTCTGCTCACCTTCACCGTGTCTGTGCAGTATCACCCTGCCAAAGAGACTTACCTGCAGGAGTATTTGTTCACGGCCAACTTCCTCTGGGCAGGAGCCCTTGCAGCGCCTGTTCCTCGTACACGGATGGAAGGAGCAGTGACCTAAATTCAGCAGTGACTTTGCTGCTCTCCAATCGATCTGAACGAGGCTGGTCTGCCATTAGCATGGTGGGTAGCGGGTTTGTCTGAGGGATGGGGGAAGGGGCTCATAAAACTAGCCAGAAAAGCTGGAGTCAAGATACAGGTAAAAGGGGATTTTTGTGTGGAAATGAAGCATTTGTAGAAAAATTTTCTGAATACTCTGAAGGAAAAAAGAAAAATACCCATCCTAGGAATGGATCAAATTCAGGCACTCAGTGTAGCTCGGCCCCTTCCCTTGCTTTTTCACCTTGCTCATGATGGGTCACATTCCCCAGTTTAACAACAGGCAGTATTCACTTCTCTGTCCATATTTAATTGCAGTAGCTCAGGTTGCCTTGGGTTTTTTGCAAGGGAAAAGGCTTTGTGCCTCTGCCAGGGAATGTTTCTCGCAGCCAGGCTGTTGCTCCCCAAAGGCCTTCTCCAAATACCTGCTCTTTCCTCTTCCAGCATGAGCACTGACTTCCAGCCAGTGAGGGGAGAATGGCTCCCAGGCTGGGGGGCTCAGCTCAGCTGCAAGAGAAATAACCCCTTGCTGGGGCTGCAGACTTTCTGGGGCCCCTGCAGACCCTGCACCCTGCCGGCTCCAAGAGCCAGACCTTGTCGGGAGGGACAAACACTTCTGTTACGCGAGAGCTGTCATCTCCCAGAGTGTGGTAACATTCTCCTCCATCAGTCTTGGAGCAAACCTGGCAGCCCTGCCTGGGGTGGGCAGGAATGCTTTTGAGACCCGTGGTCAGCATTCTCACAATGCCTCCATGCAATTGTATCCCCACGGCAGCTGCCTGCCCTGGGATAAAGGCTGGAAGCAGTCAGACGCGGGTTTGAAATCGGATCACTGCAACAATGGGAGCTGCCGGCCACGAATAGGCCAGGAACAAGGCCAGAGATATGCAGACGGAGAACTTTTACTGCAGGATAAATGTAAATGCGGAGGCTGAATGCTTAGTGGAGGGGGATGGGTGAGGGAGAGTGATTTAAAAAATAATTAAAATAATAATAAAGGCATCCAGCATGAAACACCAAGCCAGCTGGCAGACAGCATAAAGGCTATCCAGCAGAAATAGAAAATATATCTGGTGTCACGCAGAGGCAAAGCTAAGGAAGGTTTTTCTGGGGAATGTTTTCTGGAAAAGGGAATTTGGAACACTGTGTAAGAATGGCTGTGGCAGGTCACCCTGTGCTATGTCCTATCTCCACATGGCAGTTGCCTGAGAAAAATGCAAGAACACCATTAGCATTAGGCAATCTATCCCCAGGACACCACCCCAGAGTCCTGAGACTTGTGGCTCTGGGACTTCTGTGACAGACTCCTTAGGGGCGTGTGTGTGTATACATTCAATAGTATGAAATGGTTTAGCAGACTATTTTTTCTGAACACAGATAAACCTCTGCAAACAGACACACCTGTGGCACCGAACTGCACGGCAGACACCCTCTGTGAAGAAGTGTCTTGGTTGAGCCTGACAACTCTGTTTACCTCAATGCCCTCTACTTTTTTGCATGGGGACAGCAAGTGAATCCAAATCTGCCTTCTCCAGACCATTTGGGATTTTACAGACCCCACCAAAGCGCTCTCTCTTGCTTTTCTTTCAGTCTGATGGTTCACACTCTCTATCTCTTCCAGGTACAGAAGCCAATTTGCACTGTGGATGTTGTTGTCACTTTCTTCTGGGCCTCTTCCAAGTGTTTTGAAACCAGATGACCTGAACTGCAAAGAACATTCGTGGATTTATAGTGGCATCTTTCCTTTTTGCTTCATCTCCTGTCCTAGAAACTGATGGACTTGCTTTTCTTATGCTGCTGAACACTTCACAGGACTATCTCTCACAAGGTTTTGTTTCTGAGTGGTATTGTTGAGCTCAGAGTAGACAATCGTGTATATGTGAGGTAGATAGGTGTATGTATATATGTGTGTACATATATATATATATAAATTCTCCACAGTTTCTTGTTTTCTTTGCTAGACTGAATGACTGAGTATTATTAACAAACATCACTTTTCACTCCTTTCCAGGTGGTTTATGGCAATAAAGAGCAAGCACTTGCATACCCTACATAAATCCACAGGATCTGCCCTGCTATAGAAACAAATCAGTCATGTTTCTACCACTTGAATTTCTCAGTTCAGTAAGGATAGAGGTGGTGGCAGCCAGGGCAGTTGGGGTGTCTTCTCTTCTTTAGTTAATATCTTTCAAGGTGGGGATTCTACCAGGTACCTTCTGGAAGGCCTGGTAGATTAAAGGAGATGGATTTCTCTTGAGAATATTTGTTCACTTCTTCAGAGATTTCCCATCCCTCTGTGAAGCCAAGGGAGCAGCCTCCTCCCAGCATGCTGTCTGTATGCTGGTGAGAGCATATCAGAAATAAGTGACTGTGCTCTGTTTTGGCTCAGAGAAAAAAACCCAAAACCTGGCAAGTTGCTCTGTTCACAAAGAGTTTCTGAGTTACTTACAGGTAGTTATTTCTTAGTCTATTTGTGCATTTATTTGTTTAGTAAGTCAAAGATCACGTTGATACTTAGAAAAAAATGACCTTCTGTGAACTGCAGAAGATATTTGACTGGTGAAACACACTGTGCTCCCATTTCCAGCCCGGTGGTGCAGTGGCCCTCAGCTGTCATTCCCAAAACAGGTGCTGTAAATCAATACCCTGGTGGGTGTATTTTGGCAGCACGCTGGCACAGGCAGCACAGCCCCTCTGAAGACACCTCAGAGGTGCTTTGTGCGTGCCCCCATCTGTGTGACTGCAGCAAGAGGGAGCCAGGATGATGAAGGTCTATTGCCTGCTCCTCCTCCTCATCTCCACAGGTAAAGGTGTTCCAGCCATTGCCTTGAATGGGGGCTGTCTCCTTCCAGAGTGTGTGGGACCAGGGCTTTGCATGTACATCAGCATGAGCGAGCGTGTGTTCTGAGAGCAGCCTGTCCTACTGTGAGGTTTTATGAACACACCGAATCATTTAAAGGAAACCTTTGGAGTGCATTAGTAGCAGCTCAGATATTTGTCATTTCAGGCACCAGATATTTTGAGCTGAGAAGTTTGTGTTTAATTGTTTTTCTCTCTGCAATCTTTTTTTCACTCTCCCGTTTGCCCTACTGCTACATGTAGTTCAAAAATACATGAAAGGATCTAGTAAGCACGGCTTGGAATGTGAAAAATCATTACAAGAAGTTTCATTAAGTTGTGGGGTGACTGAAAAGGAGGTAGAATTGATTTGCAGCTGCATGTGTCTGAGACAATACTTTTTAAACCGTCCCTTAAAAGAATAAATATTTTTAGATCATAAAGGCTTTTCAGAAAATTCAAGCAGTATACTAAATTCCTACCAAGCCACACCAGAAGGGAACAAATGTGAAAGGATTTTAATTGGATTAATAAAGCATAGAACTTCAATTAGATGTAATGCTGTGATCATAACTTAAAAATTGAAACATGTCTCCTACCCACCCTCATTCAGCCTCCTGGCAGGGGAAGCAAACAGCGCCTGTCTGCAACAGACAGTTTTTCTCATTGGCATTCAAGTATTTTAATATAATCTCATGGCAGGACAAGGCCAAGGCGGAAACCTTGGCAATCTCAGCTCAGCTATATAAAAGGAGTTGATGCAAAATCAGCTAGGAAACCAGGGGAAATCCTAGCTTAGTTTGGAGTCAGCAGCAAAATTCTTGTTGACTTCTGTGGCCCAGGATTCAACAGAGAGGGGAAGACAAGGGTGGAATCTGCCAAAAATGCTTGCAGTGAGGCTCAACTGCTCTGTTCCCTCTCACTACCTTTAAGAGAGGAGACATAGAAAAACATCCCCAAGCAACCCTTCTATTTGCTTTCCTCTCCTGTAACAGTGAAGCAGCTACACTCTGAGGACATCCTGTGCCTGCTTGTTCTGCCACAGATTCTCTGGAAACAGGGCCCATCTGTTTTCCAGTGTTTTCTTCCTTCTTGGGAGGGCAGTGCTACGCACAGCCACTGCGAAGGCTCCACTGGAACAGGGGTGCTCCCTGCCATTTTCACTTGTGAAATTTTTGTTACAAGGTGCTTTGGCACGGCACTGCCAAGTCATGCTGGTCAGCCTGTGGGTAGAGCTGCCCATGAACCTACTCCACACAGCGAGTGGTTTCCTTCTCTCACCACGTGCACAACCTGAGCAACTCCCGTTGCAGAGAGGAGCTCTTTTTCCACTTTGATAGCAGATGGAAGGAGTCTGTGTGGTGATGCCTTCTCAATGGCTGGTGTTCTTGGCCCTCTCCTTTAATGTTACTGTCACAGGAAGGTCTGTGGAATTGAAGGTGGAAAAGGCAACATTAGAAATTCCTGATACTGAATATTTTCTGTCTTTAACTGCCCGTATGTACCGCACGTTAGCACAGTTTCAGGCTCGGAGACTCCTAATGCTCAGTCTGATGTCCACGATCCCACCCTTTTGGATTTGTTCGTCTCCTGGTTGGAGGCCATTGCTGCCTTACTCCTCAGCTGGCCCGCAGGTCAGACAGGCAATTAGCGTGCTGGTGGTGCCTGCAGTGCACCTAGTGCGTGTCTGACATGAGGAGTGACGGGGAGGACGTGGCATTGTCCCCCACCTGCTTGCTTGGCAGCATTTCCTCAGACTGACGGTGCTGCAGCCTGCTCCCTGCCCCTTCTGACTGGTGCCACCCCTGCTGCTCTGCAGCTGGGCTGGCCCTGTGCTATGAGGACGAGACTCGCCTGGTGGACGATTTGTTCAGTAACTACAACAAGGTGGTGCGGCCCGTGAAGGACCATCAGGACGCCGTCGTTGTCACCGTGGGGCTGCAGCTCATCCAGCTCATTAGCGTGGTACGGTATGGACCCGGGTAATGTTGAGCTGCTGGCTCATGTGGTAGTGCCACATGGTGTTGTTTTTCTAAGGAAACAATTTTTATCCTTTAATCCTGATGCTTGCTGATATTGCCTTCTTTTTTTTTTTCTTTCCTTTTTTTGTAAGGATGAAGTAAATCAGATTGTGACAACCAATGTACGCCTGAAACAGGTAACTCTAAATATTCTTAACCATTTCATCTAATTCAAATAAATGCACAGGACACAGTCAAGAATTAAATACATTGTCATGATTTTGGAGGCAACTTGGACAGGTGGGTCAGGTAGCAGAGCATTTCTTCTTACTGAGATCTTAAGAATAACGTGCTCTAGACACTAAGAGTCTCAAGAAAAGCATTTAGGGTTGTATTTCAAAAAGTAGGCTTCTGATATATTTATCTTTGTATTAAAGTTAATGTAAAAATGAGCTGAGGGTCCCACTACCATATGTTTATGCTTACCTGCATGTCCCAAAGCAAGTGCAGAGCTGTTTCTGGGAAGTACTCAAACTACCCCCATAAGTGCTGGGAGAGGCTCTCAGGGGCTGAAATCTTCCCTCTGTAGCAATGGACAGACGTCAACCTCAAATGGAATCCAGATGACTATGGCGGCGTAAAAAAAATCCGCATCCCCTCAGATGATATCTGGCGGCCAGACCTTGTTCTTTACAACAAGTAAGGGGTGCCAGCTGGGGAGGGAGGGAGGGAAGGAGGGAGGAGGAGCTCTGCCTTGTGGCACCACTCTGGTGGGACAGCTTTCCCATGATATCTGCTCCAGCAAGTACAATTCCTCAGAGTAAGCCTCTCCAGGAGCAGGCACTGGGGAGTCATTTGACCCACAGCCGGAGAAATCCTTTCGTGACAGTGTTGATTATGCTGTCCACATTGCTTTTAATGTCCTTGCTCCTTTTGCAGTGCAGACGGTGATTTTGCCATTGTAAAGTACACCAAAGTCCTTCTGGAGCACACAGGTCTGATCACCTGGACACCACCAGCTATTTTTAAGAGTTACTGTGAAATTATAGTCACGCACTTCCCATTTGACGAGCAGAACTGCAGTATGAAGTTGGGAACTTGGACATACGATGGTACAATGGTTGTTATTAACCCGGTAAGCAAGGAGTTTGTAATTGGGAAAAGCAGCAAAGACCTGTATATGTTTTTAGAGAAATCTCAGATATAGAATGGAATATGACCTAGTTTTGACTGGAAAAACAAGCAGACCCTACCTGTAAAACAGAAAATTCTTATTTGTAGATCTAGCACAAAATTTCCTGGTTTGGCTCCTAAATTCTGCATACATATTATCCCTGTGCCCCATCAGTCTTCTGTCTGTACTCTGACAGCTTTGCACCACTTTTTATGGTGCTGCCTGTTCTGCTTCTGTTTATTCTTTTGGGTCTGGGGTTTTTTTGAGGGGGTACATTTTCTCTGCTCATGACTTTCCATTGCCAAGGACTCTTTCCCTGTACCCTCAGGTATGTCTCCTATCTGTAATGTTTTTTCAGTCTATTATCCCTGACCGTTTCTGTAAAATATTTAGTTGAATGCTGTGTAGAGGCTGATGTTCTAAGGCAAAATAACATAGACGAGAGCTGTTTACTCACAAAAAACCCCACAAAGTGCATGAGTTATTGGGAATCCTGTTCCTGAGCCAAACCTGCCAAGTTTTGCTTTGGTTCAGAACACCTGGTATCAATAAATTTTTTGGGTATTTTCCTGCCAGGAGAGTGATCGTCCAGACCTGAGTAACTTCATGGAGAGTGGGGAGTGGGTGATGAAGGATTACCGTGGCTGGAAGCACTGGGTTTACTATGCCTGCTGCCCTGACACCCCTTACCTGGACATCACCTACCACTTCCTCATGCAACGCCTGCCTCTCTACTTCATTGTGAACGTCATCATCCCCTGCCTGCTCTTCTCCTTTTTAACAGGGTTAGTTTTTTACCTACCCACAGATTCAGGTATGTGAATTCATTCATTCTATTGCCATAGAAATTGCTCTTCTAGGAAGTTCCAGAGAATTTCCCAGTATTTAAATCACCAGCCAACTTGAAGGCCAGTGCATACTAAAACTGGACATTTCCACTGAAAGTAATGGCTTTAAATATTCTGCAAAGAAAGGATAAGTGCTGAAAACTGAAACTGTTGATATAAGTAAATTGGGATGCTTTCCCACAGAAATTTCTGTCTAGTTAACTTCTGCAAACTAAAGATTTAGCTGGTTAATTTTTATGTTTTGCCATAGGTAGTCAGTGTGTTAGTATGTCCTGCGGTAAATGAGCACACAGGGGTGACAGAGGCCCTTGTGCACAGTGTCAGAGCTGAGAGTTTGTTACCTGTTCACACACACATCACCTCGTGTGACACAGAGTAATCCTGACCTGTTCTGGCCTCCTTTGTCTCTCCTGAGTCACTCATGTTCCCTGCAACCATTTCCTCTGCTTTGTTTTGCCTTCTGTCAGCTTTTCATACCGCTTAATTTCAGTGTAAGCCCCTTCTTATGAAATACTTGATGCATTTTTTTCAGTGGAAAACTTTCTACAAAGTGGCACTGGATAAAAACAATGTGTGAATAATGTTTTATGGTTAATTTTTGACACCCTTCATATGTGAGGAGATCTCACATAGCAACTGACCTAATGTCAGATGTGATTTTAGTCTGCTCTCTCAGCCCAGAGACACAGAGTAAGGGAAGCAAACCCTCAGCAGGCTGTGGCACAAGCACTAATCAGGTGCATAAACTGCATTGTTCAAAATGCAGAGCCCATGAAATGCTCCTAGCAAGTAAAAATATCCACTACCCACACCTCAGCCCAGTCATTCCTGGTAATTCCCACCTTAGTGCTGGAGCTGATGCTGTTAGGCTCTCAGGTTTGCCCAGCCTAGTTACTGCTTTGGATGCTGGCAGGTTTTTGTGTGAACAGCTCTCACCCACATCTCGCTTCTCAAATGCTCTCTGTACTGAATGATAGCAGCAGCAATGGTTTTGGGTTTGGTTTGGTTTTTTTTTATGACAGGTGAGAAAATGACTCTCAGCATCTCTGTCCTGCTGTCTTTGACTGTGTTCCTGCTGGTCATTGTGGAGCTGATTCCCTCCACCTCCAGCGCAGTGCCTCTGATTGGCAAGTATATGCTGTTTACCATGGTGTTCGTCATCGCTTCGATCATCATCACCGTCATCGTCATCAACACCCACCACCGCTCCCCCAGCACGCACACCATGCCCCCCTGGGTCAGGAAGGTGAGCTCTGTGGCTTGGCACACTTGCTGGTTTCCACTGAACACTCCATATTTTATTGGCAGGATTTCTAATAAAATAAATAATTAGGTAAGTAAATGCATCATGTTAAAGGTCTCTAGGCACAAGAGACAGTGTTATCTATTTAGCTGTACATTAAATCAGCAAGATTGCTGAAGTGCTCCTTTAAGTAACAAAGTTGTCCACTGGGGTGGAGTCTTGCAGGGAACAGATGAGACAAAACATGGGCAGTGGAAGGTACAGGGAAAAGAAAATGTCCATCTGGACTCAAATTACATATCC
Organism: Picathartes gymnocephalus; assembly: GCA_013390045.1. NCBI lineage: Eukaryota > Metazoa > Chordata > Aves > Passeriformes > Picathartidae > Picathartes > Picathartes gymnocephalus. Next base: position 63,276 of record WEKY01035685.1, read on the forward strand.
TGGTCTAATTCTCCATCTGACTGCAAGGCACTGCTGCCTGCCAGTGACCAAGTCCACCAGCCTCCTTGAGTGCAGAGCCACTGGGAATACCTTAGTACAGCATCCCATTTTGCAAAAGATGCTTTAGCAAAAGCTAAAAAATCTTCTCTGGACTTTTACAGTACATGGCTGCTCTGCAGCCCTTGGGAGTAAAGGAGATCCTTGCACAGGAGTCTAAATGGTAATCATAAGATGTAGAAAAAAATCGGTTGTCTATCATTACAAGTTCTTTGCCAGCTAGACAGTATCAAAGACCATCTGATTTATACAGTAATCTTTGCTGTTTTGAAGCCTGCCTGGGTTAATACTAAACCATGACATGAAAGGAGATTGTTCTGTGTATTTCTAATTATACTTTTAAGGTTACAGCTTATATAGGATTCCCTCTGCAGCACAAACAATCCCTGCAGAAGGGAAATTTCAACAGGAAACACTGCGCGTGCCTAACACTGCTCTGACAGCAGGTCTCTGTCACTCCAAAGGAATTGACTGTAAACCTTATATGCCTGTATAGCAAATATTCATAATAGCGAAATCAAACCTAAGTAGCCAAAAGAGGTTCTTTGTAGTCCATTCTTCAAGTGAGATTTGTAGGCAATATATTTCAAGTTAGATGAGATGGCTACAGCTCTGCCATCTCATGCTAGCTGAGGATCTGCTCTGTGGCATTGCTTCCCGCTTCATGTGTGGCTGTTGGGTGTAGAGCAGGGGAAATGGCTTGCAGAAAACGTGTTGCAGGCCTGTGGGTGACTCCCTGTGCCCGGGACACGAGGCTGACAAAAGCCCCAGTGTAACCAAGGCGTGGGCTGTGACATAGTTGGGGAGGGAATCTGCAGCAGACCCAGCACGGGAAGTGATCTGGGAGAGAGAGGCTTGTCTTTGTTCAGCACACAGCTGCAGCTGTAACACAGCCCCACAGACCAGCAACTGTCATCTTCTCCCTTTGTTTTCAGATCTTTATTGACACAATCCCAAATGTCATGTTTTTCTCCACAATGAAAAGACCATCACGAGACAAACAAGACAAAAATATTTTTGCAGAAGATATTGATATTTCTGACATTTCTGGGAAGTCAGGTTCTGTGCCTGTCAACTTCTACTCCCCGCTTACCAAAAATCCAGATGTGAAAAATGCTATAGAGGGAATCAAATACATTGCAGAAACGATGAAATCGGACCAAGAAGCCAGTAACGTAAGGCATTTTTTTGTGCATGATTCATTTCTAGCTTTCAAGTTGCTACAGCTTACTTTTTTGGCAAAATATCCCTGCCTTACAAAAACACTCCAAGCCCTGGTTTGGCTCTAGCAGTAGACAGTCTTCTCTCCTTGATGGAGTCAACAAGGAGCAACAAATAATTGTCACAGATGTTAATTGAATATTGCCTTCCCAAAATAATAGGAAAGGAAAAAGTGTCAGTGCTAAGGTTTTCTTAATGTAATATGTGAAGCCATAGAGATGAAGTGTCTGTGAGTAGGAAACCAGTTTCAAGAGCTGTAAGCAAGTTCCAAAACACATTTCTCCTATCTTCCACTCAGGCATCTTGCCCCTGTGGTAAGTAAGATCCTACTGCTTTTGAAAGCCCAGGAAGCAAGCCAAACTCCCAAAAGACTAGTAGAGTTATCTTAGAAGTGTTAAATGTAACTTACAAATGATATTTCCAGTTTTGATAAGGTTTTGTTTTATTCCTGAATACTACAAGTGGTCCCTCCAAATGAAGTATGTCATGAGCTACTCTGATTACTGACTTTTTCCACATCGTACGCCAAAGGAAGAGTAAAAGCATGTAGAGTCACACATGGCAGTGTTCCCTAGGAAAACCTAGCTCTGCCTCCTTCTAGCACATTCAGTACAATTAACCCCTCTTCTATTTCAGCTTTCACAGCTCACACAGCTTTTGCAGACATAATTCAGTCCTGGTATTTCACCTTCCTAAGCGGTCAAGGACCTCTCCTGTTGAGCTGCAGGCTAGTCTGAAGACAGGGAGGTTCTCAGAGAAAATAATTTGGCCCATGCTCTTGAAAAGGAGGTGGTTCCTTTCCACGGACCCGATTTACACCACGGTGTTTGTTCCTGTGACCAAATTCCTGGAACATGTGAAATGGCTCCGGCTGTAGTCTCATGTTCCCCGTGACTCCTTTGCCTCTCTGCAGACAAATTGTTGTCTTCAGCAGGGCTGGCGTGGCTTCAACATCTCTGGGTTTCACTTCCTCCTTGGCTTACAAGTAGGGTCTTCAGGTTACCAGCAAATGCCCTCTTCAGAAGTGGAGCCCAGCTGTTTGTGTCATCTGGGCACTACTGATATATCACTTCCAAGAGGTTTCAAAAGCCAAGGTCCCCAAATAAACTGAAGGTTGTGGTTTCTGAAGGCTGTCACTTCATTGCATTCACTTCTGAACCACCTCAAAACAATATTCATTATCAGTATCCTCTAAATAAATTAAACAGCCTCTTCTACTTGTGGGAGACCCAAGGCACAAGCAGAAGATGCTTTAGGCCAGCACATGTCACTCCTTAAGGCAGAGTTACAGGGCGGAAATCCTGAGCCCTGCTATACTTGGTGCCTTGCACTCTGCATGCTCTTACTGTGCAGGGTTCCCACCAAAAGCATCCAGTGAAAAGGCAGACACAGAGCAAGTGGTTCATGGTGTCCCACAGCTGGAAAAAAAGAGTAATGGAGCTACCAAAAAAGTTTTACAAGACATTCTAGTGTATGGAAATCAGGGATTAGGTTTAAATTATTAAAAATTGCCTAGATACCCCATGAGAACAAAAAAGCAATGGAAAAACAAAAGTCAGTTGGGTCAAACTAAGCATTTTGCTTTCAACATTTTAAACTCTCTTTCAGAAACAACAATTCGCTCAACAATTAGGCTTTTCAACATTTTTTTAAAATCAAATTGTTCAGCAAATTGACAGGGTTTCTGGTTAGTTTAGCATTGAAACTTATATTTCTAGGTTGCTTAGGCTTTCTTAACCACTGACCTGCTTTTGAGAAGCAAATGAGCATTTTTTGCATAACAATAACTTATGGAAGAGCCTTCCCCTTGTTCAAGACAGTAAACTACAAGAATGCTGTAACAAACAGGGTTCTGCAGAGATTTTACCGTCTCCTTTGTTTCTTTCCCAGGCTGCAGAAGAATGGAAGTTTGTTGCAATGGTGCTTGATCATCTCCTCCTTGGCATATTTATGCTAGTTTGTTTTATAGGAACATTAGCTGTATTTGCTGGTCGCCTTATTGAATTAAATCAGCAAGAATGAACGTCAGCTGGAAACTATTTGCTACCCTGAACCTCTGAAAGCATCATAACCATCAAAATCTGGCCAGCCTCTAAAAGGTTCACTGACAGGAATCAGCAACCGCTGGGAAAGAGCAGGGATAATAAAACGTAAGGTACTTCTGAGCTGCTGCTCAGTAGCATTTAATTGCAAAAAAGAAACACTTGTATTACTGGTAAACTTGAATGGCTGTCAGCTAGGTTTTGATCCATTTTACCCTTTATTAAAAATGTTAATGTATTAATAAGACTGACTTTGTAAGCAACAGATACTATTCTAGTGAAGTCAATAGCAGTGTAATATGCTGTAGTTGAGCTGTAAATCTGTATCCAACTTTAGCATTCAGGCTGGTTTTAATATCTGCTCTGTGGCTTTTGTATTAGCAGGGTCACTCCTCTCATAACACTAGATAGAATTGTCAGAAATACCTCAAACTCCGTGCTTAAGCACTTGATTTTCATGCACAAATCTGAACTGTCATGCGTGACTCTACCCGTAGAAGCTCTTGCTGCAGCAAAGAGGAGAGATTTGCTTGTTCCTTACTGTGGGGAAGGATCCAACCGATTCCTAGGATAATGTGCCCAAGCTTTGTTCAAAAGTTGAGCAGCAGCTCTCTCTCGTGGCTGAAGCAAAGCAGTGCTGCCTCTGGCCAAACACCGCCGGACGTTGTTTACTCCATATTCCACGTAAGCAAGGAGCCTCGCTGCGTTTCAGTAACGCGGTGTGGCAATACCAGCAGTGCTGCCTCTCTTTCTCAAAAATAAATAAGGATAGGTGGGGCAACTGTGACAAGTTACTCATCTTTTCCAGCTGGTTGTCCAAGCCAAGAGCACTACTTTGCTAACAGCTGTAAACAATTTGCTGTGAGTTTAGTAAAATAATTCATATTATGTTAATGCTCCACAGAAATGTGTCATGCCTGCAGAGGACCGGCATTTGAAGCACTATAGGGAAAATGAGCACTTGAGAAGCACTCCCAGCATTGCGTAGCGTTTGCTAGACAACGTTTTGGTGAGGTGCAGTCCCGAGCAAACACTTTGTCTGGGGTAGTCGATCACTTGTAGCACTCTGCTCCGCTCTGGTTTAAAGGATGGTAATCTTTGCCTCCCTGGATGATCATTAACCCTGTAGGCGAAGGCCAAAGGTGTATTGCTGGGTGACACCTCTGGTGACAGAGGGAGTGTCCGCTGCAGCTGGGTTTATCTCCGGTGGGAGTTCCCAGTTCCCAGCCCTTGGGGGGAGTCAGCAGCTCCCTGCTCACGATGAGCTAAGCCGCAACACAATGGTACCTGGAACTTAATTTGAGAGCCTGTGACTGCCACTAAAATTGACAGAACAATCATCTTAGAGCAGCATGTGGTTGAATCTTGGCATTAAAAATAAACATCAAGTAACAAGATCCACGGTGAGCATCCACAGTATCTTTGTTCAGCTTCCCCAAGGCAGATCTGGGTCTTGGCCTCCAGATTCCCCCTATTTGTGTGCCAGAGTGAGTGTGTGTTGGTATGGGCCTGCCTGCTTGCTTCTACAGCTCTCCTTAGAGACAGCTAGGTACCAGTGCTTTCCTTCCACTTCTTCAGAAAAAGGTTTGAAGCTATTTATTCAAAAACTTTCATTTGTGATGGTTTGACCTGTCCTATAGGCACAGCAAATCTGCCTGTCACTTTGATTCTTGATGAACTAGTTGTGTCTCGAAAGATGTGACAGCAGGCAAAAATAAATGCTAACAACTTCCCTTCTTAGGTTGCAGATTGCGGGCACTGTACCCTGACTTTCCAAACAGGGTTCTCCAAGCATCAAATAAGCACGCTTTTTCTTTTTTTTTTTTTTTTCTACTTTGCTTTGAGTATTTGGACTCTACCAGCCTCTATTTTCTGTTCCTAGATCACCTTTGTGATATATTTTTCCTGCATACTACTTCTATACCACTAAGATCCCCTGCTACCAGTATCCATCTACTGACAGAATACCCTTACCTACTTGCAGACTATTTCTTCTCAACTGCTGCTGTCCTTTTAATGTCAGCACCTGCTAAAATAGTAGCTTTGGAGATTGTAAATGTTCTGTCTCAGTCAAAGTCACAAATAATCTGCCGTCAATGTGTAAGTATGTATAGTCTAATGATTTCTTATTTACATCTCTGTAGCCCCCCCCTTTGCAACCTTAACACTAAACTCTCCCCTCTCCTACATGGGTTGGATCAGCAGCCCCAGGAGATGACCCTGGATAGTACTCTGCAACCCACACAGGCATCTCTGCTGCCTCATTGCCTTAAACAGGCATGTTTCAGCCCTGAGCTTCATCTAACATATCATGATAAGCAAAGCAAGAAACAGGCATCACACACTCATTGTTAAATTTCTCTATTAAGTGTAAAACATAATGACATGCAAACAGCATGGTGCTGAAGTAAGAAGATGTCATTTAAATGAAGGCAGACTAGGGACGTCTGAGTGGGAAGTGTTGCTTCCATGCTGATAGTACCCGGAGCAGTTAACTTAGCCCTCTTTTCACTGCCATCTCCTTGCTACTAAAGCTGCTTTTGTTCACCTTGAGCTTGTTGATAACACCCTATTTATGTCCTTAATAGAACAGCTTCCTGGAACGTCTCCATCTCTTTCAGATTGATTCTTTTTCCAATTTTCAAACCATTTGGCTGTTAACTTTCCCCTTCCCATCCGTTTAGCTGACCTTAGCTACTCTCTACTGTGCCATGGATATGTTGCTCTCAGGGATGCAGTCACTCCCAAATCTCTTTCCTCTTCGGCACTTGTGCTCTTCAGGAGCCCAGACCCTTCTGAGAGGGTTATTTGATCTTTTTAAGTCCTTTCTCTTGTACCAGCTCCAAGAGAGCAGTGTCACCTCTGCATGAGTCTGTAATCAGAACAGGCTGCTGCTCTCCATCGTCACCAGACAGCTGAGCTGAACCTGATGTCCTTTTTCTGTCTCTTCAGCTGGTTGGATCTTGGCTTTGTAAAATGTAGTTGAGCTGATCAAGGGAGGGAACAGAAAAATGACACTTGCTGAACTCCAAGCACTTGATTATGAGCTTGTGTATGCTAGGTGTGATCATTCATCCGCCACCAGTGCTTGGGTCCTGCAGCCTCCTTCAGTTTGAGAGTTTTTTAAAAATCAGATTATTGTTTCAGGCAGTTGTACGAGAGTTTAAGTACTCTTTTTTTTCTCCAGGATATAAGTTGCTGCCAACCTCCTTGCTGTGGCAGTCTCCCCAGAGAAATGTGAAAGCAGTGTGAGTTTCATCAGTGTGCTGACTCAGCAGTTCCTGTTTCCACAGCTGAGGCAAACCACATTGGGTAGGGACAGAAGGGCAAGAGAGAATGTGTAACACAGGACCCACATAAGTGCATAAACACTGTGCTGCTGGTGGAGAAAGGGAGCACATGACCTCCCTGAAAGGTTTGTCTTCTGGTACAGTGACAGGCGAGATATCACCTTTATAGTCACTGACAGTTTAGCACATCAGAAATGCTTTTGACTTTGGACACTTTTAGAAGGTTGCTCTCCTTGGCTCCAGTCACAAGACCTCACATTCTCATAAGTTTACCAGTGCTAGATAAAGTCTAGCACAGCCTTCAGGCCCCCAGGCCTGAATGCTGCTGGCTATAAATTACCTCTTTCTTTATTTTCTTAAAAATTGCGAAACCTATACAAAGTCTCCAAAGCTTCTATCATCTGAATGTTGTATGGACACTGACTTCTAACAAAGCTCCAGAGCACTTGTCTCTTTCTAGAAATCAAATTCCAAATATGAAAAAGGCAATCATGCACTGCTTTGCAAAAGATTCTCTAAAATGATTGTACTGATTGTACTGATAAAGTATAAAAGACTGACACAGCTATGGAAAAGAGCTAACTTGTAGGCAAGCATTGCCACCCTCACTGTGAGAGCCATGCTGAGTCCTGCTGGCTGCAGGTGGGTTAGCTACAGCAAGGCCAGGACAATTTCACTTGTTACCATGTAACAGGCCAGCCTGACCGGCAAGCAAAAGTCCAAAAGAGTTTGTAGGCTACCGCAACACAGTGATGATGGATCACTCAGTGGATTCCCCATAAAGGGACAACTCTTTCCTAGCAAGGCTTGCAACCATTTCCTGTCATCCCAGCACAGATCTCCCATTGTGGCACATCTTCCCAACTTCTAAAAGCTGAGCAGATCTGTATCAGTGTTTGCTATTTATCCCATATGGAGCCTGGAACAAACACATCACATGGTATTTCCCCAGCATGTAGACAAGAGGAAGCTGTTTGCCTCTACATGACTTTTCAGCTAACCAATGACCCAAATGTCGTTTGCCGTGCTTAGGAACCTCATGTGGATTTGTGACCCTCTTTAGAGAGCTTTGGGACTGTAAAGACAGTAAACATAGAGTACCTGCAGTTTTGCTATTTGTGAGCACTGAAATTTTTGCTTGCAAGCTAATCTACATTGTGTGCATGGGTCAGAAAAGGGTAGACGTAAAAAATGGTACCAGTTTTTTGTCTTATAATGCTCCAAGCATACAACGACACAGAAACAGAGAAATGACCTACATAAAAGCCTGGCAAGGTTTCCAACCTTACACTGAAGACAGCACAGTAATACCATTGCTCTTATGACAGCATGTCTCACCATAATGCTGTGCCTTCAGGCAACTGCTCATCTCCTGGTGAAAACATGAAAGTAAGTTTCAGCAGGTTAACTTAGTACACAGGTTACTCAGTCTTTGACCTTGCTGGGACACGTTGCTACAAGTGAATCAAGAGCATTTTCAAGTTCTTCAGGACACCTATCTCTAGCATTTTTATTTCAGATAACAGTGTTACATAGCTGCTGGGCTGGACCACGTCCATGCATGGAGTAAACAAAAACGATCTGAACACCTCCAAAATGTGAAATCCCATGGAGACAAAAGCATGTGAGATTAACGTTGGCTCAAATAGACGCTCAGGACACAGCTCTTGCACTTCAAACTTTGCTCCTATCTGCACAAGCTACTCCATTACACATACTTGGGCGTTTTCCCATCCAAAACCTCAGTGTTGGACATAAAAACATTAACAGAAATTTTGTTTCTAGAAAACTTAGTCGAACTGAGGGGGAAAAGGGAACAGAATCTATTGCTTGCCTGGCAAAGCAGTCTCTGCATGAGTTAATTGAAGTGTGAAACACAAATACCTTCTGGGGCATCCTGCAGCGAGGGGTAATTGACCTTCCCACATCTCAGTATACTGCAAACCTTAACAGGGAAAAAGCAAGCACCTCTTTCCCACTGTTTAATTACGTTTCTACTCTACCGTATGTGTCTGTGCCTCGTGCCTTGCTATTCCCCAGGCGCCACTATCCCTTCCCCGCTGGCTGCCATCAAGGCCATCGGAGGCAGGTAGGGAAAACAAAGCGTGTTGAGAACTCTGTGGCCGAGCGGAGCCCCGGGAGCAGGGCCGAGAGGAGCGGGGGCCGTGCCGAGGGCCGGGCAGCGCGGAGCGGCCAGGGCGGCACGGAAAGCAGAGCTGCCCCTGCGGTGAGGGCACGGCCGGGGAACCGGGGAGCCTTTGAACGGGATGTGTCCTCGGCAGAGCTTCCAAAGTCACAGTTCAGGCCGTTGGCACTTGGGGACCTGAACTCATCTATCTCCCTGTAAGGAGTGACTGATTGCTGTGAACTCCCACTGGGCACCGGGCACAGAAGGATATGGGCACGGCCGTCACCGGCACCCCGGGCCACCCGGGAAGGATCAGCCCCGCTCCGCCGGCCGGGCCGAGGGGCACGGCCCCGGGGGGCGGACACCCACCCGCGGCCTGGCAGGCGATGGGTCCCGCCTGCCCCGCGCCGTGCGGGGCCGGGGC
>WEKY01035685.1:72614-111078 GCA_013390045.1 Picathartes gymnocephalus
GGCGGGCAGGGCTCCAGCGCCCGCCGCGCTGGGGCGGCTCGGCAGCCCCGGCCCCGCGGGAAGAGTGCCCTGCGGGTACAAGGGTCGGGAGCCGAGTCTCGCCTCGTGCCTGTCTGCTCTTTCTCTCTTTTCTTCCAGACTGCTCTGTCTTGGGCTGGACGCGTTCCTCCTGCCTCCCGAAGCCGTGCTGGCAGGCTGCGATCCCTCCTTGCTTGCCCTCGCCTTCCCGCTTCCCCCGGGGTTGGGCGCGTGCCCGCGGTGGCGGCCGGCGTTGGCCTCTGGGCGCAGCCCCCGGCCCCGCTTGGCAGCTCGGACCGTGCTTCTGCCCGGGCCGCCAGGGAGGTGCCTGGTGGCATCCTTGTCCATCTCTGCTGCTGTACAGCCACGGCTCTGACATCCTGGCTGGTGTGTCAGAGTGGGGAGAGCCGCCCTGGGTTTGTGGCACACACCGGTGCCCATAGGTGTGGCACCCACGCACGGCATCGTTATGTTGGTCACACACGCAGGTGTTTGTGTTGTAGCCTCCCTCAAGTGCTTTCATCTGCAGCGAACGTTGAGGTGGACTGTGTAGTTGGGCTTTATGGTGGAGTCAACAAAGCAGGTCTCTGCCCTCTGAGCTGGCTCCTGGGGGCTTTTTGGAAGGAATCAACTTAGGAAACCTCAAGTAACCAGTCTTCAAGTTTTAGTTTGTCTTGCACTTTGTTTGCCTGTGCTACTCTAATGTCTGTTTCATCTTCTAATGAACACCTTCTGGAGTGCAGGGCTATGTGCCTTCTCAGAGTAGGTGTTCCTCAGCTACCACGTAGCTTGTTTGAGCAGCCTCGCTAAAACAAAGGTGGTAACAGTATTTGTCTCTGGCACCAATGTGTGCGTGTTCAGGAACCTACCATGAAGTACTTCTAAATTGCCCCTTTACTCCTGAAGTGCGTTCTCAAAGGCTGGGCTGTGATAAGCAGCTGCTCTCAGTTTTGATCTCCAGAGGATGAGCAGTGTGTTTTGCTTCTCATTCACACCCTTTTCAGCTCTGTCAACCATCCTCTCTGTTTCTTCTCTCCACTAGCTTTTCCAAGTCCAATTTGGGAGGACAGTGCAGACTCCCAGGAGGCCAGGTGAAAAAGAAAAGGTCCTCTCAGAGCCTTGCCTTCAGTGAAGGCAGGAGGGATGGCAGTGTTGCTCTGGCAGTGCACTTTTTCAAGTGCTGTGAAGCACGAGGCAAGCTGAGCTGGCATGTACTTTCCCCTCTGCTGTGAGGGGAAGAAGCAGATGAGGAGGAAATACAGCTGTTCCAGAGCACTTCTGCCCTCTGTCCAGCGGGAGCATGTGAGGGAGGAGGACAGACGCAGAAAGGGAGATTCAGGAAGAGAGTATGGGGGGTTGGGGAGGGACGAGGGGAAGAGAGGAAAGCTACAGAGAGGAAAAGCTCCTTATTTATGCACAAATGTTATTTAAAGATCTGTTTAGCTACAGCGAGAGCAAATAGCCTAAAATTATGAGATTGTATCTGGAGTCCCTGTTATTGTTCCTCCAGAAAGCACTGCTTTTCATTCCTCGAGTATTATGTATGTCTTTCTGTCTCACTCTTCTAGGCTCTTCAGCATTCTCTCACCTCAAGCTGAGCAGGATGTTGCCCTTAGCATCTGCCTGTCAAATGTGTAGTTCTCCGTGTTGTACATGAAATGATTATTTCCATAGTTGGTTAAGGCAAGTTTCCGAGGAATGTGAAGCAAGAGGCACGCCAGTTCCTGTGGCTGGCCTTGGCTGGAGTGCAGGCATTTTGGGACAGGGGCTGTGCCTGGAGGCTGTGGTTGCTCTATGTGTTATCCTTGGCAGCTTAGGGATTCCTGCCACTGCTCCTGTCCCTCCCACCCTTCTCTTATGTCTTATTGCTGCTCACCTGTTCCTCTGCCTGTGCTGCAGCTGCTTCAGCCTCTCCCAGTTATCTGTGGGGTAGTGAATAGCTCAGAAGTCTGAGTAAGGAGGAGAGAGAGCAACTACTCACTTGTCTGTAGAGAAGTCCCCTCTCAGGTCTGTACTGAGTCTCCCCTGTATCCTGCTTTGAGATCCCTCATTCCTACAATTGGGAATTAAAGCATTTGAAGCTCTCTAGCTATGTCTTAATTACTGCTGCTGCCTTGCTATTTCTTCTGAAATGACACTTTTAAATTTCTCCAGGATTAGTTCACTCTCTGAATAGTGTCATATAGTAAGGTACTGTCTTCGGGGCCTGCATGGCTATAAGACTACTAAACCCTTTTTTTTTTTTTTTTAAATGGAGAACCCAGTTACCTGCCCCAGCAGGGTTTCATGGCTATTACCCGTGTAGAAGAGTCAGAACTGAAAGTGTGCACCTAAGAAAAGGTATTGGCTATAGAAGGAGCAATTTCCCACCTGTGATAACAGGTATGACCTTTACATCTCATGACTTCCAGACCCTGAAAAGGCTGCTGAGAAGCACTAGCAATGCTAATCCCTTTGAGAAGGGAACATGCTGCAGTATTTCTCTCCATTACCTACACTCCATGAAGTTCTAACAGCTATTTGGTTTTCTGCCCTGCTTGTATAAACACCCAGCTGCAGTGTATATTAGTGTTGTCTGACAATTGTGACGTGACAGGAAGGCATAGGCTTCCTTTGGAGCACATATATTGTTCATGGTGTACATGCAAAATTCAGTAAAATGTCTTTATGCAGCAGCTTTGAGAAATGTTCTGTGTTTTTAACTACATGAAGTCTTCATCTGGTTAATGGACTTACGTATAGAAACCGTATGAAATAATGATGCAACAGAGGGGAGGATTTCTTTGAAGTTTATGCTTTTGCCAGGGTAAACATCTTAATTATGGCTTCTTCACAATAATGAAGTGTTATCAAAATTCAAATCTTAATTAAATACTTTTGTGTTCTTTGTACTGATTTCTCTTGTTCTTGACTCTAACACTCATTTCTCTAACATTTGGTCTGTGGGATCTCTTATTAAAACTGACTGTTTACTCTCTTGGTTCAAAATCTGTGGTGCTAGCTGTGTTTGTGTAGGGGTGTGGACACCCAGTATATGAGGAGGTAATTAAATTTTGGAATTCTGGGATGGTAGAACAGATCTTGGTAGTTCTGAAGAAGTGGATCCTGTAAGTAGCCAGGGGTCTTCAAGGCAGCTGTCTGTCCTGTGTGCAGTTACCACCTACTTGTTTAGCTCCTTACTTCAAAGAGGTATGTGAAAATCTGTTATTGAGTAATAGCTGCTGAACTGTTAGTTGGCAAATAGCCCAGAAAAGGCATTATTAAAAAGTAAATTTAATAAAGATGTCTACAATCGTGCTTTAGTAGAAGGCTTCATTTAAAGTATTTTGTGTGCTTGTGGTGACCAGTATGATAGTGTAATGTGCTCATGAAGCACCGGATACTTGTATGCATATGTCTGGGTATCTGAAGAGGGGGAAGGAGAAGTGAAAAACTGTTTACTGTGTTAATACTCTGTTATTATTCTCTGAAAGGACTGTCACTGCTGCTGAGCTGAGAGTGAAATTTGAATAGTAAAAAGGTTATTTTTTTCAGTGACAACAACCCTGAACATCAAGACCCTGAAAGGTATCAGAGTTGCTCTTCATCCTTGCAGGCACACAAGTCTGCAAGTGCAGCTGTCCTTGGGCCCCATCCAGCACAGTCCACAAAGATCAGTCAAGAGTTGTCTCTAAGACTGGAGACACAAGTGGAGGGGGAGCAGTTTCGTCTAAATCACAGAGATCAAAGGAGTTCAGAATAGAAAGTTTTTCCTAATTCCTGGAAGGAGATAAACGGGAAGCACAAGGAATAGTTTGAGAGTCTGTTTTGTAACGCTTAGCCATAACCTCATTAGTGTTCTTCATTTGGATCCAATTACACATAAGTATGCTTTGGAGTTAAAATGTGTAGTTTTGTAATTCCTTAGACTACTAATGTTGTAGAAGCAAAAGTTTCTAAGTTTTATTGTGTTCATGTGGCACCCCTCATCTTTAATCACCTCAATGTGTGTATGTATGTAGCTGCCACCATTTCCTTCTTGGGATAAAGCCCATGAGAAGGGCCTGTGCATGCTTTCATGAGAGCCCTCTTTCTGTTTGTGCTAGGTTTGAGCGCATAACTCCTGCTGAAGAGACTACAGGATATTCTGTAACGGGAAGTAGTACAGATGTTAAAATAAATGCTCTTAGCAGCTTCAGTGAGCCCAAAATAGCTTCTGCATGTTTCTCTCATGATAACTACAGGAAATTGGGTGATTCCCTCTTCCTCCCTCTCTGTAATATTTTGAGTGCTGAAATCCTCTTGCCATGAAGAGCAGGCAGTGTGGAGCAGGCTTCTCTGTATTTTCCTGGGCTCTGACTCAACAGGGCCAGAAGTGAGCCCTAAACAAACTGTGTTCCTTAGCACATTGTTCTGCTTCCTACAAAAAATTCCAGTATGGTCCTTAGTGGTGAGGGAGGGTAACCAGTGAAACTGGTTGTCCAGAGGGATTGTGGAGTCTCTGTTGTTAGAGATGGTCTAAAAACTGGATAAGGCCTGAGTGATCTGCTTGAAGCCAGGTTAGCCCTGCTCTGAACTACATGAGATCCAGCAGTTCCTTCCAGCTGGCTGTATGCCATGTTTTTGCATTACAGGGAAAGTATGGCTGCCTTTGTCCCCAAAACCAGTGGGAATAAATGTAGTCTTAAAATACTTGGAAATAGCCTTGAGAATTCTGAATAAAGACTTCCAAAATTGAAGTATGTAGAGAAACATAGTGTAAGGAGGTAATTTTGCCCAAAATCTCATAGCAGTGATAGCAGTAATAGTCCTGGGAGAGGATAAAACTACCTCTTTTCCCAATTCAACTATTTTCAGATCACTTGGCAATAGACTACACTTACCTGCTGAGAGATAGCATATTCCTTTTCTTTTTTTTCCTTATCTGACATGTTCATAGGGAGTTTTAGTACTAAAGAAAAATGTAGTGCATTGACTTTTTCAGAAACCTAGAAAATCTGATCTGGAAAATAATTCAGTGAAATAAAGACAAGAGCTGCAAAGGAAATTTTTAGAAAGTGATGTTATTCCCAGTTAGTTGCACAACAATTAATCTTGTATCTTTTAAGAGCAGAAAATAGCAGATTAAGCTGTACGCTGAATCCAAGTTTGAGTCTCTTTGTTTAAGAAAGAAAAAATCACTTAAACTTAGAAAAATCTGGAAGCTAAGGAGAACACAGATCAGCATTTTATAGAGTATCATGGAAGGAGTTAAGCTGTGAGTTAACTGCATCTGTGTTTCAAATCCAAATGCTATGAACAAGGCACCATTCAGATCTTCAGTTATAAGTTACGCTGAATTCGTTATGCTGCATTTGTTTGAATTCTGTTCAGAGGAGAAAAAGAATCCTGTCAGATATAAAAAATCATTACTCCTGTTTTGGTAGCTTGTTTTTGAAGTGATAAAGTAGGATTCTCTTTTTTTTGTTTAGCACTTGCGCAGGTCGTTGGCTAATTATTAGCAGCTGTGGAACTGTGGAGTTGCATAAGCATAACTAAAAGTCGGTGGAGCCTTGCATCATTTTGCAGATCTATCCATTGCTTATTCTCCACAACAACAGATAGTTTTGTAGCTCAATTGACACAAATCCCTAAATGTTAAGAGGGCGTCAGCAAGCATGGCGAGTTGGCAAATCCTTTAAGTCATAGAAATCAGATAGGATAATGGGTTATTTTATTGTTGCCACAACCTGCTGTCCATTTAGACATGTGCCTTGGTGTTCTGTGAAGAGAGCTGTGTGTCAGAGTAATGCCCTGGAACAGCTGAGCCTGCTAGCTACATAAACCTGATTTGTCTGGGCAGCTTTGCTTGGAAGATGGGTGTGGGTGCTATGCCTGGCTGCTGTGGAAGCAAGACAAGTGTGAGTGCTCACAAATGCATCCCAGATTAGCCATGCCTAGTGATATGGCTGAATACAAGAGTTTCTTTTAAGCCTTAGAAAAGGCATCTTTACAATTGGAACATGTATAAAGCTGAGACCTTGGAATGTCTTGGCAAGGGAACTACCTGCAGTGCACATGTGAGTGTGTTGGCAGTGACAGCCTGGGGCTGGCAGGTCCAGCTTCTGCCCCCAGGTTTATGATACTGGCTCAGCACATTGCAGGATTTGGTTAGCAGGGTGCATTTCTTCCCAGTGAACCTGAGGTTACAGAGAACTTACTCTCCTGTTGTTCTGACTTTTAAGTCATAGAATACGTAATGATTTTTCTGATCCAGACTCTGGCTTTGTTTTTAGGGTTTTTTCTTTTTTGTCTTGTCTTTTCTTTTGCTGGTTTAAAGATCTCCACAGACAAGAGAAACTCTGAAAGGGTGAGTACAGTGCTACCAAAACATGATCCTTACAATACTTGTTCTTGGAAATTAAGATGGTAAAATTAGTTTCAGCAGATAGTGTCCCTCTAGATCAGTCCATGCACCTGGTGGTTCAGAGCTAAGCCCTGTCCCCTCTTTCAAGAACTGAAAGAGGAGTTTGGCTGAGCTCCCATTTTTTCCCCCAACACTTCTGTTTTTTTCTCTTTTTTCCTTTCCCCCCCCACTCTGTTTTTCCCTGCCATTTTTGAAGCAGTGATATGAACAGTTAAGTGAGGGTGCTTCCCCAGATTAGTTGTGTCTCTGCTGTGTCTGCTGAGAACAACATTAGCTCACTTCACCAGCAGGCTCTGAAAATGGTGGGACCTTTAGCTGCCTCAAATTGCCGTGGTCCCTGAGGAAAGCTGTAGGTGCTTGGAGGCAGATTGCAGCTCCAGTTGAAGTAGCACTCCAGAGCTACAAGTGTGGCATGAACCAGGAACCCTCCTTTTTGAGGAATCTGAACAGGGTGGTAGCTGTTTGTAACTAGCACCAGCTAGGTAGCTGTGGAGCAGAAAGACATGGAGGACAAAAAGTATATGGTTGTGAGGGGAAGGGAGGATTGTTTATTCCCCCCACCTCCTACCTGAGGAAAGTTCCTCAGCTAGTGATTAAAGGATGCTACTTCAGTGTTCTTTTGGTTCAATTTGATTTGCAGGTTGGCAAACATGGACAGCATCAGCCATGTAGTACTGAGCTCTACAGTCCTGTCTTCAATTTACCCCAACTCATCAGTCTTCCCATGACAATCACATCAGTCATTGCTCTCCTCACGTCCTGATTACCCAGCACTGACTTGACCTACTTTGCCTAACATATTCCCAAAACTGTTTTTCTGGCATAGAAATGCAAAATAGAGAATTTTCAATGTTACTTTCACATTTGAAGTTACTGAAGACAATTTTTATAGGAAATATTAAATGTAGACCATAAAGGCTGCTGTGCGTGTTATAAGTAAAGAAGCTACTTGCTCACTATAAGTGAGCTTGCATGACTCAATGTAGTGTTCTCTTTATATGAATATCTGGTCAGATGATCCTCCGTGTATTTCATATGATTGTATGCACTGTCTTTAATTTTAAGACCCCTGAGATAAGGGAATGCATTTGAGCAGTGCCCTGTAGAATACACTTTCTATTCCAATGGGATGAAATGAAAAATCGAATGATAGCAATGTGGTGTTAATGAAGATATCCATGTATGATTATTTCAGTTTTAGAGAGAATGCCATTCAGCTGAGGCACACAGGCAACGCCTACCAGTATATAATTGTTTGTCTGCAGGTTACATTTTAAACCATTCCAGACTAATACCACTTTGAAACAGAAAAAGATATTCCTTAAAAGTACAGTTTTTCCAATCAGTAGTCCTGATGGCATCTTGGAATCTGAAAACTCTCAAATGGCAGCAGGCATCCCCAAAACTTTGTTTTAATATTAGGCAGAAACAATCCACAAAAAATTATCACTTGGAACTTCCTACTGTATTTTCAAATAAAAGTTCCTCATTTGATCTTAATAGGTGACTTAGGGAGGGACAAAATAATTGCTTCATGGCACAATTTACTTGAAACAGGTTATTCTTAATTGAATTGACCAGTGTCCCTTGGATATAAATGAACGACTCATGTGCTTATCTCATTTGCAATTAAAACTAAACCAGATAATGCTTTTCAAAGTGAAACATCTTACTCTGAGGAGCTGCTGCATTCTTACACTTACTTGTACCCTTAGGTGGAACTAGAGCAATATTTACTTTCTCATTTAGTGGTTATCCTTTTCCTAGCAGCTCTCTGCAGGATCAGTGTCTCCAAGTTTTATTATAGCTTTTCCTTTTTTTTTCATTTGTGTGTCCTTAAAAAAAGTGTGCATGCTGACTGGTGTCAAGAGGAAGACAAATTAACTTGAGCTGCTACAGGGAACTAGAAAATGAAATGTTCCATAACTGACAAACAGCTTGAAATGACTGGACAAGTTCCCTCTTTATTCATCTAAAATGTGCCAGTTGTTTAGCAGAACATCCCTGATAATGTGAGTGAATTGCAGGGTAAAACCCAGTTGGATGTCATCATGTGCAGTACTTAAATGAGAACACTAAGGGATTTTGTGTTTCCAAGGAAAAGAATTGTCATTGTTGTCTTCTGTTTTGCGTTACTTCAAGTTCCCCAAGAAAGTTTCCTCTTAGGAGGAATAATGGAGTTTATAGTAAGAATAGTTTGACTATTCTCTTTTACTTGAAAGGTTTTGTGCTTCTCAAAAAATGTTTGTTCACCATCCGCTCACTAATTGACCAGACTGAGAAGGCACTAAAGAAACCACAGTAATTATGCCACATGATATCTAATACCACAGCATTTACAGCTTCCAAGGCCTTTGCTCCAGGCCATCCACTGTGAGATATGGACAGAAGCAAATGAGAATATAATGGAAAAACTTGCAAGAAGGGAAAGTAAAAAACAAACAAACAAAACAAAAAACCCCCAACCAAACAAAAAACCCTACCAACCCCAAAACTGTATTTTCACTTCTTTCCCTTTAGATAGAAATAAAGAAATGTCCCATTGCCTTTTCTTAATGAGTCAAGGCTTTATGCCCTAGGAAGTGAGAACAAAGATACACAAAAAAATCACTCTGAACTAGCAGAGGGGTTGATAGGTGTAACCTGGGTCCAGTCCTACCCTTGATGTGCAGTTGCTGTGGAAGATCAGTGCTGGGATGTCACCAGTGGAGCAGGATTGGTCCAGACAAGGTCAAGACAGCATTTTCCAGGACTTTCCTCCAAGCTGTTTTCTCTTGGGCTTCTGGGCTTGCTCCCTCTCTTGTCTGGTAGACATTGCTGATTAATTTTGGAAATCACCATTCTGAAGATAGGATCACTCTTCTTCTGCTCTAAAGCTTCAATGCCGTTGATGTCTTTGGTTTAAAGTTTTTCAAGGTCACTGTTACGTGATTGTGCTGGGGAGGAAAAAACCCAGATTATCTGCAGGCTTGTTTGGTGCATAAATCTGAGTTCTGTCAAGTGACACTGACAAAAATTGCAGGTTAAGTTTCTGCATTTAAGTCTGGCCTGTGCTGGTTCTCAAGGGGATGTGTGACCCCCAGTATCACTGCCATTTCCTCTAATGTGCATTGGTTCAGGATTTCAGACCATGCCACTATGGAATAATGTCTGGTATAGGACAAGTGTAAAGGAACTTTTAAATAGCTCTTAAGGGTATAACTATGGAAATAGCCTTAGGGACAACCAAGGGTCTTCAAAATCCAAATTTCCCAAAGTGATGCAAAGTGCTGGCTTTGGCACTTGAAGTTGAGAGAACAGTCCTTGTTGCATTTACCAGCAAAAAGCCCAAAGTTAAATATGTCACAAAGTTCACTTAAATCCGAACTAGTAACATCGTGAAGCCTCAAGTAGGTATATATAGCCTGTATCACAGCTGGTGCAGCTGAGCCCCTGCTGGCAGCATGTAGTGACAGGGAACAGGTGAAGAAACACCTTTAGACTCCCACAGTGCATGGGGATGCTTTGAGGCATTGCTGAGAGAGAGCCAGGGAGTATCAGCTCACAATTCATCCTCCACAAGGAGCTGTGCTGGGTCTGCTGGGACTTGGCCCACAGACCAACTGGAACCACTGGGCTCTACCTAAATGCCTGTGACTAATCTTTCCTACCCGAAGGGACCCATGCTGTAGTGTCCCACTTACTCTGGGGCAGCTCTAAGGTTTCAGGCCAAGCAGGAGGGTTTTTTGGAGGTTTTTGTTGATTTTCTCTGTGCTGTTCTCTTAGGTCACTGCTGTGGTACAACCTCTTAGCAAAGCCAACCAGCTTTTCTGAATAGTCTAGAAATTGGACTGTAAGGCATTTCTGCTCTGTTAGCAGCACTCTTTCAGGCAGCCATGCTTCCAACTACACAATCTGGGGTTTCTGTTGAGCATAGGTAATGCCCTTGGAGCCATAAGCCATAAACTTAGATGTAAATTTAATTTTTCAGTTCTCTGCTGTATACTTGGCGTTTTGCTAATGGGAGAGGAAAGAAGAAACAAAACACATGTAGAGTGAGATGCAGATGATTGCACGTTCAGTTATAGTTGTGTGTTAAACTTCTCCTAATGAGGGAGACAGGTACCAAGCTGTTTTGACCCAGAATATCATACTCTGCTTTCAAGCTCAACCTGCACATTTGGATTATCCTGACTGTCAGTTCCCAAGTGGGAATTTGCATCAGAAGTCCAGCTCCTTTTATTTGTCTGGCTGTGGGAACAACAGGATATTCCCATACCCTTTTGAGGTAGAGGTGCTGGCTTGTCTTGTGAGTGCAGTCTCCTGGTAACTGACTCAGCTTCAGCAGTTGATGAAACCAGGTTTTGGTGAACATCAGTATAGGGCATTTTATTTCTAAATCAGCAGTTTACTCTCTAAACCAGGTGAGCTGTGACTAACCATTGCTTTCTGTCAGATTTAGCATCATCTACGTGCAATGAGTTGGTAACCCCAGGTCTGCATGACAGAAGTTCCTGCATAAAATGGCTTTCCGTGCTGAAAGCCATCATGAAGTCGTGAGATTGTCAGCAAGGATTGAGACTAATGAGTGATCCTTTCGGACCAGGGCCAGTGGTGGACATAGTGGTGTGAGCAGTCTCGCTTGGATGTGTCCCCTGTGGCTACCCCTCACATGCAGGTGAGATGTAGGAGTTCACGACAGGGCTGAGTTTTTTTCACTGTCTAAGGAAACAGAGAATGTTAGTCTCCAAGACTGTTATCTGGATGCTTTTCATGGACTCTGCAATTCTCTGTCACTTTTTAAACTACTGCTCTCTGAAATCACAGTGGCAAACTCTCCTAATTCATCGTAATTGTGCAGATAATTAAATGATAACATGGTATGCAGTGTATATACATATTCATACACTGAGCCTCCCTTTCTCCTGGTTATTTTTGGGAGAATATAATTGTCAGTAAATATCAATGAAACAAAAAGACGTGATCTGATCTTGTGCATGACCTGATCTTGCTCACCTTACTTGGTTATAGTTCAGATCAGTATAGGGTTGCTGGCACTCGTAGATAAGCAAAGAATAAAATCTCATCTGTTACACAGCAGAGAAGCTGATTGTACTTTATAATTACCCCGCAACTATGCATAGACTCCCATCTGTGGCTATATTTGGCATCCAGCTATTCCTGATGTGGGATATACCACCCATGGGAAGAATTCAAGAAATGGACTAAAGTTCCCAAAGGTTGGGACTTGCTTTCTCTTTAAAAAAAATTAAAAGTATGTGAGCTTTGGGTAGGAGATTCGGAATATAAAGGGGAAATAAACTAAGCATCAGTAACAGCTTGAGATTGTATGACCTGTGTCAGATGAAAAATTGCTCTTACCAATGAATATTGTTTGTATGGCTTTAAAATGTGTGATGTTCTGGTAGATCATAATTTCTAAGGTGTAAATTTGTTTAGTTTTATTTGCATGTACATATATGTATCCATTTATATAAATGTACACAGATGTTGATAGGAAGTTTGAATATAAAATATTACTCAGATTCTAGTGTGGTCTTTTAAATTAAAACAGTTGATGTTTTCTACTGAAATAACCAAGTATGTAAAAATTTGTCATCAAATATTCAGTTGAATACTTTGACTCATGAAAATAGCTGAACACAAATTGCTCAATAATAAGTATCTTTTAACTTTGCCATCACAGCAATGCTCATATATTGACAAAAGGTACTTGAAGCTTAGACATGCCATTGGCAAAGTATAGCAAACACGGCTCTAGAAAAACAGGTAGGCAGATTTTACTGGACAAAAAGTATTGAAAATACCCTTTGGAAAGATAGCATGGATTGTTTCTCTCTTGGTTGACCTGCTGAGTAAGTCCATATTCTTTGATAGGGTCAAAGAGAAACTGTGTCCCAAGCTTATTGTATGAAAGCTACAAGCTAAGAAATCAGGTTTTATATGAAAATAAGTATTGGAAGCCACAACCAGCACTCTTACTTTTCTTAAAACTTCCTTTTTGGTTCCTAAGAACATATTAAGGTTATTAGAAATATCTATAATGATATGAAGAGACTTCCACACAAATAGAGTTCTCATTTTTGAAATATATCTAATTATGTGTGTATGTGTATATATATATATATATATAATACCTGTGCACTACAGGACTCTTCTTCAGGAGTCTGTTAACGTCTGTGTTAAAGGAGCAGGAAGGACAAGTAGGTTTGAGAGCAAGGTTTGTCAGTTCAGCAGTTTTTATTTAAGTCAAGAAATACATAGGCATTTCTAGGCAAAAGTACATTTTCTTAGGAATGGCTTTTATTTATGTGGCTGTCCTCTGAACAGATAGCTTGTGGCTAAACCCAGGGGTGATAGCTGAAAATATAATCTCATATGCACATAGCTGTGTAAAGGACTTTGACCCAGAATTTGTTGAGTTTAGGAGGGGGGATTTACTGTTTTCAGACAGGACTGGAACAATGTAAAAACTCTTCATTTTCCACATAGACATGACTAGAGAGTGACAATCTGCCAGAACATTTTTGATCATCAGATTTTGTCCACATGCTGGCTGAAGGATGAAATAGCTTCCCTGTTTCATCTGGTATGATTCTCCTACCCCCAAGGAATGTGTTAATATTTCATCATTTTGAAGAAATGTAGTGGGCAACATTAAATATTTACATCTCTCCAAAGTCACATGGGTGCCACCAGGATACCTACCTCTACATCACACATGCTCTAATTCACCCCAAACACCCACTGTTTACTAATCTTCAGCCCCCGTCTGTGCCGATAATGAGAAAGAGGAAATGGGAACAGCAGGGATTATATGCTACTGAGAAGTCCCAGTTTCTGGTTGTAATTCTTTCAACAAACCCTTGCCGACTCTGCTCCTGCTTTGAAGTTTGAACACCTCTGTATTAGTGCTTGGCTCTGGTGATTTGGCTGACAGATCTGGGCTTGGTTGGTTTTTTTGTGGTTGCACGTTCACAGTTCCACATGGTGGTTTACTCTTGCACTCTACTGTGTTACGCTTGCTCAAAGTTGGGGCAGTACGGATTGTTTTGCCCGAGCACTGAGATGTTAATTGCTAAAATTTGCTGGTGACAGGTACCAGATAAAAAACAGCCCCCACTGTATCCACTGTTCTGTCTGTTTGTGTGTATAGTCATAGACATACTGGTGAATGGGGTGAGTTTCCATACAGTGAATAAATTGGGCCCCTTTTTATAAGGCAAAAAATATGTTTTTAATGCTGGGTTTCAACAAGCTTTGTTAGTCTGGATCATCATGTCCGGTATACTCAGATGTGTGGATAGTGCAAGTTTCTAATCGAAACCAAAAACCTCAGAGCCCATGATTGCATTCTTATCCCCATAGCACAGGACAAGCAAATCTTTTGTGTAAATAGCTTTGCATCGGTGTCTATTAACATCCTTCTGTAGCTTATCTTTCAGGCCACTGTGCAACTTGTTATCGCTGCTTGGGTAGTCCTTTATTCGTAAATCAAACACTGTTGGATCTTATGGCAAGTGATGGGAAGTCGATTCATGGTTTTAAAAACGTGCCATCATCAGGGTTACTAACACGTCTCCATTAAGTACCCAGGTGAACATAAAGGAGAGCCTCAGGTATGCTTTCCACTCAGAAGCTGGAGATGGTTTTGTCTTGTGTATGTATATATGTATATGTAAGATGAGACATAGCATTAGTTGCAAGTGATTGGCTTACACAAGATGACTGCCAAAAATCCCTGTTGGCGCTCTGCTCCTCTGAAAGGTGCCAGCCAACAGATTCCTCATCTGTGACAAGGATGGAGAAATAAATGGTTTGTTTACAGGGGCCAGAATTTATCAGGCTTCAGAGGTTTCCCTTCTTGTCTTAGTGGTCCACAGTCAGAGTTGACAAATGCTCTGGTGTCAGTGGTGACTCAGCAAAGCCTGCTGTGCGAGAGCTCTGTGGACACGGCGGGTCCCCCGGTGTCACACAGCTGCCTTTGCTGTTCCTGCCAGTGCCTCTCCATGGCCCCACTGAAGGGCGTGCAGCACTCTGAGCTTGGCTGGAGCAACACCCCGGGAGGCTGTTTTCTTTGGGCGCAGATTAAAAGTGGCTGCGAGGCTGCTGCGAGTTACTTGCTGGGTGAGCAAATTCCTCCCATCTCGAACAACTCCAAATGTCTGGGGGGGGGATATAAAAGTACATTTGCCCCACCAGCAGCTCCAAGCACAGCTCTGGCACAGTCCATTATGTGTGACTAGATCCTCGCAGAGGGGTTGACACATTAAAAGTGACTTTGTAAACGTAGCCCCTTCTTAAACTGGAGAGAAATAACCCATCTCTTGTGAGGGATCCAGGCTGTCTGAAAGCTCCTGGGGCAGCAGCTGGGTGAGGACAAAGAGGCAGTGTGCTGAGAGCAAGCATGGCCACTTCCTGAACTCTTCAACTTCCCCTCAGTGCCTCTGAAGCTTGGGGTCTGGCATATCATGTCTCTGCATGCTTACCGAGGGGAAAATGCTTAAGCTGCATGAGCCTCACAGTGCTCTCAAGTGTTTTCCAGTGTAAATAATACCTTGGCCATTTGGCCCAAAACCTTTGATGGGGGCAGAGCAGGTGCATCTGCAAACATGTGTTTGCACATGCTTTCCTACTACAGCTGCAGGAGCTCAGTGGTGCATGCACAAGTAGGGTGTGTGAGTCTCATCCAAAAGCATCCATTTTATGGCTAGTTTGTTGGGGGGTTTTCAGTCATGCACGTATTTCTTTTTGCATGGGTGTCCTATACGTGTTTACACGTAAAATACCTGCATCTTTTATTAGCGGGGGGTAATTTGTTTAACGCTTAGCTTCTGCTCTGTAAATCCTGTTGTTGCTGCCTCTTTGCCAGAGGGCACTACTGTTACATCTCTGTGGATAGGAGGGTTTCTCAAAACCGTTGTTACTCCATTTCCAACTATTTTAGCCCACTGATAAAAATTACTGGAGCTAGTTTGGCTCATTTGATAGTAATGAGCTAGTGAGCGGTGGTAAGAAGCCCTGAGGCAGCAGATGGGAATGTAATCCCTGGCTGGTGGTCACCAGGAGGCTGCTCACAACATTGATGTCTTCATCTGGCACAGTTTAATTTTAAAGATGACATTTTAGTGGAAACCTCTTAATTTATATAGAAATTGCATAGAATTCATCTACCCATGGGCAAAGAAGCAGCTCCCATTGGCTTGCTCTGGGTCTCTCACTGTAGCTATAGTTTTGTGTGACAGCCTGGGTAGTGGCAGAGCCAGCTTGCTGCTAGAACATGTCTGGTTTTGCCTGAAAGTGAGAAAAAGGGGGGGGGAAAAAAAAATCTAATGAGCTTTTGACCACTACTAGATCAGCTCCTCAGTGTGGGCCATGGCATAGGCTGTGGAGCCACTGTGCCAACACCTTTGAGGCAGCTGTGGGATGCAGTAGGAGAACTGAATGGTGGAAGCAGGACAACCATGAACGGATGTTGCTGCCGAAAGATTTGCATCCCAAATTCACAGCATCACTGTCTGTTCACTCTCTTCCTACCTTCAAGGTTTTCACATTCACACTTAGCTACAGCTAAAGCAGATCTGTGCCCCAGCACAGATATTTGCAGTCAGTCTGTAAGAGAACCCCTCTGGATTTGTAACCCACCGCTTTCACATGGGCCTTGCCAGGCTGATCAGTCCCCCAGGCATTGTCTGTTATTTCAGCTCTCACTAAATGAGGAAATGCAACAGTTAACTTCACCCCCTCCATTAGCTTGACTGAGGAGTGTTTAGTGTTTTCCACAACGAGCATCTTCTGGCAGAGCAGTATCTCCTTGCTGACTCTGGTGTGACCATTCTGCCTCTACTGTGACGTGGTAGTCTTCAAAATTTATCTCTAGACTGTGTCAGTATTTTGCTCATGGTGCACTTGGGATTAGATTGCCTTCCCAAAATTCATGTGTCTTCAAAAAAAAGAAATTCTGATAAAGCACCATGTATTGACCAGTCCTGTAAACATAGTGCTCTAATCCAGGAGTTTGCTGTCCTTTCTTTTGTGACATATGTTCAGACCTGTTTGCCCAGTGCTAGATAACAATATGGAATGCACACTGCTACAACTGAGAAAACTCTCTACTCTTCTGAAGACATAAACTATTTTTCATAGGATTCAAACTTCTGTTTGCTGTATTCAAATGAAAGTATTTCTGAAAATTGCTGGTGACTGCATCTGCTTGAGTTCGTCAATTCACTACCACTCAGAACATTTGATAAACAAATACCCTTGAACTGAAATTTCCCACGCCTGCAGTGTAATTACATTCTCCACTACTGCGTTTGTTTCCCCTTTAAAAGAAGGGGGGGAGGGACACTGAGCATACTGTGGCAGAATCACATTCAGCATTTGGTATTAATATAAAGAAATAGTACAAAAAGGTCCATTGAATCATGGAGTGACTCAGAAGGCAGTAGAGGAGGGCTTTCTGGCTCTGCAGAAATGTCAGTGGTTCAACATTAGATCAGAAATTTCTTTTAACATGTTGTGAGGGACAGTTAGTTGTTTCATCTGATGTTAAAGCTAAGTAAGCAAAGCGAGTCTGGCAAGGTGCGGTGAGGAAGTGTGTGTCACATGCTCCTCTACAGGAAACGAGACTGGAGCTGCTGGGGAAGTTCAGAACTGGGTGACCTCCAACGGATTCAAATAGCACAGGTTAGTTCTCTTAAAACGTCTCTTTAGCCATCTTACAGGGGTTCTGCACATGTATTTTCACTGATTTTTGGCAGCAGTGGATAAGGAGTTGTCTGTATGGCAGTTGTGGTAGCAGGTAGTAAGCAGTGTGGGATTTCAGAGCAGAACTCTACAGGGCAGAAATAGGAAGCTCATCTGTGGGTTAGCTTGGTTTGTGCAAAGCTTGAAGCCTGTCTTGCAGTACAACAGCAGTGTGGACCTGAGTCACATTAGAAGAGTGAATGAAATCTTCTCCATCTTTTTAAGACTTTCACAAAATAAGTTAAAGGTCTGAATTTTTAATAGAAGTGTTCAGTGTTAATAAATACCAGAAAGCACTTTTCCAAGCAGAGGCTGAAATCATTGACTGTTGTGAAAACTTCACTTAGTTTGTTTTGGCTGTACCAAGTATGTAGCTCTTCTCTTTGATTTTGCTGGCGTAGTTTCTTGTTAAGGTGTTCTCTCATTCCTGGTGATTTCTGTTGAGAAACTGCATCACGGCTTTTCTGTGCTGGAGGATTTCGACTTGGGAGCACATTACACCAGGAATGAAATGAAACTAGATTGGTGCTGGAGAACTTGGGAGCTCTCAGAGGGAGACTCTTTAATGGGATGTATGTTTTGTACTCCTGCACAAAAATATATTTGTTACTTCTGAATTGCTAGGCAGTTGTGATTAATTACAAATCTTAAATGTAAGGTTGTAGCGAAAGTTACAGAGAAAGCAACCTTCAGGATGATAAAACGTATAATAAAGTAGTAAGTGCACAGAATCTAAGCTAAAACTAAATGCCAGCGTGAGGTCCACGTGGTGCTGGGAGGGCATGGGGAAGAGGCGGTGAGGGCCCCACAGCCAGCCCCAGCAATGGTGGTCTGGAGGCCAAGGTGCCTGCTCTGCACAGAGAACCCCCCTGCTTGCCCAGGGTCACAGCTTGTGAGGCACAAGGGCTTGGACAGGGATAGTGGCAGCAATCTAGCATGAAATGCAGCTGCTGGGGATGACAGTGCTGTAACAAGGCCATGCCAGATGTTAAAATCAGAGATTTGAGTGTCAGGCAGGAAGTCCTAAAGCTGCCCGTACTTCTTCCCAAATATTTTTAAACATATTTCCCTGGTCATGTAGAAAACCAGACTAAGTTGCACAGCTCTTTCACCCTCCTTGTGCCAACTGGTGCATTCATCCCGATCTCAGTGTAGAAACATCTGCATAAGGTGAACGCAGTGCTCACGGTGGGCCGGGCTGCTGCTACCTCTTGCACATGGAGTTGGATGCTGCACCTGGCCCTGCTGCAGGGCATGGAGGGTCTTGGCCAGCTGGGAATAGCAGGGCCCTGTTCCTGGGCAGTTAAACAGCTCTGTGGCTCAGCCTTGCACAGCTTTGCTCTCATATTTCGAGCTTTGGGGTTTTATATGCAGAGAAGGCTTTGGCCTTAGCTGGGTTCCTCTGCTTCTGTAAAACCAGCAAGTTTTCAGAGAGCCAAAGTTCTGCCCCAAATCAGCCTTTCTGATGTATTAGGGTTTAGAGCCTCCACTGGAGCTCTGTTTAACTAGGAACATGATTTAAAAACAATTTAATAAAATCCCACTGCAGACATTTTCATTTCAGCCTAATCCTGTCTTAAAGTGGCTCATCTCAAATAGATTAGGAGTTGTTTTAAGCTAAATATAATGGGTTGTAAATAATATATTTGAGCCTCTGTGCAGTGGTTTGTGCCAGGTATTTGAAATGGAATTAAAAAATAAACTGATACATGTTCCTAAATAAACAAACCCTAACACTTTCACTCTGCTACCAGAAGTGAACATAGGCAACCAGTATTGAAAGAGCAGGAGAGTTGTTGAAGAGGTGGGGTTTCGGAATGGGCCCTTTCCAGCAGCTTGTATTATGAAAACCAGGGAAAGAATGTTTCTTCCTCTCACAAATTAAATAGGAAATCTGCAAAAAGAGGAAAGGGAATAAAGAGTACAGACTAAACAAAATGAATTAAATATGCATTAGAATGAGAGAGAAGGAAACCAGAAAGAGAAAATAATAAAAAATGGAACCAGATGGGGACAAATTTTGTGCTCAGGAAAAAAACGCTATTCTTCTGCACTTCAGAAGGAGGAGAGACTGTGTACATGTGTTTGTGCATATATCATCTATGGAAGAAAAATTCATTTTTCTGTATGATTTTTTAATTGTTTACATGTTTCTTTCCCTTCAGCAATGCTAATATAGAAGTTTATTGATTTGAGAGAGCTTCAAAGTTAGATGAAAGCATCGTTAAAGAATCTTTCTTTAATTCTGCAAAGAAGTAGAATAAACCACTCAATGTCACCTTAATTACTGGGCAGTTTTACTCCCCAAAAATTATGTGGCTGCATTGCACCTTGTGTCCATTGTGCACTTGGGTTCGTGGCACAGGGTTATTCTGCTCTGTGCAAGGGAAAAAGTAGGAGTTAAGATGTGCAACACCAGCTAATGCAAACTGGAGCTGCATAGGCCAGCTTCAGAGAGTTTGTAGCAGAAACCCCTTGTGGGTTTCATTTCACCTCGCAGTGTATGGAAAGGTTGTATGGCTGTCAGGGACTGGGGTCTTGAGACTGATTTCTGAATAGAAGTAAGTCTGTAAAATGCTGAATGGCTGCTGTTCTTATGTTTTATTTTTAAATGACTAGATTTTTAAAGATTTTGTTGGTTCTAATACTAAATACACCAAATGGACAGGTGTATTTCTTGCTGGGACATTATTTGCAGAACATCTGTCGCATCTTCCAGGCTGTTCCCTCTCCTTTTCTTTCCCCCACACGTTTGCTTCAGCTTTTGCATGCATTTTTCTCTGGCCTAAACTACAGAAACCTCCTAATTACAAAGCTACTTGTTGAACCATGTCTCTTATGAGGAGCAGCTGTTGTAGTAGGTAACTCTGTTCAGTCTTACCATCACATCCATGGCTTTTTAGGCCTTTGTTTTCCTTCCACCGTTTATATTGGCTTTTAGTATGCTATGCTGAACTTGGAAGAATTGTCTTAAATTTGTTTGAGAACAAACTGGGTCCTTTGGCCTCAGGGAGCAATATGGAGGAACCAGCCAGTGTGTTTTCCTGTTCTAATTCCTCTTTAGAAGGCGGGGGGCTCTTCGTTACAGTACCCTACCACTTTTTCATGCAAAATTTCTACTTATGCAAGGAAATACACAATAGACACATGCTCAGGCTCTGTGATCCCCAACAGTTCACAATTAATAGTTCTTTTCCTTTCTTTCTTGCAGGATTGTGCAACCTGGGAAATGTTATTGCAATTTAATTAACTTCGGAAAGTGTGTTCTGGACTGAATTTGACCAGACCTCCTATTCTATGCAAGCATCTCCTGCTGGTGACCAGGTACAGAGCCTGTGGGGTTTGCACTGAGAGAGGGGCAGGGCTGGGTGGGAGTCAGGGTGTGAGCAGCAGCCCAGGAAGCACCTCCTGTATGTCATTCCTGGCCTGTAGGAGTTGGAAGCCATAGAGCCATCTTATGTCTTAGGTTGAGGTGTGCCAGTACAGGAGTCATTGTTCTCCAGGGCAGGATTAATGGCAGTGCCAGTTTACAGGCATGCTCTGATGTGCCGCAGCTTTCCTAATGGCAGATTTAGGTGCCTTAGGTCACATCAGATTTTATGCTTTTAACATGCGCAGTGAGTTATTTTATGTTTGGTTGGGTTTTTTTTTTTTCCATTCCAGTAATACAAGGCTAACAGTGAAGGGATTTAAGGCTTGGCAAGGAGGTCACGAGACCTAAGGTATGATATGACCAGGCACAATGAATCTGTAGTTGTCCTGACTTAGAGCAGATGACATTACTCTTGCAAACTGCACAGTGAAGCCTGCAATGTTTACAGTTTGGTGCTAATGAACCAGTATAGTATGAAAAGGTTCACTGAAACACATGGTTAGTAAGAAAGAAAGAAAGAACAGTCCATTTACTTTTTTTTTTTTTTCAATTTTAGATTAATTATATTTTAATTTAATTTTTAGTTTAATTTTTTGTTGTTGCCACAGAGGCTCCATCAGAAAGCATGTGCTGCAGATAGGCTGCAATGTACTGATGTAGAGCTGGTGCAGTCCAGCAGATGAAGTATTTCCTGTCTCAAATGCTCTGTGCAGTAAGCCCCAACTGTGAATTCTTAATTATTAGTGGGCCACATAGAAACTGATGATGGTAGGGTCCCAGAGGCGTTTGGGATTTTGGGTCTCTGTAGACATGAGCACAAAACCATTCAGGGTTTTTCTAGATAAAGTCTATAGCTGGCCCATGTGGGTTGATGCTTTGGTGTAGTTTCAGCAGTGCACTTGCTTTGGAAACCACAGTCTGGAGAAATCTGGGTGCCAGGCTTGGGAGATGTGAGGGGGAAGAGCTAGCCCAGGAACAGACAAATGTCTCACTTCATTTGTGGATCCATAACTCTTAGCAGGCATGATGGAGTGCTACTGTATGAGGGTTGGTGCAAAGACTATTATTTGGAGGGTTATTCCACAGGACCAAAAAAGATGGCACTGCTGTGTGGTCAGTAGTCAGACATACCTGTTTGGGTAGGAAGGGATGACCTGTTTGGGTAGGAAGGGATGGCCTGTTTGAAGAAGGGAGACATGCAGATAAGGAAAATGTGAGTATTTTTAAACTGACATTTATAAACTTACAATGCAATACTGAGATAAAGATGGTGCATTGTGTCACTCTCACTCATTTCACATATGATATCAGATTATGGAAGTCCCAGGAACAGCAGTAACGATGGCAGACAGTACAAATACCACCTGTGAGGAAAGACTGGAGGCAATATGAGACATGTAACCAGTTTTCAAATAGCCATGAAGAGGAAAGGAATGAATTCTTTTATGCATCACTTTTAAATAATATGAAAAATAGTAAATGAAATCACAGCAAACAGAGGTCTAAATAAAGTACTGGGAAAAGCTTCATTAGCTGTTAGGATAACAAGATAGATGACTGAGGGATATTGCAGAATTTCCATCAGTGGAAAAAAGAGATGAATACTGCCAGGAATGATAGAATCCATGGTGACTCAGGGGAAGGATAGATGCCTTCCTCCAGCCCTGCTGTCTGTTGTTCTGTATTTCAGTCTCCTTGTTGACAGTGACTTTGAATTTTTCTGGTTATTGATGAAAGCTGAATAGTTATTTTAAAGGCGATAAACATTTCCATGTGGATGGAACAGTAAATTTCATACTCCAGTTTTCAGGGAGGGAATGGAAAATGCTGTTTCTGAGTTTCCTGAGGAGATATTTCTTTTGGAAGTAAACAGATAAAATGAGTGTATTATACTCTGCACTGTGGGAAAGTATTGAGTTATCATTAGCAGCTGGCAGGGTAATGACCAGGTCTGCTCCTGGCATCAGACGAGACCTGAAAAGGCAGGCCCTGCTGCTTTCTCAGGTGAACAGTTGTGGGAAGCCAGAAAACTGCTCATTTGTATCACAGATCTCAAAAGTCTGCTGCTAATGGCAAGCTTCAAATTCTTGCTGGCTATGCCAAACCAGCTTGGTCTGTATTGGACAGCATTCCCTAACAGCAAGTTTTGATGGATCAAGGCTCACCTGAAGAAGCATTGGGCTGCAGAGTTGAGGTGTTGTTCATGCAGCAGCCCTGATGCTGCTGTACCCTTTCTGTGCAGAAGCAGGGCTTTTTCTCTGTGTGGTGGTGCCTGGACTGGCACTCCCTGTGACCCAGCCTCCTGTGAGCCTGCCTGCTCACAAGAGCCTTGGCAGATGTGGAAGAAAACAATTATCCCTGCACCATCGTTTTTTGAGGACTGCCAGTCATCAGGGCTGCAGTTTAAAAGAGAAAGTAGACTTCATGAGAGTAATAGTGTCTTATGGCCTGATAAAACTAACACAAAGCTTCCTTTCAGCTGTGAGCTTGATCCAGATACTACAGCTCTCTGAGTTTGGAAAAATTTTGCTTTTTATCTGTAAGCTTTAGGCCTCAGATTTGAAGTGGCTCTTAACTCTCCATCTAATTACAAATTCTGTTTTTGAAAGCAAAGATGTTAGGAGTTATATGTCAGTCTGCCATATGCTAAACTTAGCCTTCAGATTTACTTAAAATAAAGTTTGGTTTTACCCCTGCAAGCGAACCAAATCGTTCAGCCAGTTTGATCGGGGTTTTGGCCGTATTTACAGGATTCAGCAGATGTGATGATAACTTTAGCAAGGGTTCAACAACTGTGACAGCCACTCTCATTACAAATAAATTTAAGGGGAAATGGGTTGCCACCCTCCAATACCTGCTGTTTCAGGGCACCTGCACTGAGCACTACAGACTGCAGGGACCAGTTTGTTTTTCTTCTGAACTGCTGGTAGACTGGCACTAGCAAGGACAGATTACAGCAGTTCTGTGGAGTAAGAGGGTAGGATTTGTTGTATGTTCTGAAGAGGAAATGCAAGTGCTGAATGATGGTATGTGGCTGCTTTTGGTTTTGTGGGTATGTTTTCATGGCACTGGTATGTCATACATACTTTTTTTTTTAGCTTGAACTACACTAAATTACTACTTTGATGCAATAAACCTGCATTTGGAATACCAGCAGGAGCTCAGCTAGACCTGCTATCTTGAATGGAGGCCGATAACTTCCAAACCCAGCTGTTTCCTGGGTCCCAGTGAGTTCCTGTGCCACCTGTCTGGCAGTCTGGCCCAGAGCTGCCAGCTAACACGGAGGTGCCATGCTGGCTGGGCACCACTTCCAAAACACTGGCAAGGGCCAGGAGCCAGTGCTGACCCTGGAGCAGCTGGATGAGGCACCTTGTCTCTCCTCAAGCAATGGCGTGTGGCTCCTGCTGAGTTCAGGCAAGATGTGGATTTGTCACTCATGGCATATTCATTTGCCTGGCACACCTGCCTGGGTCTGACCTATGCAGTCACTAGATGTGGCCTCACATGGGCTGTCACTCCAGTGGCCAGAGCCCCTGGTAAACCCATTTCATTGTTGAAGGTCTTAGGAAACAGTTAGAGATATAAATATTTAAAATAACATGCAGATAACTGAATGGACCCTCTTGTTTTTCACTCACCACGACTTGGGAAACACTCTCTTTTAACATGTGTTGACTGAGCCAGCTTCATAAGTATTAAGTGGGGGGGTGCTGTATGTTTCCAGCCCGAGTAGCTGCAGTAGGCAATGAAACTGTGCTGTTTTCCCTCTCAGGAAGGCAGTGCAGGACATGCCTCCTCTTTGTGTAGGGGAGGATCCACTGGTTTGTGTCCTAAGCTGTGAAAGACTTTGCCCTGACTATTTTTTTGGCAGAATCCATTAATAATCCTTCTTTCCAGCTTCTCTTCTTTGCTCACTAGCTAAGTACTTGCCATGTACAGCTGTAAAAAGTTGTTTCCAAAGAGAAATAAACTGGAGCAAAAACTTCTGTAATTGGAGATGGGGAGGAAAGCAGAAGGGCGTTTTCAGTTTGTTGTCCTTGGTTGCTTTTTGTTTGATTTGTGCCATGCTTTGAACTGGAGCCCTTTACAGGACTGTGTGCCCCTTTGCTTGTCTGCATCTGTGTCTTTCCAGTGCTAGCTGGAGCAGCACCAAATTGCCCATGTTCCTTGTGGGACCAGGGGATAATCGGGGCAGTCAGCATGAGTCAGAGAGCCCTGTGCTACATCAGCAGTGCCATGGCACTACATTAAGGAGGCTAGAAAAACATGAGCATTTAGCAATTGGATTTAGGAGCCCAAGTTGGAAAATTTAGTTTAGGTACCAAAGTTATTGATGGTAGTTACAGTTTTTCAGGACATTTTTACTGAAAATATTTTCTAACTAAAACCATCAGTTTATGAACACATTTTTTCCCCCCTGAGATCAAAGGTGAATTTGGCACAAAATTTACATTTCATAAATAAAAAATTGTAAACTAAACTTTTAGAAGACATTCAGGATACCTGAAGTCAAATATAGGATCTGCTAAAATTTGCACTTCTAATAACAGAATGATGGGGTTATTTTTTAATTCCTTATTAAGACAGAAATGTCTTGAAGTCTCAAACTTTGACAAGACATAAAAATAGTTTCCCTCTCTCTCTATTTTTTTTAACCCAAACCTCACATTATTAAACACACACAAATTTTAGTGCCTCTCCAGGTAGATCAGTGAATTTAAATTCCTGCATTGTCTTTCATGTAACATTAGAATTGCTTTGAGTTTGAAAGAACCGCAGA
This sequence comes from Picathartes gymnocephalus, assembly GCA_013390045.1. NCBI lineage: Eukaryota > Metazoa > Chordata > Aves > Passeriformes > Picathartidae > Picathartes > Picathartes gymnocephalus. Next base: position 97,920 of record WEKY01035685.1, read on the forward strand.
CTGATGAACAACAGAACCTTACCATCTATTAGATAATTGCCAATACAAGTAGAGAAGCCTATTTCACAAATGAAATCTTCAGAAGCTGTCTTTACTTACAGGGCTTTCAACCGAATGATGAAACCTTAGATTAGTCACAGACAACTTACCTATGTGCCCTTACTGTAGCTGTTTAAATTGGCACCACCTGCTGCAGATGTGTGCTGTGTACTCAGATGCATATTTGCAAATTTCATGGTCCCAGTATCACTGAGTATTCAGCTAAAGGCCCAGGTGTATAATCTGAAACCTCCAATTCAATGTTATCTCACCTATATTTCATGAATGTCTGTACTGCATAAATATCAAGTCCTGCTGCAAAAGTAGATGAAAGGATTTATGTAAAAATGGCTTTACAAAGCTATTTTGAGTAAAATTTTTATTGTGGCTCTGTTGTAGTAAATGAAACAGCGTAATTGTGGTTGGTGAATACTTTGATCTCAGCTTGGCTTATAATGAAATAAATATGAAGAATATTAGTATTGCCTAGATCTTGTTCTTTGCATTTTGGCAGCTTATTTATGAAATAATTGAAATGTCTCTTAGCTGTACCTTTCTTTTCCAAGTGACTTTTGACATTTTTTTTCTTGCCAAAAGGCAGCATTGGAAATACTTAACAGAAAAATTCATTCTTGTATTACTCAGGATGTTTTCCAGATTGGACAAAATGGAAATTGCTGGTGATAGGAACAGCACATGAGTATTGCTGGTGATTGCACACATGCAGACTTAGATGCTGAAGGCTAAGGTCTCTCTTATTACCCATGGAGAGGTGTTCAGTGTTCTGTGGGTTAGATTTTGACTGCTTTGCAAAGAGACAAACTAAATCCAAACAGAGGAGGAAGAATTTCAGGTTTGTCCTTCCACTGCTTCAGCTGTGGATGGGAATCTGAGCAAACAGCCACGAGGGCGTCAGACTCCTTGCCTGGGGATCTCTCTAAACACCAGCCCACAGGTTCCAAAAGCCCCTGGGTTGGAGCTGACCTTCTGCAGGGCACTCACCGAGCCACTAATTTGCTTTGGAGCTGCCCTTCCCAAGCAGTGAGTCTAGAGCAGGAGATCCTCTGCAGGGTTTCTATACATATTTCCATTAGGTAGCAGTTCTTTTTGTCCAGTAACTGGTGTTGGAGGCAGGGAAGTGCTGGTAAGCTCAGAATAAGACATACGATGGATTCAGCAGTTCAGTACTCAAGAGGAAAAGATGAATCTTTATTGTCCCTGCAGGTAGTCTGCTTTAGCCCTAGAGCTTCAGCTGGCAGCCTCATCATTTATCACACAAGTTGTCATTACTACTTTTGGATTGTATCTTCCTCTGGTAGAAGATTTCTTAGGTCTGGAATGAAACCAGAGCAGTTCCTATCAGCTAAGAACAGCTCCTTTTTTTNTTTCCTTTTTTTTTTTTTTTTTTTTTTTTTTTAATTAAAAAATCAGACTCTTAAAATTAAGCTTTTCTTGTTGTAGTTCCAACACGATTAATATGAGTTTAAAATCTGTGTTTTTTAAAATAGAGAAAATAATGGTCAGATTTAGTAGATTTTTATAGATGATAAAAAGAACCAAACAATGTAGAGATAATGGCAACCTTCAGTCTACTTTACTTAACGGTTCCTTAATGGTTATCTGGTCTGCTAGTTTTGTACAACTCATCTAAAGATAGTTTTTGAGTTGTCTTATTAAACATTTTTCAATAGCACTAATGTATTTCTTCCTCTATCTGTATCTCTGAAGTTGCAGGAGAAGTTTATGGCTGGATTCCAGCCAGGCAGATAATTTGGAGGTGCAGGAACATAACATTTTGACTTTGTTTTTAATACGGATTAGAACAAGGCATCATTTGCCAGTACTGCCAGGATATTAGGTGATCATATAATTTCACATGTACAGTAATGTGTTTTCAGTAACATTATTGCTTTTCTTTATTGTTTTTAAATTAATCCATTTCAACCCAGAATGTGTATTGTAAGATATTTAAAATTAATCTCTTATCCTTCACTTACCTTCTGGTTGGATTTTTTTATTGCTTTGGATGCAGTTTTGTAGACCATTTAGAACAGATGATGAACTTTTGGCCATGGTATCTTGAATAGTTTGGGGTGAGCTAGGGTTGGCTCCAACATGAAGAAGGAGCAATTGAAGTCCCGGAGTTTGGGGAGGGGTTGCTTGCTCAAGAAAACTTTCTCTTTGCTTCAGATTACTTTTTGTCCCCTCTTTTCCCTCCCCATTATTATTTCCATCCTGCTTTTAAAGTCTCTTCCACAGATTTGTTTTTATATTGCCCAGAACCTTTAAAAATAATTACTGAAACCATAGCAGCCCATCTGAAAGCTTTCCAAGACGCAGTATGAACTGCAGAGCAGGCCAAACCTCAGAGGGCAGAGGCTCTTTTCCAAGCAAGGGAGAATGGATACTGAGAATTTCTTTGGATGTTTGTGCAAATGGGTGCTTTGTTGTCCAGCCTCTGCGTGTGCGGATGCCCAGCATACATTGCCCAGCTTCATGTATATCAGCATTTTGGGGCGTTGAAAGTGATAGTAATTTATTACTGTAAGCTATCATGTAAAATTTGTGAGAGAGAGTTTCATTTTGTAGCTGTTCTCAGAGAAGGATCTAAGATAAAACACCTACATTTGTGAATACTAGAAGTATGCAAAATAGTGGTATATTTTGTGTATATTCATTTATCACTCAGTAAACTGAAAATTTTCAATTGCTTTATTTGCAAACTTGTACTAATTCCTTAGGCATTGTGAAAAAGTAACTGTTTTGTAGCAGCCCAGCAGAGTTTACAGAGAACTTAAGTTTTCCTGGTCACCTCACTGAAATAAGCCTTGAAACTGCAGAACAAATGCTGTTTTACAGCTTTTTGGAGTGTAAGTCAGAGAAGGTTTGTGAACACAGGATACAAGTCATATGCAGAAGGAGTTCTCATTTAGTACCTAGTCAGTTAGTAAGAGGTGGTGTGAGTTTCTGTTCAGTTTGTGGTCTGTGAGCAGGGCACAGAGGGTAAATTAGGGGGAGTTTTTCAATAGTTTGTGGTCCTTGGAGACAGATGACAGCATATCTTGCTTGGTGCTCTCCCCAGGTTGATGGAGCAAGGTACCAGCAGTGCTGAACACAAGGGATGGCATCTCTGAACAGACTGTGGCTGTGGTCCTTGCTCCACCACCCTTCCTTGTCCAAAGGATGGTGTTGTGGGAGTCAGTGCCAGCCTTGCTTGCTGGCTGTGACACTTTTCAAATTCATTACTTACGTGCAAATGTGATTTGGTGCCTCACAAGTGATCTGGTTTAGTGACTAACCCTGAGCTACAGTGCAAATCCCTCCACAGGAGAAAACATGAAGGGATTTCATGGGATGTACTCTTCTTAAACTCTACGTCTGATCTCAAACAGTTCAAATGCTTCAGCAAAGTCAGAAGCTACAGTGAGTCTCATCCAGTCTCCTCTGAAAAATGGCCTGAGCCTTTCCATGAACTCTAATGAGAATAATTTCAGGCTCTCCATCTCCACCCAGTCTAGTGGAGGTTTCTTAGCACTTTGCAGCCTCAAATCATTTAAAATTAACTTTAAGAATGGAAAATTAGATTTTTTTTTTTTATTTTTTTAAATTAAAATCTCTACAAGACCTGATTGTCTGTTTGTCACAAAACTGATTTATGGGTCTTGCTGTGCTGAACCGAGGTTTTTGTTGACAGTAACCTGGCTCTGAAGTGGTGGTTTTTCTGCACTGTCTATGGTGGAGCAGGCTCTCTTACATTATGCAGATCTGGGGCTGGCTTTTCTTTTGTTTTTCCCATACTCCAGGCAGATCAGTCTTTGATTGCTCCTCTAATGACAGGTATTCAAGTTACTCTAATTTATGTCAACACCTGGGCTGTAAAAACTCTAATACACTCTTGCTTGTGCAGTGGGTCTTCCCCTGATGACTGCCCAGGCCACTTAGGTTTTTGTTTGGGCTTTTGATGTGAAATCTGAACTGATCTCTGTGCACCGTAGTTTTTCAACATTCTCATAGGAATATTGCAATATTTATAAGAGACAGGGATTGGATAATGGTACTTGAAATTAATTCCACATGTCTGGCCCTTATATGCCTCAGATTTCCCCTTTAGAGGCAGTTACTATTTTAATATCATTTTATAGATGCTGCCTTTAGTAGACCAGCCACAATTCACTGTATGTTTAGTAAGACTTAGTTGATTGCGATGAAGAAAATGCTTTATGTCAAAAAAGCCTATCTGAATGCTGAAGCCTATTTGAATTCTAAACCTACACCTACTGAGAAATAAAACAGTCTGACAGTGTGAGAGATCCTTGATCCTTTTTTGTAAGTATCCATTATTGTAAAATGTTTTTGACTGCACCTTCGTGTCATCCTGTTGGTAAGAGAAAGATGAATGAAGTCACCATCAGCAATGGTGTTATGCAGGTCACATCATTATTAATTTAGTGCCCTGGGCATGGAGAGGATGTGATGTGGGGTGTCCCATAGCTGCCACGATGTAATCTGCAGCTCCAAACTGGTTCTTTTCATCTCGGCCTCAGGACCTGCAGAGAGAAGCTCCTCTCATCATAACTATTGCTCTGAAGGGGACTGCAGCACACAGTCAGCCGCTGTGGGCAGCAGAAGTCCACCAGCAAAATCCCAGAGCTTCATCTCCATATTTGATTGCTTTTTTGACTTTTTTCTGTGTGTACTGAAAGTTGCAACAGCTCAAATGTCCAAAAAAACTCCATTCAGACTAATTTATGGTACTTTTGGCCTGTTACGCCGCAAATAAAGTGGATAGAGGGAAAAAATCCTCCAGGTTTCTGTCAATTTGGTCAATTAGTAGACTTGCTGTCATGTTACACAAAGCAAACAGGTGGTCAGATCTGTAACCACCTAGAAATAAAAGTGGAGCAATAGGTGGAAAGGCAAAAGGTGGATATGCTTATGTAAACAAAAGCTGTTTTCCCATGGTAACAAGCTGGAGATTCCAAAGGTCAGACCATGGCTTTCCACCTCTGGGTCACCAGGTATGGGTTGTGGGAAACATCCCTTCCTGCCCCTCGCTTGTTTGCTGCCTGCCACTGCCAGGCCGTCAGTGATCCTGTCTGATCAGAGAGGAGTGGGGCCATGTTGTGAGAAGATGGTGGAAAAAGTCCCGTTCTTAAGTGCAGTTATTTTTGTTCTGATTTAGGACCGAATAATCTGGAGGCAGTACTCAGAAATCTGTAATTTCTGAACTGGGCTGTTCACCCTACCAACAGCTTCTCGAGCTTAAGACATGCTTTGGGGAGAAAGCTGTGCGGTGCTGAGCAGCCACATGACACTGAGTGAGCACCACTACAGTGGTGAGACACTGGAAAGAGCAGCCCCATTGCAGAGAAGCTCTTGGGCTGTGTGTTAGGAGCACTATTTTGTGAACACAAAATGTTTGCAAGGAGTAACAGATGAGGGAATAAGCTGGAGAGAGACACCAGGTCCTTTCTTGCCGCAAGCATGCTGTCCCTGTGTGGAGAAGTTGTCCCTGTGGCCTCTCCAGAGCACTGGTAGTCAAGTGTCCCTTTCTGTAGATGTGACACTGAGGTCGCCTCCAGCCTGTGTGAATCCTCCCTGCTGTGCTGGGGCACTGTGCCTGGATAACAGCCTCGTGTGTTGTTCCCAACACTCGCCTTGGCTGAAGGCTGCTGTGGGTGGGAGATGGCAGAGTGCTGCAGGCAGCTCTGCTCTGGACAGCTGAAGGAGAGCTCACAAACAGCTCGCCCTTAACCATCACTTCTGTCCAGGAGAGAGGGTGAAGCCCTTTGCCCTAGGGCTTGTTGCAGAGTGGTTGGGGGAAGAGCTCTCAGTTTTTTGGTATGGGGGCACCAGTGGGGATGGGGATGGAGCTGTCAGAGGTTGCAATGTCTAAACATGTCCTCCTATCCTAAGGACTGGGATACAGTCCAGTAACTACATTTTTCTGCTGGATCTGGCCCCAGCCTCCGGCTGAGGAATGACACATGTACCTGTTTTAAAACATTGTGGAGACTACCTCCTGAAGTGCCCGGTACAGGGGCTTTGCTCCAGGTGTCCTTTCCAGGGCTGAGGTCCTGTTCCCCAGGTCACTGTGGTGGGGAATGTGACCTGACCCTTGTTGTCTGAGCAGACAGGAATATTTTTGTACAACTCTGAGCATACTGGCTGAAAGAAATTATAGGAGTATGGATTAGATGAAAGCAATTTCTGTTTTCAGTGAGTCAGATACTTTCTGCTATAGTGTGTTTGCTCTTACATTATCAGCTTTTCTCAAGTCAACATCCAAACACTTAAACTGACCAAAAGCTTTGCTGTTTTTTCCGAACAGGGTCTATCTTGTTACTAGAGGCAGTCCTCCAAAGTTAGCCATTGCCTGTGATCCTCTACATATCTTGAAAAGTATTTCACTGACAAGAAAAACCTTTTAAAATACTTGGATTAAAACAATGTTCTGTTACCATAGCAGCCTATTTCTTAGCTGTAATTTTCCATGGATGCAGCACCACTGGATTTTCTCCATATAACTCTTGATTGTGTTTGACAGATGAGGTTTGCTGGATGCAGCTTGCTGTGGACCATAGGTGCATCTGGCTGTTACTGCTCTCAGCACCTGGTAGTCCTGTGCTGGCTCAGGGGTCTGTTGACTCACTTGTCACTGACACACACAGTAACCTGCTCTGTTACTGCATTCCTGTGGTGATAGGAAGTAGATCCAAAGTGTTTAGGGGGTTTTAGGTCTCTGGGGAATTGCCCACTGTGAGCTGCAGACCATGCAGACTGGAGGATCACTATGCTTGGCTGACTGCTCTGGGATGAGGGAGTGAGCACGAGGAGTGTGGAGCAAGGTGGAGATGCTGTAGGGTGGACAGAGCACCAGAGCCTGGGATAACGTGCATTGAGATGTGAAAGCACCTCAGAGCATCCTCATTTTTTTTTTTTCCTAACTAGTCATGTCCTTTGTTTGCTCTTGTTGTTATTTACCTTTACTGGTCCTCATTAGCTCCCCAACACCTGCACATTTCACATACCTCTTACAATGGTGTAACTGAGCTAACCTGACTCTGCAATTTATTGAAGAGGGTATGTCCAAAACAAAACAAAAAATATATCCTCTCTCTGCAGCCTAAGTAGGGCAGGAAAAATGCTCACTGTGATACTGGCTCAGCATCTGTTTGTTTCCCAAGAACTACCCCATGCACTTTTGCCAGAGACCTTCAGGCTCTTGCCTTCCACTTCTCCACTTTTTGGTCCCTGCCTGCAGCGTGATGGTGTTGCATCCCCCACATCAATCATTGCCAAATTGGGAAAGGTGCACTTCCCTGTGGGAGATCTTCCTATGTGTTGTTCAGCTTGGGCCAAATTCTATTTCAGAGCCACATAGACCTCATCTACTTTCACATGTGCCTGTGAATAAAGCTTTTCATTTATCACCTCTCCACTGGCAGTTTGTGGGAAAAGAAAGGAAACTCTGGCTCTGGGTCCAGGCAAGAGCTCTCCATCACTGACTGGTACACCTCCTCTGCCATGGCATTCTGTGTAAGGGATGGCATTTTTCAGTGTGGTGGAAGGTCATACTCAAACCACTTACTTTGGGTACTGCGGAGAGTTTCCTTGAAATGCCGAAAGTCCCCAATAAAGTAGGCTTCCTCTCTCTGGCAGCGGCAGCTCCCCAGAATTTCCCTGTGTCTCAGACATCCAGAGTAGCTTCTCCTCTGTTGGTCTCTCTTTTGGCCGTCTAGATCTCTGCAAGTGGTTTTAAGGGTGAAAAGTTAGTGCCTCCTTTTGCTACCACATCTTCCTGCAGACAGGATAGGACAATTTACATTCTCATACCCTTGTAATGTCCTGTCTCGGGCCACAAAATCTTGTAATCCCTGCACCAAAAGGATTGTCTTCTCCACCAAAAACTATTCTTAAAAGACCAGTCACTGGTGTTAAAGGACCCAGAAATACAGACAGTAACATTTTAGATGGCACTTTGTTGCCCTGGAACTCCTCAGCTTCAAAAGTTTTATCTCAGTTAGGAGACTGAAAATCTGGGCTTTCCTGCTAAGTATAGGCTTGTTATACAGCAGTCCCCAGTGTCTCAATTAAAACTTGTATCAGATTACTTGAGTGCCAGACAGGCTTTTCACTCCTCCATGTGCAAGTGATTGAGGCCAGAGAGTCTCCTAAATATTCTTTCTTCACCCTATAAGGGAATGCCTCTTCAGTATCTTCCAGTAGCTTCATGCTCAACTGAATTTGGTTTGGTGCCCTTGTTGAACTCTTTAGGGAATTGAACTCATCTATCTGTATATTTATTTATATATTTCTATATATTTAGAACTTTTAATTAGAAGAAGAAAAATACCTGATTTTTTCAGGGGGGATTTACTGGCATGGTGTTGCATGGGAGGAGCACCTTCAGCATCCTCTGAAGTTCTCATTCACACTGTGCCACGCTCCTGGACTGACTCTTGGTGCAGGCAGCCCCTCCGGCCTTGGGAGGATGTGGTGGTGGAGCGTGGGACATGGAGACTTACTAATGACTCAGGTCTGCCAAGGAAAGTGGGAGCAGGGGGGCTCAAGTTTCATGACATCACTGTAACTAGTTTTGGCCGAAAAGTTTAATAGCTCAGTAGTCTGTTAAAAAAAATGATTCATGAAAAAACATTGTGGTCTGTACAGAACTGATTGTAAGTGATTTTCCAACTACTTTGTAATGTGTTTACAGTTAGCTGTCCTTTTTGTTTTGAGAGCTACTTTACTGAAGTACTTGGTAATGTAGCCCAATTTCCTCAAATTCAGATTTTAAAATAAAAAAAAAACCCCAACCAACCAAAAAAAAAACCAAAAAAACAACAACAACAAAAAAAACCCACCAAAAAACCACCTTCTTTCATTAGGAGAAAGTAATGCATTTTGAAAGAACCAGATCAACACTGGTTTGGAAGTTGGGTCCTTTTGTATAGGGCAGCAGTCGGCATTTTAATTGGCAGCTTCAGAGGTTTTTCCCCTTAAATTTATAAATTCTGTTTCATTTCTACACTTTTTTGTTCCTTCCTCTTTTTTTGCTTGGAAATTAATCATGCAGGAAATGATTAACCACAGTGAGCTTGTCTGTCTGCCTCTGACTCAATGTTGAAGAGGGAGGACTTTCAAGCAGCTCAAAATGGCTGACCAGATACTAACCATGCACTTGCATTGTGGTTGTTCACAGTGTCCATCCCACAATGAAGGTCTCGTTTCTTTTTAGCATTTGTAATGCTCCTGAAATGATTTCTGAAATACCAAATTAAATCTGAAGTGCCCAAAATCTGTGTTTCACAAGATTCAGTGTGGTGCCATTTTTGCTCACTGCTCTATGGATTACTCTGCAGAGCAAGGGGCTCTTTGCAGAATGCTCTGTATACTTCCTCTCTCCTCTGCTTTGGTTTTTAAATGAAAGGAGTCTTTATCACGATGCACTGCATAGCATAGCGTAATATCGTTCCTGATGGCGACTGCTGCGTGTGGCTGGTAGTTTGCAGAAATCAGAGTTTTCTTATGCAGGTATTCTTTACTTAGCACCTCTGGAGCATCTCATTAGCCAGCGGCGAGGGTAGCTTTCTCCAGAGACAGCAGACGTGGGCTCCATGCACTCCCCTCTCGGGAAGGCTGCAGGGAGGCTGCCCCAGCCCCGGGGTTGTGGCCGAGGCAGGGCAGGCAGTGTGAGGATTGCAGTGGTGGGTGCCTGCTCATGGCACTGGCACCCCGGAGCGAGCGGGCTGCATCTGCAGAGGAGCCGGCGTTGGGCACGGTGCTGCTGGCGCCCGCCATGCAGTGGCAGAGCAGCTGCTGTGGAAATCCTCTCCTGCTGACGGTACAGACCTCTGTGCTTGGGGCTCACTGGCTGATGCTGTGGTGGACGTACTCGGGTTAGTTACTGGAATCCTTTCTGCCACACCACCAACACTCACCTAGACATAACATTTCTATATAGATTCTTAAAAGCTGTGATAATTTACACTGATGCCTAGAAAATATGCTAGGACATGTGTTGTCCTGGTTTTCCAAGTACCAATGCACCTTCAGCCTGTGTCTTTTGGAACCAGTTCCTTTTCAACATCCTGGAGCACCAAGCATTATAAAAGAAACTTGGTTGTTAACAGATTTGGTGGGTAAAATTTATTACTAGGTGGATTGGTTACTATTTCAAGTATTTTATAGTGTCAGCAGTTAGCAATTCAGCACAATAGCCATTTCTTAAATTCAGCCCTTTCCCAAGAGCAAATAGTGATGTGAGTCTGTTGCAGAAGTGTAGGACAGTAACCAAAGCTTTTCTTTAATTCCAGAGTTATGCTTAACATCTCAGGACATCTCTATGCTCTGTGAGAAACAGTGATCCTGTGAATTGGTGATGAACAAAGCAGCTGCAGAGTTTGGGTTCAGCATTGTGCTGACTCAGCTGCTTTGGTTCTGCAGCCCAAGAGGTGCTGCTCCTCCCAAGAGCTACCCCCAGCACTGCCCGGTGCTGTGGGAGCAAGGTCACTGCATCTCTTCAGAACATTGTTATTCTTCATATAGGCTTATAGCGATCAACTTCTAAAATCCAGAGAGCACCTCTTTTATTTTTGCTTATAGTAAGTCAGACAAAGAAATAGATTGTACAAAATCTAACAACCAAACAGCAAGGGTAAGTTAGAGCTTCAAAGACAGAGATGCTGTTTCTTCCTGCAAAGTTTCAGCTTGAGTTTCTAAAAATCTCTTTTTCATCAGCAGAAGCAGAGTCAGAGTGACAAAAGTAAGAGTGAAGCGGTATTGGAGCTTTGGTTTTAGACTAAAATTTCACAATCTAGGGTGTTTTACTGGCTCTGTAAGTGTATGCATTATATGTTTTTGTGTGGGCACACAGTCACGCCATGTGATCTCTTTTCTGATGGCTCCTAAAGGAAGTGTGTGCTCTGAAGTACCATGAGAAAACAACCCTGCAGGATGCTCGTGTTAAACTTCAGGCCAGCTTTGCCAGAGTTTGGTTTATTACAGAACCTTGTCCTATGCTTCCAGAATGCTGTTTTCCAGCCTATCTCTGAGGGCCGTAGGGCTTGTTCAACAGCAGCAAAATGCAAAGCTCACCAGTGTGTACCTAATTTCGATGGCAGTTCTATTGAGAGAGCCCTTCAGTACCAGAAATACCAGCTAGTGTGCAGCACTTGACTACAGGTATGTGTAAGATGGGATAGGGAAGGACAGAACACCTAATGCCTTCCTCCCCACTGCCTCCTTGCAAATAATGTGCACAGAGAGGGTTTTGGAGAAGCTGCATGTCTGTGGGTAGTGGCTTCCCCTTAGAGAACTCAGGCTTCAAGCATCACCTTACTTCCTCTTTATCCCCACCAATTCCTTAAGAAGCTGATCTAAAACAACCCAGTTAAAAGGGAAAAAACGTAGAACAGAGCAGCCCAAGCAGGAAACAATCTCTAACTGACAGGGAGGCAGACTAGTTATGGTATTTTACAGGAAGCGCTTCACAGACCACCTGGCTCACTTGCTGCATTCAGGTCTGAGCCACCTTAAGGGATTCATTTAAAAGTCTGATATCAAACCAAACTGTGTTATGCTTGCTCCAGAAATTTTCCTGTGACACATGGAATGCTAAGGAGACTGATGGTACGTTATCTAGACTGCTTTGACCTCTTAGCAAAGCAGTGCAGAGAGAAGAATTTCTCTTTGTAATCAGATGAAGCAGTTGAAAGCTTGGTGAAATATCCTCATGGCGCAGTTAAGCTAGAGACAGCTACAGCTGTGAAAAGACTGTGTTAAGAAACAGGATGGTTGTGGTCTACTGTAAGAAATAATTTTCCTGTTGACTGTTTTTTTAAACAGGAAGCTGAAGAACAAAGCAGCATTAGTCTTGGTGCTTTTAATAGGTTTCAGATTTCAAATATTGCATTTAGAATATGCTAATTGGGAAAAGGATAGGGCTTTGTGCAGAGTTTTATGTAACAACTGAGAGCTACAAATTTGGAAGATGGGAATATAACTAAATTCAAGCAGATCCTCTGAATATGAAGCTGTTGTTTCTCTGGAGGAGCTTAAGATGCTCAGTAATGCAGCAGAGGACTGATGAGAGCAGGCTGGTCTGTTTGCAGGACTTTGTGAATGCGTGCATTTGCACAGCACTGTGTAGGCTTGGCTTCACACAGTTTCCTCTTTGTCAGTCAGTCTGTCTATCTGCCAGGTTCCCCTCTGCTCTGCTCGCTCTTTGCAGTAACTGGAAACAGTTTCTGCAGTATGGGAGAAGAAAACCTGCAGACACTTGAGACAGCACTAGCACCTCACACCACTTTGAACTCCATGATTTTTCTAGATAGTCAGCCAGAGCTATGGGTGATGTGTCTGACTCCTTCCTCTCTAAAGACTTACACAAAATACATTAAAGTCTTATTTCAGAAAATATTTCTTCTGAGGAAAGTAACTCAGCAATTTGGTGGGTGGGGAGGAAGGGGGAGGTTACAGCTGTATTCTGATTCTTTTGAAGCATGAGCATCTGATGAGATAAATCTGTACTTCTAAACAGTTTTTTCGGGCACACATATCATGGATCATGTCAAAGCCATTACAGACTTCGTAGGTGGTGACTCACTGCAAATGCCATTTTGTTTCATTCAGCACATTTTCCTAATGTTCATTTTAACTGTAAAGGGTACTTTACCTGGCATGATGTTGATTTGACAGATACTGTGCTATTACGCTTCCCCTTGGTTTCATCTAAAACAATTAAGTTACTTAAAAAAGTAGGAGCTGTGTATTCATGTAAATAACTGCCCTGGGGATCTCAGCCGTCAGCCTGGGGTTGTCTGGAGAATTACCCTTATTCCTATTCCCACTGTATTTACCTGTCTTAGGGAGACATTATATAAGAGGTGGCAAATCATTGTTACTAAAGGTGGCTCAGTTAAATGCCAAGGACGGGTGAAAGCTCAGATAAGAGTAAAGCACATGCTGAAATGCTGTAGCACTATTAGAAATACCCCAAAGCCCCTGATAGGCACAGGTCCAGCAAGCTGTGTGCCAAAATGCCACAAAAAGGCCTTGTGACTTGAAAAAATAGTCCTTGACACCTGGGCTTTTTTTTTTTTTTCCCTTTTTTTTT